>JAVJIF010002472.1:0-74816 GCA_038442645.1 Agave tequilana | reverse complement strand
AAACTCATCGCGGGCACGAACAAACGAGATCTGCAAAAGGTCGATCCCAGAAAATTTTGGTCCGGGGATGGAGACCCCTGGAAGGGGGCACCCACCCCTTCTAAGCCCATGGTAACCTGACCGCGCAGGTCTATTCGCGAATTACTCTGCATCGGAGTCAGGCTTGAGGCGAAAGCAACATCGAGGGTGATGAAGAAAAGTAAAAGAGAAAATGAAAATATATAAAGAAGTGATAGTTGAGAAGAATTAAGTTATGCTGATGTGGATTAGATTGTAGCGAATAAAAATAGGGGGTGAGTTTTTTCCCTAATTATGAAGAAAAGTAGGTGGTTGTAGTGAAATTTTCTTTATAATTTAGAATTTAGAGTAGAAAGAAAGTGTTTGACTCATCACTTGATGCTCGTGCTATGAATAAGGGTACATGCAACTCTCATCAGTAGCCATACATCAAGGGTCATCTATTTTTTTTTTTACTCCTCAATTTTCCATTCTCATCGTTTCTCTCTCCTTCTCTCTTTCTCTCTCCAGTGTTGATCACATACCAATATCCATAACTGTAATGCTCGAATCCTCCCTGGCCTTCAAGCAAAAAAAATATATATAGTTTATTTGACGAAAATCCTTTTTTATTTGCGCAAGCCTTCTCCATAAAAATCCACTTCATTAGAACTTTTAAGCACTTCATTTTCAATTTCTTCACTCCCTCTATAAAGTTTGTACTCAGTAAAATTGGGAATACCATATAAAAACTCAAAAAGAAAAGAGGAATTTAGAAAATAGTGTAGAGACATGATTAGTACTATAGTTTCCCATTTAGAACTTCCTTTAAAATCTAAAGCTAAAAGAGGTCTAGGTCCTCGTGATTTATACATTCTGCAAACTCATTTTAAATTTTATCGCACCCGGTGAGCTAAATCTCCCAGTTACAATCAACTTAGTTTAAGAACCGAGTCCAAGAATCTCTCATATTGTTCCCTTTTTTTTAAATCCTCTGCCTTAGTTTTGTTTCAATTTATCTATGTCATTACATTAAATTAGGCTTAAAAAGATCAAATATCGTGTTCATATGCAGGGCAAAGCCTTGGGACCCTGCATATAGATGGCCAAAACACGTCGTTATATGAACTTTCCTTGAATAATCGAAATGGTAAGGGAGCTACGATTACTCCTATAGCATGTCAATTTCTCTTCTTACGACACACATAACCTCGTAGATCAAATCTCGCGATGGATCTGGAAGAGCTACTATGACTCTACGCAAGTGTCTTTTTCTCTCTTCACGATACGTACAAATTGGTAGGTCTATTCTCAAGATCAATATATGAAGAAGTCATGACGACTCTTTCCCAAACGCCTCCTTTTTTACGATACTCACAGACAATACACACAAATTGGCAGGCCTGTTCTCGAGATCAATATATGAAGAAGCTGTGACGACTCTTTCTCAAACGCCTCCTTTTTTTACGATACTCACAGATAATATACACAAATTGGTAAGGCTATTTTCAAGATCAATATATGAAGAAGTTACGACGACTCTTTCCCAAACGCCTCCTCTTTTTACGATACTCACAAGCTTGTAGATCTAATTGTTGGCCCAGAGGCATTCCACTCTAGTTTTGATGATGATTAACTCATGTAGTTATGTTTACTAATAATCTTGTGATTTAAGTTTCAGATCTTTTAGTAAGATATTAGTTGGTGATTAGCTTCAACAAAGAGTTTAGAAGCTTTTCATGGTGATTCCAGTGCCCGAGCTTCAAGATCATACCTTTGCACTCGATGGATCACGTTTAGGATCGAGTCGGCTTGAAGATTGAAGATCGTCAAGAAGACTTAGGTTTCCTAGTTTAGTGTGTTTAGATCCATTTGTAAAGCTTAAAATAGTTGATATGCTCAAGTGCACAATACACACACGTTTCGTGTTTTGGATTTGGTTTTCATGAATAGTTTGATCAAAACAAGTTTACATGGTTTTTATGTATATTAGATATGTTCTATATACGTACATGCTTCATATCTTAGACAAACTTATTTTGATATGCCTATTCATGAGTTTTTAGGAAAAATCAGATTTTCTTATTGAAAAATCAAAGATTGATAAAATACAAGTTTTAGTTTTTTGATAAAAATGATAAGACACAAAAATAGTTCAAATTGTTTGATATTTGAGTTGAAATTTTTATCACAAGTTTATATATCAATGCAAAATGATAAAACTATTTTGGGTATATTTACAAGAGATAAAAGATTTTTAGAAATATTTTAACAAGTGTTTCTGACCCAGAACTGTGCTGATAGACCAAGCCGGTCGACCGGGCGATCGACCGACGTGTACAGACTTGTGCACGTCTGCTGGCACAGTGGGCCGGTCGGCTGGCGCGGCCGACCGGACCAGAGAGCTTTGCTCTCTGTATCTGGGCGGTCGGCCGAGCGGCCGACCGGATCAGAGAGTATGCTCTCTGTATCTGGGCGGTCGGCTGTGGTCAACCGGGTTGCCCCAACGGTCACATTTCTGACCGTTGGCGGTCGGTCGACTGCTAGGCCTGTCAGACTGCCAGATCAGTCTAACGGCTAGTTTTGTTTTGGGACTATAAATACCCCATCTCTTCATGGTTTTAGCTAAGATTTTTAAGAGCAAAAATTCCTACTTTTCTGAAGTGTTTTTACAAGTTTTAAAAAGTGTTTTAGAGCTAAAAGATTTCATCTTTATTATTTTTCAAGGGTTTTGGAAAATCAAAGAAAATTAGGTTTTTGGGATATTGTTTTGGATTTTCAATTCTATCATCTACAAGAGATTCCCAAGTAGTTTTTCTTTGTGATTTGCTTTCCAAAAACACTTTGATTCCACACTTGAGCTATATCTTCTATCCTAATCCTTTAGGATCTTGTTTTGTGAAAAAAGAAAAAGAGAGATTGTTTGAGGTTGTGGAAACCTCTAAGTTGTAAACCCTCCTTGCTTTGTGTATCCCTCTTTGGTAGAGGTTGATCGGAGTGGTATTGGTTTGCTCCCTCTTCGGTAGAGGTTGAGGATTGTGGTTTGCTCCCTCTAGTGAGAGGTGGAGTTTGTTGTTGGCTACGGGCCTTATCCCTCTTCGGTAGAGGTGGATTGTGGTTGTATTGCTTCGGTGGCATTGTAAGATTGAGAGAGGAGTTTGGTACTCCAATAGTGGATTGGAAATCCTTCACGGTGGTGAAGGCGGGGATGTAGAGCTAGGGGCTCGAATCTCGAAACATATCTTTACCTTTGCGTTTGATCCATTGTCTCTCTAACTCTTTCTCTCTTTTATTTTAGCAAAGCATCTTCAATCAGTACATTCATTTTAATTGCTTGCATTTGTACCTTGCATATTTCATATTGCTATATCTCTTATATGCTTGGTTGTTTGTGTGTGCCTCACTTATACTTAACCACAAGAGCTTCACATAGCACCTCAACCCATATTTAGGGGATCAAGAGGAGTTAGTCTAGAGCCCTTCACGGGAAATTCGGCTACACTTGTTGGTTGTATTAAGTGATTGCAATATTTGTTTTAAGCTTCCGCATTTAGCGCATTTAGTTCACTAGATTAGCACTTACACCTATTCACCCCCCTCTAGGTGTTTTTTCAATTGGTATCAGAGCCTACGCTCCTGATATTAGGCTTAACATCCTATGAGTGAGATCCATTTGTTTGCTAATCTATTGTTTGCATTTGCTTGTTTGCACACTCATATAGTTTACCATGGACTTCATGACCCCACCTAGTTTTGACCCTTCCAACATTGTTGTTTGGAAGTATAGGATGTCCATGTACCTAAAAACCCTAGGATTGCATGTTTTCCTTGCCGCTACCAAGAGATGTTATCTTGGTGACCGCAATCATATAGGGGCCAATGCATTAGCCCTTGAGGCTATTAGAAGCACATTAAATAAAGAATATCTTATGCTTGCTTCTAACTTTGATTTCGCATTTACAGTGTGGAATTTGTTGACAACCACAACCTCCACCTCCAAGCTTCAAGTACAAATCCAACCGGAGGAATCTAGTGGAGAATTCGAATCTCAATGCTACATGGTCCAAGGGAATGACTCCCTTGAGGTACAATCGGAATCTCAACTAGATAGTTTTGATGCTAGTTCTTCATGTGATGAATATGTGGATGCTAATGCTTTGAATGAAGAACTATCTATTGTTTGTGAAAAATTAATAGAAAAATATAACATTTGAAAAAGAAAAGTCTAGGCCTTAACAATGAAAATAAAAATTTGATTGCTAGACTTGATGTTGTTTTGCAAGAGAAAGAGGAGATTGCTAATGAGAGGGATTCATTAAAATCTCAACTTGATCTTGCACTTAAAGAAAATGAGTTTTTGAAAAACAATAATGATTGTGAAAATATTTTGAAGAAAAATGAAAACTTATCTTCAAAATTGATTTTGTTTTAAAGGAGAATGCTGCTTTGAAAAACAAAATAATTTCTATTTCTAATGATTTAAATGTTTGTTTAAAGAAAAAAGAAGTTTTGCAAAATAAGATTGATACACATGTTTGCCATGCTAGGGTAGTATCACACACTTCACCTATTGCATGCCACACTTCTTCTTTAATTGATAATGATGTATCCATACTTAAGAAGAAGGTAGATTGTTTGGGCTCCACTATGAGCCAATGTGTCATGAACCATACACGTTTGGAAACTTTGTTTCGAAAGAAACAAGTTTCATCTATTATGCATGCACATCTTCCACGGCATACACATGCTCCTCACGGACACCATCACACTATGTATGCTCATGTGTACACTTGTACACATTGTGAACGTAAGGGCCACCTTGCTAAATTTTGCTTTGATAGATTACATACTTCAGATTTAGCAACTAAATTTGTTTGGGTTAGGAATGATACTAACCCCCATGGACCCAATAAGATATGGGTACCAAAGACCACCCTCCTATTTTTGATGTAGGTGTGGGCTCTCACATGACGTGAGAGTTGTCGTACCTTGGAGTGGATGCGTTCCGAGCTTCATGGAAATCAAATGGATGCATCACTTTCAAGGGAAGTTTGGTGGAGATGACCACCATGTTTTGGAGACAAAGAGAGTTGCCTTCTCGGTTTGGTATAAATCTCTTACTCCAAGTTATTGTTTACATGCTTTCATGATTAGTGTTTATAGCATGATTTTATTGTTTAGAGATTATTATGAAAATACCATGATAATTAGACTTATGACATACATGTATAGTATTTGAGACACCCATGATTATATGGACCCATATTTAGTGTTTCACCTTAGTTTAGCTATCATGTACATCATAGCTCTAATAACATGTGAATTTACATAATAATCATGTTTATATTTATCATGTTGATTTTTATCTTGTTTTAATGCTTCATGATTTGATTACATGTTTGAATGTTAGTTTTCGTTAAGACTAGGTGTAAACTTGTACATATAGTGGGCCGCAAATAAATCTATATATGTTTGTGCTTGAATGCTTATTTGAACCCATTAGATGTGCTAGTATAGTCTAGTTTTGATGATCCATACATTTTAAACTTGTATTCCGATTTTTAGATTTGTTTTATGTGTATGAGTTTTCAGTTCATGTATATGTGTATTTTGTCAAACTTTAAGATATACATGTATACCCATTGAGTCATTTGCCTTTCATGCAAATCTATTTATATATGGACTCAATTGTGTTTAGGGATATGTATGTATACCTTTTGTGTTGACAAAACATACATATGCCTTGATATGAAAATTTGTTTTAATGAAATTTTAGCTTTTCATGTTTTCATGTATTTTTGTTTAACTTCATGTATATATCTATTTTATCCAAATTATTGACTATACATATACATCCTTTTGAGCCACGTGCCTTCATGCATATATCTTAGTGGACTCGTTGTGTTTAGATATGTATGTATACTTTAGATTGTATAAGACATACATATACCTTGAAGATTGAATAGTGTTTGATGAGTTTTTTTTTATGTTTAAGGAATAATTGAGCTTCATTGAATATACTTTCATGATCGTGATCTTCACATTTTTAATTATGCACTCACATTTATGGTTTACTCATGTGTTTTGTTTTCATGAGTTATATTTATGCTTCATTGATTATGAGTGTTGATTATCATGTGGATTTCATGTTTTTATGAAAAATAATTTGTTTTATTCCTTGCTTGAAGGATTTCGTACTAGTTAACAAAATTTTTCATTTTAACTAGTTCGTATTCTTCATTGTGATATGAGGTATACATTTGCTATGATTGTTGTTTCAATTGGTATCATTGAATTCTTTCAATTGGTATCAATCTTGATCTTCTTGTATACTCATATGTGTTTATGTATGTATGCTTTCAATTCTAATGGTATCAATTTCATTTGGTATCTAATTTTTCATACATATATGTTTTATTTGTGCTTATTATATCCCTATATCTTGAGCACAAATTTGTTTATGCTAAGCTTGAGGTTCAACTTTGTTTCAATTGATTCAATTTTCAATTGGTATCTTATTTCGAGCCTACGCATTGTTTTAGTTGGTATTTCATAAAGGGGGAGAAAATTCGATTTTCATATTTCAATTGGTATTTGTATTTCCACTCCCTTACTTTATGATAGAAAATAAAAATTTCATTTGATATCATATATTTAAAAAGAAAATACTCTCTTTTGATATCAAGATGTTTATTTGAATGTTTTAAAATTAGTATCTCAAAATTTGTTTAAAAATAAATACAAGAGTTTTGATTTGTATTGCCTATATGCAAGGAGAGCTTAACATCTCTTCTACATATATATTCATGTTGAGTGTATCTTGTATTGAAGAGCTTGACATCTCTTCTTTATGTGGTACACGTGTGCAGGGGGAGCTTCACATCTCCTCTTATACATTACAGATTATGTGTTATGTGAATTAGGGCTTGTCATCCCTTCTTCATGTAATGCATATTTGTAGGGAAGCTAACTTAGCGTCTTCCTCTTCATGAATGTGTATAACATATACTATTTATTTATTGATCTATGTTTACTTTCAATTGATATCAAAATGCTACTTTGACATATTTTCAATTGATATCTTAATTGATTGTTACCCCTTTATTGATTCCTTGTTTTAGACAAAAAGGGGAGGAATTTTTTTTTTTTTTGATTTAGTTTTGCTTATACCCTTTTATTGATGATTGTTTCTTTGTATTAAAAAGGGGAGTTTGACTTTGTTTTGTTTTGTTTGTTTACCCCTTTGTTGATGATTGACAAAAAAGGGGAGAAAGATTTTGGTTTATATATGCATATTTATGTTTATATATGCGTATTTATGTTTTGCATATATTAAGTTTAATTTAGTTTAATTTTAATTGGTATCTAGAGCATGTTTGTATTTGAACATTTCATTGGTATCTAGAACCTTTTATTGTTTTGCATAGATATGCATTCATGTTTAATATTCATTACATATTTATGTTTATTTGTTTATGCATAAGTTAAGGGGGAGCTTCTTTGAAGCTTAAACTTTAATCCATGCATATATAACTCCATGAGTTTTGTCATCATCAAAAAGGGGGAGATTATTGGCCCAGAGGCCTTCCACTCTAGTTTTGATGACGATTAACTCATGTAGTTATGTTTACTAATAATCTTGTGATTTTAAGTTTCAGATCTTTTAGCAAGATATTAGTTGGTGATTAGCTTCAACAAGGAGTTTAGAAGCTTTTCATGGTGATTCCAGTGCCCGAGCTTCAAGATCATACCTTTGCACTCAGTGGATCACGTTTGGGATCGAGTCGGCTTGAAGATTGAAGATCGTCAAGAAGACTTAGGTTTCCTAGTTTAGTTTAGTGTGTTTAGATCTATTTGTAAAGCTTAGAATAGTTGATATGCTCAAGTGCACAATACACACACGTTTCATGTTTTGAATTTGGTTTTCATGAATAGTTTGATCAAAACAAGTTTACATGGTTTTTATGTATATTAGATATGTTCTATATACATACATGCTTCATATCTTAGACAAACTTATTTTGATATGCCTATTCATGAGTTTTTAGGAAAAATCAGATTTTCTTATTGAAAAATCAAATATTGATAAAATACAAGTTTTAGTTTTTGATAAAAATGATAAGACACAAAAATAGTTCAAATTGCTTGATATTTGAGTTGAATTTTTATCACAAGTTTATATATCAATGCAAAATGATAAAACTATTTTTGGGTATATTTACAAGAGATAAAAGATTTTTAGAAATATTTTTAACAAGTGTTTCTGACCCAGAACTGTGCTGACAGACCAAGCCGGTCGACCGCCCGGTCGACCGATTTGCACAGACTTGTGCACGTCTGCTGGCACAGTGGGCCGGTCGACCGGGCGGCCGACCGGACCAGAGAGCTTTGCTATCTGTATCTGGGCGGTCGGCCGAGCGGCTGACCGGATCAGAGAGTCTGCTCTCTGTATCTGGGCGGTCGGCCGTGCAGTCGACCGGGTTGCCCCAACGATCACATTTCTGACCGTTGGCGATCGGCCGGCCGGCCGGCCGCTAGGCCTGTCAGGCTGCCAGATCAGCCTAACGGCTAGTTTTGTTTTGGGGCTATAAATACATCATCTCTTCATGGTTTTAGCTAAGATTTTTAAGAGCAAAAATTCCTACTTTTCTGAAGTGTTTTTACAAGTTTTAAAAAGTGTTTTAGAGCTAAAAGATTTCATCTTTATTGTTTCTCAAGGATTTTGGAAAATCAAAGAAAACTAGGTTTTTGGGATATTGTTTTGGATTTTCAATTCTATCATCTACAAGAGATTTCCCAAGTAGTTTTTCTTTGTAATTTGCTTTCCAAAACACACCTTGATTCCACACTTGAGCTATATCTTCTATCCTAATCCTTTAGGATCTTGTTTTGTGGAAAAAGAAAAAGAGAGATTGTTTGAGGTTGTGGAAACCTCTAAGTTGTAAACCCTCCTTACTTTGTGTATCCCTCTTTGGTAGAGGTGATCGGAGTGGTATTGGTTTGCTCCCTCTTCGGTAGAGGTTGAGGATTGTGATTTGCTCCCTCTAGTGAGAGGTGGAGTTTGTTGTTGGCCACGGGCCTTATCCCTCTTCGGTAGAGGTGGATTGTGGTTGTATTGCCTCGGTGGCATTGTAAGATTGAGAGAGGAGTTTGGTACTCCTATAGTGGATTGGAAATCCTTCACGGTGGTGAAGGCGGGGATGTAGAGCTAGGGGCTCGAACCTCGAAACATATCTTTGCCTTTGCGTTTGATCCATTGTCTCTCTAACTCTTTCTCTCTTTTATTTTAGCAAAGCATCTTCAATCAGTACATTCATTTTAATTGCTTGCATTTGTACCTTACATATTTTATATTGCTATATCTCTTATATGCTTGGTTGTTTGTGTGTGCCTCACTTATACTTAACCACAAGAGCTTCACATAGCACCTCAACCCATATTTAGGGGAATCAAGAGGAGTTAGTACAGAGCCCTTCACGAGGAATTCGGCTACACTTGTTGGTTGTATTAAGTGATTGCAATATTTGTTTTAAGCTTCCGCATTTAGCGCATTTAGTTCACTAGATTAGCACTTACACCTATTCACCCCCCTCTAGGTGTTTTTTCACTAATCTCGAGATCGACATGGAAGTGTGAAGATTGTATGGAGAAATATATGACAGTGTGTTTACGAAAGGAAAATTGACATGAGACTCAAATCCCTAACCCTGACATGAGAAGGACTTCTCGTATTCAATATCATTCATGAGATTAGATCTAATGAACCACAGAGGATGCTCTCTTACTATTTCGAAACCCTAACTTAATTCCAACCAAATTGGCCCCAATAGGCCAGCGTAGGTTGGTTGGGTTTAAGTTCGGGTCTACATCTATTGGCTCGGCCCAACATATCTAATCTTCCGGTTACGGACTATTGTTCACACTCTCCTTCCTCACTGACAAACTTGTCCCACCACTACGTGCTCGCATGTGCGATTTTTTCCTTTCTTTATACAGTCCTCCCACGCAATCATCCTTTTCTCTCTAAAGTGATCAAGGCCTATTGAATCCAACGATTCAGATAATCTATCGTTCATCTACTAGATAAATCATCATTTGGGATTAATTATTTATTAGAAACGATGAAGAAAAAGAAAAAGAAGAATAAAGAGAAAAGTTTTATTTAGAACATGTTTAATATTTAATTTTAAGAAAAAACCTCCCCGAAAATTTAATTACCAAAATCAACCTTTGACAGGCCATGTCAGCGTCACATTGGTGCTGAGTGCTTTTGCGTCGCTAGCGTGGCGTTGGGTAGACACTGGTTAGTTGTTTTTTGTCCGGGTTTGACAAATTCAGGCGCAAAACTGTAACTTTTTTGCTAAATTTTAGAACCAGTTTCCGGACATAAAAATTAGAAACAACTTTAGGTACAGTTTTGTCGAACCCAAACCTAATTTTGAAAAAAAAAACCTTAAAACTAATTCCCTAAAACCCCTATCTCTATATACCTCCCCTCAACCCGACCCCCTCTCTCTCTCATTCCCTCGCCGCTCGTGCAGGCTCCACCCTCCTCAGTCGTCGATGCGCCTTCCGATCTACTCGTGGTAAGCCCCCTGACTGCTCTCTCTCTTTCTAACGCTGCCGCTCGACTGCCCGCACCCATTCCCTTTTGTTCAGATCTAGCTCTCAAGAGGGTAGTGCCATTTCTTGCTCGTTCTTGAGATTTTTTTTTTAGTTTAGAGTTTGTTTTTAATATTATGGGTTTTTTGTTTGTACAGATGGAATAGGTTGTTAAAGGCCACGACGAGGAGATTCAAGGTGTAAAAAAAGAGCTGCCATCCAGATGGTCCTGTCCACTTAATGAATCCAACCACTTTGTGAATTTGAGTTATAGTTTCTTGTATTTCATTGTATTCTACCATGTGTTTGCTACTTGTTTGTAGCTTATGAGATAAAATAATGATTGTTATTGTTAATAGGATCTAATGCATATAGATAGTAGTTAAGTGGAATCTAGATGGCTCTCTTGTGAAAGTGACAGTGTTGTTAGTGTATGATCCAGCAAGTGAACAATTTATACATCTAAAGTTAAGGAATTGAAACAAAATTAACATTGTCTATGTTTGTTTGCAATGTTGGTTCATTTAATTTGCGAAGGAGGCAACGACAACGACAATGTTGGATGAGGGGGAATGGGAGGAGGCAGGATAGTTGAGATCGAGGCCGAAGATTCGGGGGGTCCCACAGGGTAGAGGGAGTTGGCGCCCGGCAACATAGGTGACAATGAGGTAGAAACAGTTGGTGGCATGGGAAATTCTGTCATCGATGCTGGTAGGGTGGAGGAGAGAGCCGGCGGCGGCGCAGACATCGCGTGGGGAAGGTCATCAAAGCAGGAGGAGTTGAGAGTTGGGAGAAGAGGAAGAAGGAGAAGACAGATGAGAGAGATTATTTTTTCTCAAACTAGGTACGGGTGAATCCGGACCTAAAAGTTTTTTCCCCCCAAAATTAGGTTCGGGTTTGTCAAATCTGAACGTAAAATTTAGCACCGTTGTTACAGTTCGTCATCCGAGTTCACTTAACCCGGACCTAAAAATAACTACCCGAGGCTGCCCAACGCCATACAGGCGAGGCGAAACCGCTCAGCTTTTACATGACACTGACGTGACCTGTCAGAGGTCGATTTTGGTAATTAAAATATGGGAGGACTTTTTTTGAAATTAAATATTAAAACATGATTTTAAAAAAGCCAATAGAAATAAAACCTAAATCTGACTTCAAACCTCAACAAATTACAAAATTTCCTCAGTTATCTAGCCAATTCCACGAGAACGGATATTGCCATCCACTTGAATGATGAAGGCACACGCCATATTAAGGCAACCATCAATTTGATGAAGGCACCCTCCAAATTTTCAAAAAAAAAAAAAAAAAAAACCTAAAATGCCCTTCTTCCTCCCCCTTCCCTCTCATTCTGCTCCCCTTTTTCCCCGACGTTCCCCTGCCGGCGGCCTCCTCCCCGACCTCCCCTTCCTCCCCCGACCTCCGTCGCCCTCCCCCAAGCCTTCCCCACCCCCCTCCCTCCTCCCCTTCCCACACTTCCCCTCCCGCCCCCTCCCCTTCCCTGATCTGTTGTTTGATCGGACAGATAAGCTCTGTTCTGCTAGATGTGGCTTAATAAAACAATGTCTGTTTGGCTACATCTGGTCAAAAAGAGGCTCTCTGTTCGATCAGATACAGACGGAACAACAGATCGAGGGGGGGAGGTGGGTGGGTGTAACGCCCCGATCCCGGCGGGTACGGAGACGTTACTGCAACGTATATACGCAGGTCAGAAATACCCTCACGTATATATGCTAAGCATCAGTACAGTAAGAATCAGAGTACGGAAGCAAATGGTGCATTATACATTCCAACACATGAGTACAATTACAAAGTTATCACCAGAGGTGACAAATATTACAATAATATTACATCACCAACATGGCGCAAATGCGAGAATACAAAGGATGTACAAGTAGGAACAGTACAAAAGGCACTAACGAGTTTACAAAAGGAAAACTCGAGAGGCACACAGGGGGCCTGAAAGGATAGAGCTTCAGATGGTCTGCTGGAGATCCACGCTACCGCTCCGCCATTCTGATCAGCAACTGGAAGAATCCACACGCTCCAAGCTCCATGACCTGGACATGAAAATTCAGGGGAGTCAGATGAAACTCCCCAGGCGAGTGGTGAAGCAAAGGCCAAGTGGCGAGCAAGGGTAAGTATATGTAAAGCAATAAAACCAATAAAGCCGAGGACGAGCAAATCTGATTGTATGGTTTCAGATCACAGCTCCATAAGACTAGTACGTCGAAGGAATAATCCAAACAAGGAAACCCTCATCTATATACCTTTATCTCATGTCACCATAGTCCAAGCACATACAACCCGACTGTACTCAGGGCATGATAGGATAATGAACAGGAGGCAGGTGGATACAAGGGATAAAGGGGTAGGAGCAGCTAACATAATAATAATCATAAAACCGGAAATCCGATGTAAAATCCAGTACAAGCAAATACAGTATGGCATATCACAGATTCATAACCGTTTAAGCTGCAGGCTTCAGTATGCATCCCATTTCACATACTTCTACTTACAACTTAAAGAGCAGGTTATTATCTTGACACTTTATTATTATTATTACTCGTATTACCCTGATATCTAGATATGTGAACTAGCGTCCCAGCACACATATATCCATATTTGAGTAAAGCAAGGTTGTTATTGGAAACCAGCGGGGGTATCAACGAACTATGTTTACAGTGGGTCCCGTACAAACCCGGGACCACGGCCCAGGATTGTTCCGTTGCTTGGTGGACGGAACCTGCCGCAAGGCGATCAGGAGGGTCTTATGGAATGCCCTTATCAAGATGGTATCAAGAAGGAGGGAGCCAGCACTCCCCTCGGTCCCCTGGAGGCCCACAGGTCAGACCGGAAGTTTTAGTTGCACAACATGCCTAATACCACTGTAAACACGAACACATATTGATAGCCGCAAGTTTCCCCCGACCCGATGCAAGTGTTGCCCAATGGCCTTCCACTCTAGTTTTGATGATGATCAACACTCATGTAGTTATGTTTACTAATATTCTTGTGTTTCTAAGTTTCAGATCATTAACAGGATATTAGTTGGTGATTAGCTTCAACAAGATGATTAGAAGCTATTCATGATGATTCCGGTGCCAAAGCTTAAAGATCATACCTTTGCACTTGGAGAATCACGGAGTTTGGACCGAGTCTACTTGAAGATGAAGATCGTCAAGAAGACTTAGGTATCTAGTTTAGAGTTTGTGTTTTAGATCCATATTTGTAAAGCTTAGTTTAGTTGATATGCTCAAGTGCACAAAACACTCACGTTTCATGATTTGGTTTTTGGTTTTCATGAATAATAGATCAAAACAAGTTTACCTTATACCTATGTATATTAGATATGTTCTAGATATACATACATGCTTTAAACTTGCTAGACAAACTTATTTTGACTATCCTATTCATGTTTTGGAAAATTCTAGTTTGATAAAATACAAGTTTTGTTTTTGATAAAATTGGCAAGACACAAAAATGAATTGATATGATTGATATATGTCTTGAAATTTTTATCACAAGTTTGGTTATCAAAGTAAAATGATAAAACAAGTTTTAGAAATAAATTTTTTAGAAAAAAAGTTTTTATTGTGATTAAAACTATTTTTTAGATTTACTGTGTTTTTATGGGATTTTTATTGAGTGAAAAGACCTATTTCAAATCCCGTATCTGTGCAGAACTGAGGACTGGCTGACAGGCCAAGTCGGTCGACCGGACCGGTCGACCGCACCATAGGCCGGTCGACCGGGACGGTCGACCGACGTGCACAAGTCTGTGCACGTTTTGAGTCTCTGGGACGGTCGACCGGGCCGGTCGACCGAGATGAGAGTTCTGCTCTCTGGATGTTTCGGTCGACCGGGCCGGTCGACCGCTATTGCCCAACGGTCACATTTTTGACCGTTGGCGGTCGACCGGGCCGGTCGACCGGCAGTCTGTCAGACTGCCAACTCAGCCTAACGGCTAGTTTTGTTTGGGGGCTATATATAAACCCCATCTCTTTGGGGATTTTTGCCAAGTTTTCTAAGAGAAAAATTACCAGTTTTCTGAAGTGTTTAAAAGAGTTTTCAAAAGAGTTTTAAGTGCAAAAACTTCTCATCTTTATTTGTTTTGGGTTTTTGGAAAATCAAAGAAAACTAGGTTTTGGGATTTTGATTTGGTATTTCATTTTCTATCTTATACAAGAGATTTCCCAAGTAGTTTTTCTTTGTTGCTTGTTTCCAAAAACACTTTGATTCCACACTTGAGCTATATCATACTATCCTAAACTATTAGGATCTTTGTTTTGTGGAAAAAGAAAGAAAGAGAGAGTTTTGAGGTTGTTGTTTATAACCTCTAAGTTGTACACCCTTATTCTTGTTGTATCCCTCTTAGGTAGAGGTGATCGGGTGATTGGTTTGTATCCCTCAAGTGTGAGGTGATTGAGATTGGTTGTGAGCCTCTTTGGTAGAGGTGTTGTTGTTGGTTGTTGTTGGCCTCGGTGGAGGTTGTATTGAGAGAGGAGTTAGGTACTCCTAGAGTTGTAAGAAATCCTCTTCGGTAGAGGTTCCCTCGGTGGGAGTTGAGATAGTGGAAATCCTACACGGTGGTGTAGGCGGGGATGTAGAGCAAAGTGCTCGAACCTCGAAACAAATCTCGGTGTTTGCGATTGCTCCCATTGTCTCTCTTACTCTCTCTCATTTATTTGTGCAAAGCATCATACTTCATATCATATCATATTTGCTTGTGTTGAGCATAATTCATATTGCCATATCATATCTATTTGCTTGTGTTGCCTTGCATCTTTATATTGTTGTATATCCTTGATTGCTTGGCTTGATTGTGTGTGCACATTGCTTGGATTGCTTGTGTGTGTGTGCCTAACTTATACTCATCCAACAAGAGCTTCACATAGCGCCTCAACCCATATCTAGGGGAATCAAGAGGAGTTAGTCCAGAGCCTCGCAAGGGGAATTCGGCTACACTTGTTGGATTGTATTAAGTGTGTTGCAAGATTTGCATTAGCTTCCGCATTTAGCGCACTTAGTTTGCATTTAGTTTCTTAGATTAGCACTTACACCTATTCACCCCCCTTCTAGGTGTTTTTCAATTGGTATCAGAGCTAGTGCTCCTGATACTTAGGCTTAACATCCTAGGAGTGATCCATTTGCTTGCTAATCTCATTTGCACATTCATATATAGTTTACCATGGACTTCATGACCCCTCCTAGCTTTTGACCCTTCCAACATTGATGTTTGGAAGTATAGGATGTCCATGTACCTAAAGACCCTAGGTTGCATGTCTTCCTTGCCGCCACCAAGAGATGTTATCTTGGTGATTGCAATCATATAGGGGCCAATGCACAAGCCCTAGAGGCCATTAGAAGCACTCTTCCTAAAGATTATCTCTTATGTGTTTCTAACTTTGATTCCGCCTTTGCAGTGTGGAACAAATTGACAACAACCACCACCTCCAAGCTTCAAGTGCCAAATCAACCGGAGGAATTTAGTGGAGAATCCGATTCTCAATGCTTCATGGTCCAAGGGAATGACTCCCTTGAGGTACATTCGGAACCCCACTATGATAGTGATGATTGTTCTAGTTCTTCAATGATCATATTGATGTCCATGCTATAAATGAAGAACTTTCAATTATTTGTGAAAAGTTAATTGAAAAATATAAGATTTGAAAAAGAAAAGTCTAGAAATTGAAAAAGAAAATAAGTGTTTGCATGCTAGACTTGACAATGTTTTGCAAGAGAAGGTTGAGGTCTATAATGAAAGGGATTCATTGAGATCTCAATTGGAACTTGCACTTAAAGAAAATGAATTTTTAAAGTCTAAAAATGATTGCCATGCTATTTAAAGAAAAATGAAACTTGTCTTCTAGAGTAGATTTTGTTATAAAAGAGAATGTTGATTTAAAAAATAAAATTATTTCCATTTCAAATGAATTAAATGCTTGTTTGAAGAAAAATGAGGTTTTGCATAAAAAGATTGATGCTCATGTTTGCCATGCTAGTGTAGCCTCATCATCTAGTCTACCTAATGCATGTACCTCTTCTTCTAAGATTAATGATGATATTTGCATGTTAAAGAAGAGGTAGATTGTTTGGGCTCCACTATGAGCCAATGTGCCATGAAACCACTCACGGTTGGAAACCTTGGTTCGAAAGAAACAAGTTCCATCCTTTATGCATGCACACCCTTCACGGCATACACATGCTCCTCACGGACACACCCATCACATGTATGCTCATGTGTACACATGTACACATTGTGGACGTAAGGGCCACCTTGCTAAATTTTGTTTTGATAGATTACATACTACTAATTTAGCAAAGAATTTTGTTTGAGTTAGAGAAGGTACTAACCCCCATGGACCCAAGAAGATATGGGTACCAAAGACCACCCCTCCTATTATTTTTGATGTAGGTGTGGGCTCTCACATGACGTGAGAGTGATGACACCTTGGAGTGGATGCGTTCCGGACTTCATGGAAATCAAATTGGATGCATCACTTTCAAGGGAAGATTTGGTGGAGATGACCTCCATGTTTTGGAGACAAGGAAAGTTGCTTCTTCGGTTTTGGTAACAATCCTTTACTCTCATTTATTATGTTTACCTGCTTTCCACTTCATTGTTTATAGCATGTTTTGATAGTTTATAGCATAATTTTTTGATGTCTATGGATTAGTATGTTCATTCCATGTTTATTAGATCCTTGACATACATGTATAGTATTTGAGACACATATGCTTATATGAACCCATATTTAGTGTTCTCACTTTTGTTTAAGCTATAATGTACATCATGAATCTAATACATGTGAATTTACATAGTATTCATGTTTTAGTTTTATCATGATGACTTTTATATTTGTTTTGATGCTTCATGTTTTGAATATATGTTTAGATGTTTGTTTTCATTAAGACTAGTTATATACTTGTACATAGAGTGGGCTACAAATAAATCTATATTGTTGAGCTTGATTGCTTATTTGAACCCATTAGATGTGCTAGTATAGTCTAGTTTTGATGATTCATACATTTCAACTTGTATTCCATTTTTGAATTTGTTTTATGATTGTGTGTTTCACTTCATGTATATGTTTGTATTGCCAAACTTTAAGATATACATGTATACCCCTTGAGTCATTTGCCTTTCATGCAAATCTATATTATGGACTCAAAGTGTGTTTAAGGGATATGTATGTATACTTCTTGTGTTGACAAATCATGCATATACCTTGAAATGAAAATTGCTTTGATGAAAATTTAGCCTTACATGTTTTCATGTTTATGTGTCAATATTTAACTTCATGTATATGTCTATCTTATCCAAACTATTGACTATACATGAGTATCCTCTTGAGCCACGTGCCTTCATGCATACATTTTATGGACTCGTTATGTTTTGGATATGTATGTATACTATAGTTTGTATTAGACATACATATGCCTTGAAGATTAGATAGTTTTGATGATTCTCGTGTTTTTAAAGAATAATTGAGCTTATTGCCTAATTTTCATATTTATGATCTTTATATTTTATTTGTACACTCACATCTATTGCTTGCTCATGTTTTGTTTTCATGAGTCTTATTTATGCCTAATTGAACTTGAGTGTTTGATATGATGTGAATTTCGTGTTTATGAAAAACAATTTTGTTTTATTCCTTACTTGAAGGATTTCGCACTAGTTAACAAATTTTTCCATTTAACTAGTTGCGGTATTCTTCATATGGTAGTGATTTTCAAACAAAACTACATTTTCAAATCTATTTTTGAAAACCCCTACCTTCCAAGGGCGGTAGGATGGGAGATCATGTTCATGTATGTCCTAAATTGAAAATCTTTAAAACTTGAATTATGACTGGGTGGTAGAGAATATGATGTATACACTTGAGCTTATTGTTTTGTCAATTGGTATCATTGAACTCTTTCAATTGGTATCATTTTGACCTTTTGTATACTCATATGTTTATTGTGTATGTATGTTTTCATTTGGTATCATCTATTGGTGATTGATACTCATTCCATTTCATACACATATACTTGTTTTATTTGTGCCTACTATATTCCTATATCTTAGAGCACAAATAGTTGTTTATGTTTAACTTGTTAAAATAAAAGTATTCAATGTTTCCTTTGGTATTTCATAAAGGGGGAGAAATGAGTATTTCATATTTTGTCTTTCAATTGGTATTTGTACTCCCATACTTTATGATTGACATTTCGAATTTGGTATCATATGTTTTCAAAATGAAATATATTCTTACAATTGGTATCAAATTTGTGTTTAGAAATTCAAAATTTGTTTTGGTTTCAAGATTCATGTTTAAGAATTCAAGACTTATGTTAATTACAATTGGTATCTCAAAATGTTGTTTAAAGAAAATATTCAAAGTTTTGATTTGTATTTCCTATATGCAAGGAGAGCTTAACATCTCTCTTACATATAGATTCATGTTGAGTATATTATAAATTGAGGAGCTTGACAACTCTTCTTTATATGATATACGTGTGTAGGGGAAGCTTCACATCTCCTCTTATGCATTACATAATATGTGTTATGTGAGTTAGGGCTTGTCATCCCTTCTTCATGTAATGCATATGTGTAGGGAAGCTAACTTAGCGTCTTCCTCTTCATGAATGTATATAGCATATAACATATATTGATCCTTATTTATTGGTATCAAGATGCTTCATTGACATATTTTTTAATTGATATCATGTTTGTAGTCACCCCTTATTGATTTTTTTTTGTTTTAGACAAAAAGGGGGGAGAACATTGTTTGCATTGTTTTGATTGACAAAAAGGGGAAGAAGATTTTTACCCCTCATTTTATCTATGGTTTTGATTACCCCTTTGTTGATGATTGACAAAAAGGGGGAGAAAGATTTATGAAGTTTTATATGCATGCTTATGTTTATGCATATATTATGTTTTAATCTCAAGAATATTAAGTTTAATTGATTTATAGAGTTTGCTTTGTAATTGGTATCTAGAGCTTATATTGTTTTGAATATTCCATTTGATATCTAGAACCATTTATTGTTTATGCATATGCATGTTTCATGTTTGATATTCATTGCATATATTTATTGTTTATCCCTATGCATGAGTTAAGGGGGAGCTTCCTTGAAGCTTATCTTTAATCCATGCATATATAACTCCATGAGTTTTGTCATCATCAAAAAGGGGGAGATTGTTGGCCCAATGGCCTTCCACTCTAGTTTGATGATGATCAACACTCATGTAGTTATGTTTACTAATATTCTTGTGTTTCTAAGTTTCAGATCATTAACAGGATATTAGTTGGTGATTAGCTTCAACAAGATGATTAGAAGCTATTCATGATGATTCCGGTGCCAAAGCTTAAAGATCATACCTTTGCACTTGGAGAATCACGGAGTTTGGACCGAGTCTACTTGAAGATGAAGATCGTCAAGAAGACTTAGGTATCTAGTTTAGAGTTTGTGTTTTAGATCCATATTTGTAAAGCTTAGTTTAGTTGATATGCTCAAGTACACACACACGTTTCATGATTTGGTTTGGTTTTCATGAATAATAGATCAAAACAAGTTTACCTTATACCTATGTATATTAGATATGTTCTAGATATACATACATGCTTTAAACTTGCTAGACAAACTTATTTTGACTATCCTATTCATGTTTTGGAAAATTCTAGTTTGATAAAATACAAGTTTTGTTTTTGATAAAATTGGCAAGACACAAAAATGAATTGATATGATTGATATATGTCTTGAAATTTTTATCACAAGTTTGGTTATCAAAGTAAAATGATAAAACAAGTTTTAGAAATAAATTTTTTAGAAAAAAAGTTTTTATTGTGATTAAAACTATTTTTAGATTTACTGTGTTTTTATGGGATTTTTATTGAGTGAAAAGACCTATTTTCAAATCCCGTATCTGTGCAGAACTGAGGACTGGCTGACAGGCCAAGTCGGTCGACCGGACCGGTCGACCGCACCATAGGCCGGTCGACCGGGACGGTCGACCGACATGCACAAGTCTGTGCACGTTTTTGAGTCTCTGGGACGGTCGACCGGGCCGGTCGACCGAGATGAGAGTTCTGCTCTCTGGATGTGTAACGCCCCGATCCTGGCGGATACGGAGACATTACTGCAACGTATATACGCAAGTCAGAAGTACCTTTACGTATATACGCTAAGCATCAGTACAGGCAAGAATCAGAGTACGGAAGCAAGTGGTGCATTATACATTCCAACATATGAGTACATTTACAAAGTTATCACCAGAGGTGATCCAATATTATATGAATATTACATCACTGATATGCGCAATTGCGAGATTACAAAGAGATGTACAAGTATGAACAGTACACAGACAGGCTCAGAGTCATAACAGGAAAACTCTAGAGCCGAACAAGGGGGCCTGGAAGGATAGAACTCTGAACGGTCTGCTGGAGATCCACGCTACCGCTGCGCCACTCTGATCAGCAACAGGGAGAATCCACGCACTTCAATCTCCGTGACCTGGACATGAGAATCCAGGGGAGTCAGATGAAACTCCCCAGGCGAGTGGTGATACAAAAGCCAAGTGGCGAGTAAGGGTAAGCACATGTATAGCGATAAAACCAAATATAGCCGAGGACGAGCAAATCTGATTGTATGGTTTCGGATCACGGCTCCATAAGACTAGTACGTCGAAGGAATAATCCAAACAAGGAAACCTTCATATATATACCCTTATCTTATGTCACCATAATCCAAGCACATACAATCCGACCGCACTCAGGGCATGATGAGAAAATAAACAGGAGGCAGGTGGATACCAGGGATAAAGCAGAACATGAGCAATTAATACCATAATACTCATAAAGTCGGGAATCCGAAGTAAAATCCAGGACAAGCAAATATGGTAAAAATGAAAGGGCATTATATAAGCTTAAGCTACGGCCTCATGAGACTAGTACCTCGAGGGAGTAATCCAAACAAGGAAACCCTCATCTATATACCTTTATTTCATGTCACCGTAATCCAAGCGTATACAACACCCACAATTAGCGTCTTATTATTGTTATTATTATTATACTCGTCTTACCCTGATATCTAGCTATGTGTACTAGCGTCCCAGCACACATAGATCCATATCCGAGTAAAACAAGGTTGTTATTGGAAACCAGCGGGGGTATCAACGAACTATGTTCACAGTGGGTCCCGTACATACCCGGACCACGGCCCAGGATGTTCCGCTGCTTGGTGACGGAACCTGCCGCAAGGCTAACAGGAGGGACTTATTGTATGCCCTTATCATGATTCAGGAGGAGGGAGCCAGCACTCCCCTCGGTCACCTGGAGGCCAACAGGTCAGACCGGAAGTTTTAGTTGCACAACATGCCTAATACCACTGTAAACACGAACACATATTGATAGCCGCACGTTTCCCCCGACCCGATGCAAGTTGTTCCTTTTATGATTCATTAGGTTAATTATCAATTTACGGGAATAACAGGGGCAGGACATGATCAGGAATTCAGGAGTTCAGGTCACTGTATATAATACAGGATAACAGGTCACTGATCATGATACAGGATATCAGGTCACTGTACATAGTACAGGATAACAAGGCAGGGTTCCCGTAAATGTGATAATCACAGGTCAAGTATATCATGCGGGTGTCAAGTGATAGCATGACAGGATGATGATATTAGACAGGCAACCAGTCATGTCAAGAGATTGATAATTATCCTGTGGCAAGTCATGTCATAACCAGGGTCTTGCCAAAAAGTAACATGTCAGGTGTCAGGTGATAACACATCAGTTGACAGGTGATATACATGTGTTAAAAGTAATATGAAAACGACAAGTAGTATAGACAGGTGCCAGGCATGAAGTAATGGCATGGGGTAGAATAGTAGCTGAGCACAAACAAAGCGGAGCTGACAAGCTGGAAGTACAGACAGCAAACAGTATTTAACACTGGAGCATCTGGCGAGGTTACCAGGACGACTCGACTGAAGTACGAGCGGTAAATCCGGCAGCAACTCGCCTAGACGAATCTAGTGGTAAAGCGCTGAACGCTGAGCATACTCACCAGGCGGAGCTGGGAAACCTGACGATCCCAATCACGCCTCTTCCGAGACAGTGAGGGACCGGAGGCTGAACTGAGAGACCTGCCGGTCCCAATCACCTCTCTTTCGAGATAGTGAGTGACCGGAGGTTGAAGGGGTCCTGAAGCCAAGTATGGTATAAGGCAGTACAATACATCACAGGCATGGTATATGTACCAGAAGGAAACTACCCTAGTACAAGCATTCGTCACAGAGCAATACATGTCCAGATATTGGCACTCGGCCATACACAGATACAGGGACTCAGCCAATACAAAATACATGGAAACATAGAATAAATACATGTCGACCCGACGGAGCGGGAAACCCAAATGGAGGCGAGAGCGAGAACACTCGCCTAAATCACCGGAAAGCCGAAGAGTCTGGAATCCAGGGAACTCGCGCACGCGCCATAATTAATAATATATAAATATTTAGAGGAAGAAAGTGAAGAGGAGAGAGAAAGAGTGAGAAGCCTAGAGAGAGAAAGGGACACAGGGAGACGCGGGTTCTGGAAAGTGAGACGCGAGGGACGCAGACACGGGAGTCTGCCTCGCAGGAATAACAGACGCGGGAAGAGCAGATGCGGGGAATAGGCTCTGCGTCGTGCCAAATGCAGAAACGCGGGAAGCGCGTCAAGGGATTGTCCAGACGCGGGATTAAGATCCGCGTTAGGAAACAAACAGAGGGGAGGAAAGGTGCTTCCTTTGTTGTGCCCGACGAAGGGATGTTCGGCCCCAATCCAAAAGGAGGGTACCGGCCCTAAGTCTTGCCAACGGAGAAGAACGCGAACGCGGGAATCACAAACGCGGGAGTCGCGTTGCGAAGACACCACAAACGCGGGGTTCGAGACCCGCGTTCGAATCAGGGCACGAGGGAAACGCGGACGCGGTCAAGGATCCCGTGTCGCGTTAGCACGAGGAGATCACAGACGCGGTTATTAGCCCCGCGTCGTGACGATACAATAACGCGAGGGCCGCGTCAAAAGGAGGTCGCCCGCACGCGGGGGTGAGATCCGCGTCGGCAATTAATCAGAGAGAGTCAGGGAGGTCTAGAGAGAGAGATAATACATGAGAGAGAAAGAGAGGGGGGAGTCATGCTATTTGAATAAACACGAGACACCACTTAGAAGAGGCACTCATATCAGCCCTTTAATCAGACATGGGTGCCCAAAGCAAAACTGAACCCTGTGAGAGAGAGAGAGAGAGAGAGAGAGAGAGATGCGCGGGGAGAGAGAGAGATGCGCGGGGGGAGAGAGAGAGAGATGCGCGGGGAGAGAGAGAGATGCCGGGGAGAGAGAGAGAAAGACGCGCGGGGAGAGAGAGAAAGACGCGCGGGGAGAGAGAGGAAAAGACGCGCGGGGAGAGAGAGAAAGACGCGCGGGAGAGAGAGAAAGAGAGAGAAAAGGACCAGGGAGAAAACACAGGAGCAGGGGGCTTTGCCCCCCTCAACAACTGCACTCAGGGGCCTAAGGCCCCCTGGCCGCGCCCGAGGCCGCCGGCCTCACGCCGGCGGCGGTCTGCCCTCGCCGGGGCAGCGCCGGAGGAGAGGAAGTCCGGCGAGGAGGTAGTTGGCCGGATCCAAAAGGAGGAAAGGAAAGGGAAGAAAAGAAAAGAAGGAAGAAGAGAGAGGAGATGGGAGATGGCCGGAGTTTTTGGGGGGGTTCTCGCTGGCGTCGTGGTGGCCGGAGGTGGTTCGGTTGGGTGATGCCTTCTCTGGAGGAGAAGAAGAAGAAGGAGAAGAGAAGAGGATAGGAAAGAAAATGAAAGGAAAGAAAAGAAAAAGGAAAAGAAGGGAGAGAGAGAATGATAGGGATTGATGGGAAAGGGAGTAGGTGAGGGGGTGGTGTCTCCCACGTGGGGGAGTGGGCTGAGTCAGTGGGGGAAAAGAAAAAGGAAAGAAAGAAAGAAAGAAAAGAATGAATTGGAAAAATAATAATATTATAATATGGCCGCGAAAATCGACTGTTCCAGAAAAATCCCCAAAATACCCGGAGGTAGAAAACGTCATCCTGAGGAATAATACGAAATCGGTTTTCCAAATAAAATCCCGTTTTCAAATTAAAAATCCGGAAGTCAGCCGCCGATACCGGTTCACACCGGGTCGGCCGGATTTTGATAAATTCTGAAAAATTTCAGAAAATGTATTAAAGAGTAAAATATGATTTTAAGAAGTAAAGTGAAAGCGGAATTCAGAAATTCAATCCCGATAGTCCCGGAATCAACCAGCGATACTGGCCGATACCGACTCCGGTGGAATTTCCATAAATTCGTAAAATCCTCAGAAAAAGGTATTTAGATAGGAAACGTGATTTTGAGAAATAATGTCTAAAGACACTTTTAGTAATTCCGATTAGTTTGTAAATTAAAAATCTGGGAATCGGTCAGCGGCACTGATCGACACCGGTTTTGAAGATTCCCAACTTAATTGAGGAAAATTCTAGAAAATCATAGAAAATCTAGAATATTGGAAAATGATGTTTAAAACTGAAATCGGTCAAATCGGAATACCGGAATGTCCAAATCGAGCAATACTCTAGGATCGGGCCCTCGGTTCAGACTAGGGCTGACTCCGAGTCCACGAATCCAAATCCAAGACAAAACGTTCATGTAAATAATTCATAATACAAAATAAATACAGGAAGTAAATCGAAAAATACGATCGAAAAATCTGAATACGCAACTAAGTACGTATTCCGGGAGCGGGGTGTTACATTCCATCCACCTTACAAAAATTGCGTCCTCGCAATTTCGATAAGGGGTGAAATGAACACAAAAAGGATAGGAATGAGGATTATGCCAATCAAGATATGAATAACTATGAGCTGTTCTCCTAGACTGAACTGCTGACTCAAGACTGAGGCGCCTCTGCACTTCTGCCGTTTATATGCATCTTCTGACGAGGCCATAATGATACTGATCTGATGTCTGCTTATGCAAGTACGCTGTCAGAACCCCATTCTGAATAATATAGAGTGAGCTGAGATAATCAATAATACTTAAATCAAACTGTGAACCAAGGCTGATGAAATCCATATAATTCCGTAGTGCTGAAGTCCATAATATAATAAAACCTTTCATGGCGAGATGTTGTCCTTCTGCAGTAAAATCGCTGATGTGCTGCATACATACCAATCCTCCGAGAATAGACTAGAATACCCACGTAAGGAAAATCCTGGAAATACTGAATATAATTCAAGAAGGCTAATAATTAAGAATTTCTGTATACTGGGCCTTACTAATTTTAAAAGACATAGCCAAGAATATAGAATAACCATGGAGAATTCTGAAACACTGACTTCTGAATGATAACCTGACTGCAGATAGAACATGTAGAAGATAATCTGGGCCCTGCAAGATTCGTCGAATGGACCATTGACAGGGATCATGGCGATAGTTCAGATACAGTGATAAAACTCTGTTCAGCAGATCCATGAAAGCAAGCTGGGCAGAAGAAATCC
This sequence comes from Agave tequilana, assembly GCA_038442645.1. Classification (NCBI taxonomy): domain Eukaryota; kingdom Viridiplantae; phylum Streptophyta; class Magnoliopsida; order Asparagales; family Asparagaceae; genus Agave; species Agave tequilana. The sequence goes on along the minus strand of JAVJIF010002472.1, from coordinate 48,672 downwards.
GAAGAATGGGCTAGAGTGCTAAGCACTGAAGGGACTAGCCACGGATGAAACCAAGCCTAGATGAGGTCATCGCGTAACACAGCTCAGGTGTTAAACATTAGGGTGCCGCGAAGCTAACGCTCTACGAGGCTCGCATATGGCGTAGCTCACGTGGCGAAGCCAGCGCGTAACACAACGCTAAATGCTAAGCACCAGGGTGCAACGAAACTCACACCCGGTTAGGTTCACGGATGACTAGAACACGACCCTCGCTTGGCGAGGCTAGCGGAGCTCTTAGTCCATCAAATCCTTAAAAACTGCCAGAAGTTGGTAGCTCTGAGAACATGATCAAGAAATCAAAATAACCGAAACGTGTCCAGAATGCTGTCTTCTAAATAATAATCTGACTGCAAATCAGTTCTGAGAACACCCGAATTCCACGAACATAGTCAAAGAAATCATGACCACAATTAGAGTAATAAAAATAGAAATTATCATAACTCTATCTGCCAGAAGCCCTGATTCTGAAATACTGTTCTATACTGACACTCCTCGCGAAATGATGCAATCTATCTGACTATATAAGTGACGACTACTCTGCTTGATGTATTTGTCTCCCATGAGGTATCCATAAATATAAGAATAAAATGCAAGACCGAAGATCTGCCCAATATAGGAGAGTGTGATATACCAGAGTCAAGGAATGCCAGAACATAATGAGAACGAACCATATCTGCCCTGCTGTTACCTCACTAGTCTACGCATATCTTAAGTTGGCATAAAGATTATAAAAATCAGAATAGCAAAAATAGGAGAGATAGGAATTGTAAAACAGGGAGAGAGATAGGACGGACTAGGATTGGTGGTGATAGTGCAATGAGGAGGATATGATATAGAGAAGTTTACCAACTCCCGGACATATTAAAATGGGGATAATAATTACGGTCAGTACTTCAAGGATTCCTCCTTCAGATATCGAACACCCTTTCTGTTCTTACTCCATCATCTTGAGCATCCTGACTTCCTCTTTAGTCAGATTTTATGCTTGCCTCCTTCTACCATGTGCCCTAACTCTTAGTCTCCTTTGTATACGATTCCATGCTGGATGCTGGGGATGAAGCGAGGTTATTCTGACAGTGGGTCCTAGATTCCCTCACAACGGTGATACTGGAAGAGTTGATCTGATCGGTGTAATGTTCTCTGCTTTCTTGAACAGACAGTCACTTTTCAACTAATCTCTGAACCCGTGTATGACATAATTCATAACCTTTCTGGTGGTTGTGTTGCAGATGCCCAGCTCCAGACAATATCCACGGTCATATGTTGTGGGCAGGGTTAGAGGGATGGCTTAGCTAGTAGGGCGTCCAGAGGTCTGTCTGAGCCTTTACTTCTATCAATTAAGAGGGTCTCTTCACCGACTTCATCTGCAACTCATCTTAATCTTTCTCCTCTGGGTCCATTCCACTTCCCGGATGATGACTGAAGAACTTGAGAATACTCCTTGGGCTGCTTGGGGATAAGAAACATCCTGCTCTTCATCTTCATTTCTCACTTAAGATATTGCTTGCTCGGTTCTCCTTATCGGCCACCATGTAAAACACCGACCGACTTTGCCTTAGGAATTTTGCAGTGTACTTATTTACAATCCAATCTCCCTACCGCAATTTGATAAATCATTCTTTCATTTCTTCCTGGGCTATTACAGAGAAGAATCTTCCTATAGAAATCCTTCGAGAACTAGTCCCAAGTGTTGGGCTTTCCCAGTCTCGCTGCTTCCGCCAACTACTACATCCAGGCTACATCTTCTAACTAAATCTTGATCATTTTCACCTAGTTCTTGTCAGGGACCCAAGTTGAATTAGAAGATCCATCAGGTTTACTGACCACTGCTATGCATCCAGGGCTTCTCCATGCTTGAAAAGATTGCCGGCTGTAATTTCCTGAAATCCAACATGTCGCCTGGCTTCTGTTCCCGGGGTGCAACCAATGATCCTTGGTGCGGGACCTTCATCTGTACTTGATCGTGTCTCATCATATCTAGCAGAGATAGTCTTAAATCAAGATTTTCCCATCTTTTCATGTCCGAGTTGGTCCAAGAATAACAAGAAACTGAAGTATGAAAGGATGGGAGAACTTCAGAATTTCAAGGATAAGATTATCAAGAGAGAATGGATAACTTTGTACTTGTAGTTGGATTGTATAACCAAGACTCATGCATTCCAGTTGCAAATTTCTTTATCATTAATTTGCCGTCTGGACGTACTGAGGAGGTGAGAGCCTAAGCTCTGATACCAACCTGTAACGCCCCGATCCTGGCGGATACGGAGACATTACTGCAACGTATATACGCAAGTCAGAAGTACCTTTACGTATATACGCTAAGCATCAGTACAGGCAAGAATCAGAGTACGGAAGCAAGTGGTGCATTATACATTCCAACATATGAGTACATTTACAAAGTTATCACCAGAGGTGATCCAATATTACATGAATATTACATCACTGATATGCGCAATTGCGAGATTACAAAGAGATGTACAAGTATGAACAGTACACAGACAGGCTCAGAGTCATAACAGGAAAACTCTAGAGCCGAATAAGGGGGCCTGGAAGGATAGAACTCTGAACGGTCTGCTGGAGATCCACGCTACCGCTGCGCCACTCTGATCAGCAACAGGGAGAATCCACGCACTTCAATCTCCATGACCTGGACATGAGAATCCAGGGGAGTCAGATGAAACTCCCCAGGCGAGTGGTGATACAAAAGCCAAGTGGCGAGCAAGGGTAAGCACATGTATAGCGATAAAACCAAATATAGCCGAGGACGAGCAAATCTGATTGTATGGTTTCGGATCACGGCTCCATAAGACTAGTACGTCGAAGGAATAATCCAAATAAGGAAACCCTCATATATATACCCTTATCTTATGTCACCATAATCCAAGCACATACAATCCGACTGCACTCAGGGCATGATGAGAAAATAAACAGGAGGCAGGTGGATACCAGGGATAAAGCAGAACATGAGCAATTAATACCATAATACTCATAAAGTCGGGAATCCGAAGTAAAATCCAGGACAAGCAAATATGGTAAAAATGAAAGGGCATTATATAAGCTTAAGCTACGGCCTCATGAGACTAGTACCTCGAGGGAGTAATCCAAACAAGGAAACCCTCATCTATATACCTTTATTTCATGTCACCGTAATCCAAGCGTATACAACACCCACAATTAGCGTCTTATTATTGTTATTATTATTATACTCGTCTTACCCTGATATCTAGCTATGTGTACTAGCGTCCCAGCACACATAGATCCATATCCGAGTAAAGCAAGGTTGTTATTGGAAACCAGCGGGGGTATCAACGAACTATGTTCACAGTGGGTCCCGTACATACCCGGACCACGGCCCAGGATGTTCCGCTGCTTGGTGACGGAACCTGCCGCAAGGCTAACAGGAGGGACTTATTGTATGCCCTTATCATGATTCAGGAGGAGGGAGCCAGCACTCCCCTCGGTCACCTGGAGGCCAACAGGTCAGACCGGAAGTTTTAGTTGCACAACATGCCTAATACCACTGTAAACACGAACACATATTGATAGCCGCACGTTTCCCCGACCCGATGCAAGTTGTTCCTTTTATGATTCATTAGGTTAATTATCAATTTACGGGAATAACAGGGGCAGGACATGATCAGGAATTTAGGAGTTCAGGTCACTGTATATAATACAGGATAACAGGTCACTGATCATGATACAGGATATCAGGTCACTGTACATAGTACAGGATAACAAGGCAGGGTTCCCGTAAATGTGATAATCACAGGTCAAGTATATCATGCTGGGTGTCAAGTGATAGCATGACAGGATGATGATATTAGACAGGCAACCAGTCATGTCAAGAGATTGATAATTATCCTGTGGCAAGTCATGTCATAACCAGGGTCTTGCCAAAAAGTAACATGTCAGGTGTCAGGTGATAACACATCAGTTGACAGGTGATATACATGTGTTAAAAGTAATATGAAAACGACAAGTAGTATAGACAGGTGCCAGGCATGAAGTAATGGCATGGGGTAGAATAGTAGCTGAGCACAAACAAAGCGGAGCTGAGCAAGCTGGAAGTACAGACAGCAAACAGTATTTAACACTGGAGCATCTGGCGAGGTTACCGGGACGACTCGACTGAAGTACGAGCGGTAAATCCGGCAGCAACTCGCCTAGACGAATCTAGTGGTAAAGCGCTGAACGCTGAGCATACTCACCAGGCGGAGCTGGGAAACCTGACGATCCCAATCACGCCTCTTCCAAGACAGTGAGGGACCGGAGGCTGAACTGAGAGACCTGCCGGTCCCAATCACCTCTCTTTCGAGATAGTGAGTGACCGGAGGTTGAAGGGGTCCTGAAGCCAAGTATGGTATAAGGCAGTACAATACATCACAGGCATGGTATATGTACCAGAAGGAAACTACCCTAGTACAAGCATTCGTCACAGAGCAATACATGTCCAGATATTGGCACTCGGCCATACACAGATACAGGGACTCAGCCCAATACAAAATACATGGAAACATAGAATAAAATACATGTCGACCCGACGGAGCGGGGAAACCCAAATGGAGGCGAGAGCGAGAACACTCGCCTAAATCACCGGAAAGCCGAAGAGTCTGGAATCCAGGGAACTCGCGCACGCGCTATATTATAATAATATATAAATATTTAGAGGAAGAAAGTGAAGAGGAGAGAGAAAGAGTGAGAAGCCTAGAGAGAGAAAGGGACACAGGGAGACGCGGGTTCTGGAAAGTGAGACGCGAGGGACGCAGACACGGGAGTCTGCCTCGCAGGAATAACAGACGCGGGAAGAGCAGACGCGGGGAATAGGCTCTGCGTCGTGCCAAATGCAGAAACGCGGGAAGCGCGTCAAGGGATTGTCCAGACGCGGGATTAAGATCCGCGTTAGGAAACAAACAGAGGGGAGGAAAGGTGCTTCCTTTGTTGTGCCCGACGAAGGGATGTTCGGCCCCAATCCAAAAGGAGGGTACCGGCCCTAAGTCTTGCCAACGGAGAAGAACGCGAACGCGGGAATCACGAACGCGGGAGTCGCGTTGCGAAGACACCACAAACGCGGGGTTCGAGACCCGCGTTCGAATCAGGGCACGAGGGAAACGCGGACGCGGTCAAGGATCCCGTGTCGCGTTAGCACGAGGAGATCACAGACGCGGTTATTAGCCCCGCGTCGTGACGATACAATAACGCGAGGGCCGCGTCAAAAGGAGGTCGCCCGCACGCGGGGGTGAGATCCGCGTCGGCAATTAATCAGAGAGAGTCAGGGAGGTCTAGAGAGAGAGAGATAATACATGAGAGAGAAAGAGAGGGGGGAGTCATGCTATTTGAATAAACACGAGACACCACTTAGAAGAGGCACTCATATCAGCCCTTTAATCAGACATGGGTGCCCAAAGCAAAACTGAACCCTGTGAGAGAGAGAGAGAGAGAGAGAGAGAGAGAGAGAGAGAGATGCGCGGGGAGAGAGAGAGATGCGCGGGGAGAGAGAGAGAGAGAGATGCGCGGGGAGAGAGAGAGATGCGCGGGGAGAGAGAGAGAGATGCGCGGGGAGAGAGAGAGATGCGCGGGGAGAGAGAGAGAAAGACGCGCGGGGAGAGAGAGAAAGACGCGCGGGGAGAGAGAGGAAAAGATGCGCGGGGAGAGAGAGAAAGACGCGCGGGGAGAGAGAGAAAGAGAGAGAAAAGGACCAGGGAGAAAACACAGGAGCAGGGGGCTTTGCCCCCCTCAACAACTGCACTCAGGGGGCATAAGGCCCCCTGGCCGCGCCCGAGGCCGCCGGCCTCACGCCGGCGGCGGTCTGCCCTCGCCGGGGCAGCGCCGGAGGAGAGGAAGTCCGGCGAGGAGGTAGTTGGCCGGATCCAAAAGGAGGAAAGGAAAGGGAAGAAAAGAAAAGAAGGAAGAAGAGAGAGGAGATGGGAGATGGCCGGAGTTTTTGGAAGGGTTCTCGCTGGCGTCGTGGTGGCCGGAGGTGGTTCGGTTGGGTGATGCCTTCTCTGGAGGAGAAGAAGAAGAAGGAGAAGAGAAGAGGATAGGAAAGAAAATGAAAGGAAAGAAAAGAAAAAGGAAAAGAAGGGAGAGAGAGAATGATAGGGATTGATGGGAAAGGGAGTAGGTGAGGGGGTGGTGTCTCCCACGTGGGGAGTGGGCTGAGTCAGTGGGGGAAAAGAAAAAGGAAAGAAAGAAAGAAAGAAAAGAATGAATTGGAAAAATAATAATATTATAATATGGCCGCGAAAATCGACTGTTCCAGAAAAATCCCCAAAAATACCCGGAGGTAGAAAACGTCATCCTGAGGAATAATACGAAATCGGTTTTCCAAAATAAAATCCCATTTTCAAATTAAAAATCCGGAAGTCAGCCGCCGATACCGGTTCACACCGGGTCGGCCGGATTTTGATAAATTCTGAAAAATTCCAGAAAATGTATTAAAGAGTAAAATATGATTTTAAGAAGTAAAGTGAAAGCGGAATTCAGAAATTCAATCCCGATAGTCCCGGAATCAACCAGCGATACTGGCCGATACCGACTCCGGTGGAATTTCCATAAATTCGTAAAATCCTCAGAAAAAGGTATTTAGATAGGAAACGTGATTTTGAGAAATAATGTCTAAAGACACTTTTAGTAATTCCGATTAGTTTGTAAATTAAAAATCTGGGAATCGGTCAGTGGCACTGATCGACACCGGTTTTGAAGATTCCCAACTTAATTGAGGAAAATTCCAGAAAATCATAGAAAATCTAGAATATTGGAAAATGATGTTTAAAACTGAAATCGGTCAAATCGGATTACCGGAATGTCCAAATCGAGCAATACTCTAGGATCGGGCCCTCGGTTCAGACTAGGGCTGACTCCGAGTCCACGAATCCAAATCCAAGACAAAACGTTCATGTAAATAATTCATAATACAAAATAAATACAGGAAGTAAATCGAAAAATACGATCGAAAAATCTGAATACGCAACTAAGTACGTATTCCGGGAGCGGGGTGTTACAGGATGTTTCGGTCGACCGGGCCGGTCGACCGCTATTGCCCAACGGTCACATTTTTGACCGTTGGCGGTCGACCGGGCCGGTCGACCGGCAGTCTGTCAGACTGCCAACTCAGCCTAACGGCTAGTTTTGTTTGGGGGCTATATAAACCCCATCTCTTTGGGGATTTTTGCCAAGTTTTCTAAGAGAAAAATTACCAGTTTTCTGAAGTGTTTAAAAGAGTTTTCAAAAGAGTTTTAAGTGCAAAAACTTCTCATCTTTATTTGTTTTGGGTTTTTGGAAAATCAAAGAAAACTAGGTTTTGGGATTTTGATTTGGTATTTCATTTTCTATCTTATACAAGAGATTTCCCAAGTAGTTTTTCTTTGTTGCTTGTTTCCAAAAACACTTTGATTCCACACTTGAGCTATATCATACTATCCTAAACTATTAGGATCTTTGTTTTGTGGAAAAAGAAAGAAAGAGAGAGTTTTGAGGTTGTTGTTTATAACCTCTAAGTTGTACACCCTTATTCTTGTTGTATCCCTCTTAGGTAGAGGTGATCGGGTGATTGGTTTGTATCCCTCAAGTGTGAGGTGATTGAGATTGGTTGTGAGCCTCTTTGGTAGAGGTGTTGTTGTTGGTTGTTGTTGGCCTCGGTGGAGGTTGTATTGAGAGAGGAGTTAGGTACTCCTAGAGTTGTAAGAAATCCTCTTCGGTAGAGGTTCCCTCGGTGGGAGTTGAGATAGTGGAAATCCTACACGGTAGTGTAGGCGGGGATGTAGAGCAAGGTGCTCGAACCTCGAAACAAATCTCGGTGTTTGCGATTGCTCCCATTGTCTCTCTTACTCTCTCTCATTTATTTGTGCAAAGCATCATACTTCATATCATATCATATTTGCTTGTGTTGAGCATAATTCATATTGCCATATCATATCTATTTGCTTGTGTTGCCTTGCATCTTTTATATTGTTGTATATCCTTGATTGCTTGGCTTGATTGTGTGTGCACATTGCTTGGATTGCTTGTGTGTGTGTGCCTAACTTATACTCATCCAACAAGAGCTTCACATAGCGCCTCAACCCATATCTAGGGGAATCAAGAGGAGTTAGTCCAGAGCCTCGCAAGGGGAATTTGGCTACACTTGTTGGATTGTATTAAGTGTGTTGCAAGATTTGCATTAGCTTCCGCATTTAGCGCACTTAGTTTGCATTTAGTTTCTTAGATTAGCACTTACACCTATTCACCCCCCCTCTATGTGTTTTTCAATTGGTATCAGAGCTAGTGCTCCTGATACTTAGGCTTAACATCCTAGGAGTGATCCATTTGCTTGCTAATCTCATTTGCACATTCATATATAGTTTACCATGGACTTCATGACCCCTCCTAGCTTTGACCCTTCCAACATTGATGTTTGGAAGTATAGGATGTCCATGTACCTAAAGACCCTAGGTTTGCATGTCTTCCTTGCCGCCACCAAGAGATGTTATCTTGGTGATTGCAATCATATAGGGGCCAATGCACAAGCCCTAGAGGCCATTAGAAGCACTCTTCCTAAAGATTATCTCTTATGTGTTTCTAACTTTGATTCCGCCTTTGCAGTGTGGAACAAATTGACAACAACCACCACCTCCAAGCTTCAAGTGCCAAATCAACCGGAGGAATTTAGTGGAGAATCCGATTCTCAATGCTTCATGGTCCAAGGGAATGACTCCCTTGAGGTACATTCGGAACCCCACTATGATAGTGATGATTGTTCTAGTTCTTCAAATGATCATATTGATGTCCATGCTATAAATGAAGAACTTTCAATTATTTGTGAAAAGTTAATTGAAAAATATAAGATTTTGAAAAAGAAAAGTCTAGAAATTGAAAAAGAAAATAAGTGTTTGCATGCTAGACTTGACAATGTTTTGCAAGAGAAGGTTGAGGTCTATAATGAAAGGGATTCATTGAGATCTCAATTGGAACTTGCACTTAAAGAAAATGAATTTTTAAAGTCTAAAAATGATTGCCATGCTATTTTAAAGAAAAATGAAAACTTGTCTTCTAGAGTAGATTTTGTTATAAAAGAGAATGTTGATTTAAAAAATAAAATTATTTCCATTTCAAATGAATTAAATGCTTGTTTGAAGAAAAATGAGGTTTTGCATAAAAAGATTGATGCTCATGTTTGCCATGCTAGTGTAGCCTCATCATCTAGTCTACCTAATGCATGTACCTCTTCTTCTAAGATTAATGATGATATTTGCATGTTAAAGAAGAAGGTAGATTGTTTGGGCTCCACTATGAGCCAATGTGCCATGAACCACTCACGTTGGAAACCTTGGTTCGAAAGAAACAAGTTCCATCCTTTATGCATGCACACCCTTCACGGCATACACATGCTCCTCACGGACACACCCATCACATGTATGCTCATGTGTACACATGTACACATTGTGGACGTAAGGGCCACCTTGCTAAATTTTGTTTTGATAGATTACATACTACTAATTTAGCAAAGAATTTTGTTTGGGTTAGAGAAGGTACTAACCCCCATGGACCCAAGAAGATATGGGTACCAAAGACCACCCCTCCTATTATTTTTGATGTAGGTGTGGGCTCTCACATGACGTGAGAGTGATGACACCTTGGAGTGGATGCGTTCCGGACTTCATGGAAATCAAATTGGATGCATCACTTTCAAGGGAAGATTTGGTGGAGATGACCTCCATGTTTTGGAGATAAGGAAAGTTGCTTCTTCGGTTTTGGTAACAATCCTTTACTCCCATTTATTATGTTTACCTGCTTTCTACTTCATTGTTTATAGCATGTTTTGATAGTTTATAGCATATTTTTTTGATGTCTATGGATTAGTATGTTCATTCCATGTTTATTAGATCCTTGACATACATGTATAGTATTTGAGACACATATGCTTATATGAACCCATATTTAGTGTTCTCACTTTTGTTTAAGCTATAATGTACATCATGAATCTAATACATGTGAATTTACATAGTATTCATGTTTTAGTTTTATCATGATGACTTTTATATTTGTTTTGATGCTTCATGTTTTGAATATATGTTTAGATGTTTGTTTTCATTAAGACTAGTTATATACTTGTACATAGAGTGGGCTACAAATAAATCTATATATGTTGAGCTTGATTGCTTATTTGAACCCATTAGATGTGCTAGTATAGTCTAGTTTTGATGATTCATACATTTCAAACTTGTATTCCATTTTTGAATTTGTTTTATGATTGTGTGTTTCACTTCATGTATATGTTTGTATTGCCAAACTTTAAGATATACATGTATACCCCTTGAGTCATTTGCCTTTCATGCAAATCTATATTATGGACTCAAAGTGTGTTTAAGGGATATGTATGTATACTTCTTGTGTTGACAAATCATGCATATACCTTGAAATGAAAATTGCTTTGATGAAAATTTAGCCTTACATGTTTTCATGTTTATGTGTCAATATTTAACTTCATGTATATGTCTATCTTATCCAAACTATTGACTATACATGAGTATCCTCTTGAGCCACGTGCCTTCATGCATACATTTTATGGACTCGTTATGTTTTGGATATGTATGTATACTATAGTTTGTATTAGACATACATATGCCTTGAAGATTAGATAGTTTTGATGATTCTCGTGTTTTTAAAGAATAATTGAGCTTATTGCCTAATTTTCATATTTATGATCTTCTTATTTTATTTGTACACTCACATCTATTGCTTGCTCATGTTTTGTTTTCATGAGTCTTATTTATGCCTAATTGAACTTGAGTGTTTGATATGATGTGAATTTCGTGTTTATGAAAAACAATTTTGTTTTATTCCTTGCTTGAAGGATTTCGCACTAGTTAACAAATTTTTCCATTTAACTAGTTGCGGTATTCTTCATATGGTAGTGATTTTCAAACAAAACTACATTTTCAAATCTATTTTTGAAAACCCCTACCTTCCAAGGGCGGTAGGATGGGAGATCATGTTCATGTATGTCCTAAATTGAAAATCTTTAAAACTTGAATTATGATTGGGTGGTAGAGAATATGATGTATACACTTGAGCTTATTGTTATGTCAATTGGTATCATTGAACTCTTTCAATTGGTATCATTTTGACCTTTTGTATACTCATATGTTTATTGTGTATGTATGTTTTCATTTGGTATCATCTATTGGTGATTGATACTCATTCCATTTCATACACATATACTTGTTTTATTTGTGCCTACTATATTCCTATATCTTAGAGCACAAATAGTTGTTTATGTTTAACTTGTTAAAATAAAAGTATTCAATATTTCCTTTGGTATTTCATAAAGGGGGAGAAAATGAGTATTTCATATTTTGTCTTTCAATTGGTATTTGTACTCCCATACTTTATGATTGACATTTCGAATTTGGTATCATATGTTTTCAAAATGAAATATATTCTTACAATTGGTATCAAATTTGTGTTTAGAAATTCAAAATTTGTTTTGGTTTCAAGATTCATGTTTAAGAATTCAAGACTTATGTTTAATTACAATTGGTATCTCAAAATGTTGTTTAAAGAAAATATTCAAAGTTTTGATTTGTATTTCCTATATGCAAGGAGAGCTTAACATCTCTCTTACATATAGATTCATGTTGAGTATATTATAAATTGAGGAGCTTGACAACTCTTCTTTATATGATATACGTGTGTAGGGGGAGCTTCACATCTCCTCTTATGCATTACATAATATGTGTTATGTGAGTTAGGGCTTGTCATCCCTTCTTCATGTAATGCATATGTGTAGGGAAGCTAACTTAGCGTCTTCCTCTTCATGAATGTATATAGCATATAACATATATTGATCCTTATTTATTGGTATCAAGATGCTTCATTGACATATTTTTTAATTGATATCATGTTTGTAGTCACCCCTTATTGATTTTTTTTTTGTTTTAGACAAAAAGGGGGAGAACATTGTTTGCATTGTTTTGATTGACAAAAAGGGGAAGAAAGATTTTTACCCCTCATTTTATCTATGATTTTGATTACCCCTTTGTTGATGATTGACAAAAAGGAGGAGAAAGATTTATGAAGTTTTATATGCATGCTTATGTTTATGCATATATTATGTTTTAATCTCAAGAATATTAAGTTTAATTGATTTATAGAGTTTGCTTTGTAATTGGTATCTAGAGCTTATTTTGTTTTGAATATTTCATTTGATATCTAGAACCATTTATTGTTTATGCATATGCATGTTTCATGTTTGATATTCATTGCATATATTTATTGTTTATCCCTATGCATGAGTTAAGGGGGAGCTTCCTTGAAGCTTATCTTTAATCCATGCATATATAACTCCATGAGTTTTGTCATCATCAAAAAGGGGGAGATTGTTGGCCCAATGGCCTTCCACTCTAGTTTTGATGATGATCAACACTCATGTAGTTATGTTTACTAATATTCTTGTGTTTCTAAGTTTCAGATCATTAACAGGATATTAGTTGGTGATTAGTTTCAACAAGATGATTAGAAGCTATTCATGATGATTCCGGTGCCAAAGCTTAAAGATCATACCTTTGCACTTGGAGAATCACGGAGTTTGGACCGAGTCTACTTGAAGATGAAGATCGTCAAGAAGACTTAGGTATCTAGTTTAGAGTTTGTGTTTTAGATCCATATTTGTAAAGCTTAGTTTAGTTGATATGCTCAAGTGCACAAAACACACACGTTTCATGATTTGGTTTTTGGTTTTCATGAATAATAGATCAAAACAAGTTTACCTTATACCTATGTATATTAGATATGTTCTAGATATACATACATGCTTTAAACTTGCTAGACAAACTTATTTTGACTATCCTATTCATGTTTTGGAAAATTCTAGTTTGATAAAATACAAGTTTTGTTTTTGATAAAATTGGCAAGACACAAAAATGAATTGATATGATTGATATATGTCTTGAAATTTTTATCACAAGTTTGGTTATCAAAGTAAAATGATAAAACAAGTTTTAGAAATAAATTTTTTAGAAAAAAGTTTTTATTGTGATTAAAACTATTTTTTAGATTTACTGTGTTTTTATGGGATTTTTATTGAGTGAAAAGACCTATTTTCAAATCCCGTATCTGTGCAGAACTGAGGACTGGCTGACAGGCCAAGTCGGTCGACCGGACCGGTCGACCGCACCATAGGCCGGTCGACCGGGACGGTCGACCGACGTGCACAAGTCTGTGCACGTTTTTGAGTCTCTGGGACGGTCGACCGGGCCGGTCGACCGAGATGAGAGTTCTGCTCTCTGGATGTTTCGGTCGACCGGGCCGGTCGACCGCTATTGCCCAACGGTCACATTTTTGACCGTTGGCGGTCGACCGGCAGTCTGTCAGACTGCCAACTCAGCCTAACGGCTAGTTTTGTTTGGGGGCTATATAAACCCCATCTCTTTGGGGATTTTTGCCAAGTTTTCTAAGAGAAAAATTACCAGTTTTCTGAAGTGTTTAAAAGAGTTTTCAAAAGAGTTTTAAGTGCAAAAACTTCTCATCTTTATTTGTTTTGGGTTTTTGGAAAATCAAAGAAAACTAGTTTTGGGATTTTGATTTGGTATTTCATTTTCTATCTTATACAAGAGATTTCCCAAGTAGTTTTTCTTTGTTGCTTGTTTCCAAAAACACTTTGATTCCACACTTGAGCTATATCATACTATCCTAAACTATTAGGATCTTTGTTTTGTGGAAAAAGAAAGAAAGAGAGAGTTTTGAGGTTGTTGTTTATAACCTCTAAGTTGTACACCCTTATTCTTGTTGTATCCCTCTTAGGTAGAGGTGATCGGGTGATTGGTTTGTATCCCTCAAGTGTGAGGTGATTGAGATTGGTTGTGAGCCTCTTTGGTAGAGGTGTTGTTGTTGGTTGTTGTTGGCCTCGGTGGAGGTTGTATTGAGAGAGGAGTTAGGTACTCCTAGAGTTGTAAGAAATCCTCTTCGGTAGAGGTTCCCTCGGTGGGAGTTGAGATAGTGGAAATCCTACACGGTGGTGTAGGCGGGGATGTAGAGCAAGGTGCTCGAACCTCGAAACAAATCTCGGTGTTTGCGATTGCTCCCATTGTCTCTCTTACTCTCTCTCATTTATTTGTGCAAAGCATCATACTTCATATCATATCATATTTGCTTGTGTTGAGCATAATTCATATTGCCATATCATATCTATTTGCTTGTGTTGCCTTGCATCTTTTATATTGTTGTATATCCTTGATTGCTTGGCTTGATTGTGTGTGCACATTGCTTGGATTGCTTGTGTGTGTGTGCCTAACTTATACTCATCCAACAAGAGCTTCACATAGCGCCTCAACCCATATCTAGGGGAATCAAGAGGAGTTAGTCCAGAGCCTCGCAAGGGGAATTCGGCTACACTTGTTGGATTGTATTAAGTGTGTTGCAAGATTTGCATTAGCTTCCGCATTTAGCGCACTTAGTTTGCATTTAGTTTCTTAGATTAGCACTTACACCTATTCACCCCCCCCCTCTAGGTGTTTTTCAGCAAGTTGGTCCTTTTTATGGCTTGTTAACAAGATTATCAGATTACGGGAATGAGTAGGAATATAACTGGTTATAACAGGAGATGGCCCTACAGATTCAAGAGGTGGCCCCCACCACGTATGCGGTGTGGCACTTTGTTCCACGTGGCACTTTGCTCTGAGGGAAATGGATTCTAGAGGTGGCCCCCACAGATTCAAGAGGTGGCCCCACCACGTATGTGGTGTGGCACTTTACTCCGTGTGGCACTTAGTTCCATTCAGGATAACAGGTCACTGTATACAATACAGGATAACAAGGCAGGATTCCCGTAAACGTGATAATCACAAGGTCAAGTATATCATGCTGGGTATCAAGTGATAGCATGACAGGAGGATGATATTGGCAGGTGACAAGTCATGTCAAGAGATTGATATTAGTCTGGTGGCAAGTCGTGTCATAACAAGAGGTCTTGCCAAGCAGTAGCATGTCTGATGTTAGGTGATAACAAATCAGTTGTCAGGTGATATACATGTGTTAAATAGTAGCATATAAATGACAGACATGAAGTAATGACATGACAAGTGTTAACATATCAGGTAAATACATGGCATGATGATAGAGTAGTAGCTGAGCACAATCAAGCGGAGCTGAGCAAGCTGGAAGTACAGACAGCAAACAGTATTTAACACTGGAGCGTCTGGCGAGGTTACCGGGACGACTCGGCTGAAGTGCGAGCGGTAAATTCGGCAGCAACTCGCCTAGACGAATCTAGCGGTAAAGCGCTGAACGCTGATCATGATAACCAGGCGGAGCTGAAAGACCTGACGGTCCCAATCACTTCCCTTTCGAGATAGTGAGTGACCGGAGGCTGAAGAACGGAGAGACCTGCCGGTCCCAATCACTTCCCTTTCGAGATAATGAGTGACCGGAGGTTAAAGAACGGGGAGACCTGCCGGTCCCAATCACTTCCCTTTCGAGATAGTGAGTGACCGGAGGTTAAAGGCTGAGAGACCTGCAATGTTAGTACCTCACGAACAAGAATTAACTACCATAATACAGGCATTCGTCACAGAGCAATACATGTCCAGACATTGGCACTCGGTCATACACAAATACAGGGACTCAGCCCAATACATAATACATGAAAACATGGAATAAAATACATGTCGACCCGACAAAGCGGGGAAACCCAAATGGAGGCGAGAGCGAGAACACTCGCCTAAGTCTCGAAAACATAGTGAAATCCTCGATCCGAAATCCAGGAATCAATGCGTCAACGCGTTTAGAGAAAAGTAATAGAGAGAGGAGGAAATCAAGAGAAGGAAGGAAAGAGAGGGAGGAGAGAGAACGTGAGAGCTAGAGAGAGAAGTCCATATTCAGAGAAGTAATTAACCACAGCAGACCGCCAAAGTTAGTCGACTAGGGAGAGGCAAGTTGTAACACCCCGCTCCCTGAATACGTACTTAGTGGCGTATTCAGATTTTTTTCGATCGTATTTTTCGATTTACTTCTTGTATTTGTTTTGTATTATGAATTATTTATATGAACGTTTTGTCTTGGATTTGGATTCGTGGACTCGGAGTCAGCCTTAGTCTGAACCGAAGGCCCGACCTCAGAGTATTGCTCGATTTAGTCTTTCTGGTATTCCGATTTAACCGATTTCAGTTTTGAACATCATTTTCCAATATTCTAGATTTTCTATGATTTTCTGGAATTTTCCTGAATTAAGTTGAAAATCTTCAAAACCGGTGTCGGCCAGTTCCGTTGACCGATTCCCGGATTTTTAATTTACAAACGGTTTGGAATTTCCAGAAGTGTCTTTAGACATTATTTCTTAAAATCATATTTTCTATCTAAATACCTTTTCTGGGATTTTATGAATTTATGTAAATTCCACCGGAGTCGGTATCGGCCAGTATCGCCGGTTGACTCCGGGATTTTTAGTTTACAATCAGAATTGAATTTCTGAATTCTGCTTTCACTTTACTTCTTAAAATCATACTTTATTCTTTAATACATTTTTTGGGATTTTTCAGAATTTATCAAATCCGGCCGACCCGGTGTAGACCGGTATCGGCGGTTGACTTTCGGATTTTTAATTTGAAAACAGGATTTTATTTTGGAAAACCGATTTCACCAAAAATCATTTTATAATATTTCTGATTTTTGAAATTTTTTTTGGAAAGCTATCCAAGTTACTTTATTTTTGGACCTTTCCGGAGTTTTCAGTATTTTCCCAGTTACCGAGGAATTGTCCCATATATTCCACCATGTCTTTTTCCCATTTTCTCTCCCCTTCCTTAAACGCGGATCTCACCTACCTGGGATTCTGCATTTATTGTGAAGATCCTCCCCATGTTGCATTTAATGCACTTCAGATCAAATCCCATCAATTATCATGACTTTCTCTCTCCTCTTTGAAACGCAGCTTTTGGCTTTCCCAAAACGCGGCTCTAATCCCTGCGTTTAGCCCAATGCAGCCCAAACGCAGGAGAGTGCTGCGTTTTGAGTGAGGGAAACGCAAGACTTCACCTTAGTTGCTTTTGTCTTATATGGTGAATATCCTCCTTCTCTCTCTTCATTTAATTCTCTTCCAAATGTCATTTCCAAGATATCCCCACTCCCCTCTCATCATCATAACCAGCCAAGTGGCCAAGAGAGAGAGCCACCTAATTCCCCCAATTTACAAAAACCCCCTCTCTTTTATTTATTTGCATCACCTTCACAATCCAAATCCTATAAATACCCCCCTCTTCTTCTCTCTCCCTTCATTTTACTTCTTCTTCTTCTTCCTTGCTTCCTGCAGCCTCCAACAGAGAAGCCACCAAGAGAGCCTCATCCTCTTGCTTCCTTTGTCCACCATCTCCACCTCCATATACACTACTTTAGCCATCACCAAGTATACCACCTTCAACCTCCCTCCATCACTTCATGAAGACCGGCCACTCCTTTGGATTGTGGCCGTGTTTCTTCTCCGGCGGCAAGACTTAGGGCCGGTACCCTCCTTTTGGATTGGGACCGAACTTCCCTTCGTCGGGCGCAGCAAAGGAATCACCTTTCCTCCTCTCTGTTTGTTTCCTAACGCGAATCTCAACCCCGCGCTGGG
Source organism: Agave tequilana (assembly GCA_038442645.1). Classification (NCBI taxonomy): domain Eukaryota; kingdom Viridiplantae; phylum Streptophyta; class Magnoliopsida; order Asparagales; family Asparagaceae; genus Agave; species Agave tequilana. The sequence continues at coordinate 31,052 of JAVJIF010002472.1, read as the reverse complement.
CAATCCCTTAACGCGCTCCGCGCGTTTCTGTATTGACACGACGCAGAGTCTATTCCCGCGTTTGTGTTCTTCTTGTGTTAACGCGACGCAGAACCCATGTCCACGTCCGTGTTTTCCTCGCATCCGCACTTGAATGCAGACCTCGCGTTTTGTGGCATTCTCGCGACGCGAACCCCGCGTCTGCTATCCCGCGTCTGCCATTCTTGCGACGCGAACCCCGCGTCTGCTATTCCCGCGTCTGTGATTCCCGTGTCTGCTATTTTCGCGACGCTAACTCCCGCGTCTGCGAACCCTCGCGTTTCACCCTCAAAAACCCGCGTCTCCCTGTGCACTCTCTCCTTCCATAATTATGGCGTTCGCGAGTTCCATGGATTCCAGACCTTTCGGCATTTCTGGTGATTTAGGCGAGTATTCTCGCTTTCCTCTTGACTTCCTATTTCATTGGTTATGCGAGTGTCCTCGCTCTCACTTCCATTTGGGTTTGCCCGCTTGTCGGATCGTCATGTATTTTACTCCATATATATTTACCTGATATGATAAACTTGCCATGCCTGTCTTGTACATACTACTATCTAACACCTTGTTGTATACCTGACACCTGACTTGCTACTACTTGACCCTGATTCATGTTATACTACCTGTCTCCAGTTATGGCTTGACTTATCACCTGACTCCTGTATCTCTTATATTGTGCTAACATGCAGCGGATCCTGATCTTGAATGGAACTAAGTGCCACGCAGAGCAAAGTGCCACACATTGCACCAGGTGGGGGCCACCTCTTGAATCTGTGGGGGCCACCTCTAGAATCCAATTCCCTCAGAACAAAGTGCCACATGGAACAAAGTGCCACACGGAACAAAGTGCCACACTATACACCTGGTGGGGGCCACCTCTTGAATCTGTGGGGGCCACCTCTTGAATCTGTGGGGGCCACCTCTTGAATCTGAAGGGCTACTTTTCTTCTGCCTGTGCCGCTGAATGATAGCATGATGTGCCGTGATACAGTCATACCCGTTATGATACCTGTGATGCCTGTTATGAACTCCTGTTATGACTCTCGTTATGTACTCCTGTTATGCCTGTTATGTGTTCCTATTATGACCACCTTGTAACTCGGGTTGTATGCGCTTGGATTACGGTGACATGAGATAAAAGTATATAGATGAGGGTTTCCTTGTTTGGATTATTCCTTCGAGGTACTAGTCTCACGAAGCCGTAATCAAAGCCTGTACAATCAGAATTACTCATACTCGGTTTTATATCGAATTTCCTGTTTTATGATGATTATGTTATACCTGTTCATACCTGCTATACCTGTATACACACTTGTGCTCATCCTTGCTCGCCACTTGGCTTTTGCTTCACCACTCGCCTGGGGAGTTTCATCTGACTCCCCTGGATCCTCATGTCCAGGTCATGGAGGTTGGAGCGTGTGGATTCTCCCTGTTGCTGATCAGAGTAGCACAGCGGTAGCGTGGATTTCCAGCAGATCATCCGAAGCTCTATCCTTCCAGGCCCCTGTGTGCCTCCCGAGTTTTCCTTTTGTAAACTCGTGAGTGCCTTTTATACTGTTCATACTTGTACATCTCGTGTATTCTCGCATTTGCGCATATCAGTGATATAATATTCATGTAATATGATACAGTCATACCCGTTATGATACCTGTGATGCCTGTTATGGACTCCTGTTATGACTCTCGTTATGTACTCCTGTTATGCCTGTTATGTGTTCCTATTATGACCACCTTGTAACTCGGGTTGTATGCGCTTGGATTACGGTGACATGAGATAAAAGTATATAGATGAGGGTTTCCTTGTTTGGATTATTCCTTCGAGGTACTAGTCTCACGAAGCCGTAATCAAAGCCTGTACAATCAGAATTACTCATACTCGGTTTTATATCGAATTTCCTGTTTTATGATGATTATGTTATACCTGTTCATACCTGCTATACCTGTATACACACTTGTGCTCATCCTTACTCGCCACTTGGCTTTTGCTTCACCACTCGCCTGGGGAGTTTCATCTGACTCCCCTGGATCCTCATGTCCAGGTCATGGAGCTTGGAGCGTGTGGATTCTCCCTGTTGCTGATCAGAGTAGCGCAGCGGTAGCGTGGATTTCCAGCAGATCATCCGAAGCTCTATCCTTCCAGGCCCCCTGTGTGCCTCCCGAGTTTTCCTTTTGTAAACTCGTGAGTGCCTTTTATACTGTTCATACTTGTACATCTCGTGTATTCTCGCATTTGCGCATATCAGTGATGTAATATTCATGTAATATTGGATCACCTCTGGTGATAACTTTGTAATTGTACTCATGTGTTGGAATGTATAACGCACCACTTGCTTCCGTACTCTGATTCTTGCTTGTACTGATGCTTAGCGTATATACGTGAGGGTAGTTCTGACCTACGTATATACGTTGCAGTAATGTCTCCGTATCCGCCAGGATCGGGGCGTTATAGGGTGGTATCAGAGCTTAGGCTCTCACCTCCTCAGTACGTCCAGATGGCAAATTAATGGTAAAGAAATTTGCAACTGGAATACAAGAGTCCTGGTTATACATTCCAACTACAAGTGCAGAGTTATCTATTTCTTGATCATCTTTCCTTTGATTCCTAATCTCTTCCATCTTTCCCCTGTTTTGGTTTTATGAAGCCTTTATACTAACTTAAGATATGGATATACTAGAAAGGTAGTGGCTGGTTCTGAATGAAGCTATTATGTGATCTCTTTGGCCAACTCTATGAAGCTCGGTATTCTCCAGATGGATCCTGATCTGGTTATCTTTCAGAAGTCAGCAGTCGGAATTCTCTACGGATATTCTACATTCTCTATTCTATCTCTCAGAGTGATCGATGCCTGGTATTCGGAATTCATAATTATCGGTCTTCTTTATTCTGCTCAGAACTATCAGGGTTTTCTTTACCTTTGGTGTTCTGGCTCATTCTCAGAGTGATACTAAGTATGCAGTACAGCTGAAATTCTATTGCTAAGCTATGTTATCAGTCAGTATTATTTGGCATCGTTCAGAGATTTATACAGCCGGAAGTGTAGAGGATGTCTATGTTCTGATTATTGACCAGTCAACTTGAGGGCCCTACCTATAGTGCTTCATATCTTAATTGGTATAAATTCCACCCTTGTCCTCTTCGTGTTCAATTTACCCCTTATCAAAATTGCGAGGACGCAATTTTTTTGTAAGGTGGATGGATTGTAACACCCCGCTCCCTGAATACGTACTTAGTGGCGTATTCAGATTTTTTCGATCGTATTTTTCGATTTACTTCTTGTATTTGTTTTGTATTATGAATTATTTATATGAACGTTTTGTCTTGGATTTGGATTCGTGGACTCGGAGTCAGCCTTAGTCTGAACCGAAGCCCGACCTCAGAGTATTGCTCGATTTAGTCTTTCTGGTATTCCGATTTAACCGATTTCAGTTTTGAACATCATTTTCCAATATTCTAAATTTTCTATGATTTTCTGGAATTTTCCTGAATTAAGTTGAAAATCTTCAAACCGGTGTCGGCCAGTTCCGTTGACCGATTCCCGGATTTTTAATTTACAAACGGTTTAGAATTTCCAGAAGTGTCTTTAGACATTATTTTTTAAAATCATATTTTCTATCTAAATACCTTTTCTGGGATTTTATGAATTTATGTAAATTCCACCGGAGTCGGTATCGGCCAGTATCGCCGGTTGACTCCAGAATTTTTAGTTTACAATCAGAATTGAATTTCTGAATTCTGTTTTCACTTTACTTCTTAAAATCATACTTTATTCTTTAATACATTTTTTGAGATTTTTCAGAATTTATCAAAATCCGGCCGACCCGGTGTAGACCGGTATCGGCGGTTGACTTCCGAATTTTTAATTTGAAAACGGGATTTTATTTTGGAAAACCGATTTCACCAAAAATCATTTTATAATATTTCTGATTTTGAGAATTTTTTGGAAAGCTATCCAAGTTACTTTATTTTTGGACCTTTCCGGAGTTTTCAGTATTTTCCCAGTTACCGAGGAATTGTCCCGTATATTCCACCATGTCTTTTTTCCCATTTTCTCTCCCCTTCCTTAAACGCGGATCTCACCTACCTGGGATTCTGCATTTATTGTGAAGATCCTCCCATGTTGCATTTAATGCACTTCAGATCAAATCCCATCAATTATCATGACTTTCTCTCTCCTCTTTGAAACGCAGCTTTTGGCTTTCCCCAAACGCGGCTCTAATCCCTGCGTTTAGCCCAATGCAGCCCAAACGCAGGAGAGTGCTGCGTTTTGAGTGAGGGAAACGCAAGACTTCACCTTAGTTGCTTTTGTCTTATATGGTGAATATCCTCCCTTCTCTCTCTTCATTTAATTCTCTTCCAAATGTCATTTCCAAGATATCCCCACTCCCCTCTCATCATCATAACCAGCCAAGTGGCCAAGAGAGAGAGCCACCTAATTCCCCCAATTTACAAAAACCCCCTCTCTTTTATTTATTTGCATCACCTTCACAATCTAAATCCTATAAATACCCCCCTCTTCTTCTCTCTCCCTTCATTTTACTTCTTCTTCTTCTTCCTTGCTTCCTGCAGCCTCCAACAGAGAAGCCACCAAGAGAGCCTCATCCTCTTGCTTCCTTTGTCCACCATCTCCACCTCCATATACACTACTTTAGCCATCACCAAGTATACCACCTTCAACCTCCCTCCATCACTTCGTGAAGACCGGCCACTCCTTTGGATTGTGGCCGTGTTTCTTCTCCGGCGGCAAGACTTAGGGCCGGTACCCTCCTTTTGGATTGGGACCGAACTTTCCTTCGTCGGGCGCAGCAAAGGAATCACCTTTCCTCCTCTCTGTTTGTTTCCTAACGCGAATCTCAACCCCGCGTCTGGGCAATCCCTTAACGCGCTCCGCGCGTTTCTGTATTGACACGACGCAGAGTCTATTCCCGCGTTTGTGTTCTTCTTGTGTTAACGCGACGCAGAACCCATGTCCACGTCCGTGTTTTCCTCGCATCCGCACTTGAACGCAGACCTCGCGTTTTGTGGCATTCTCGCGACGCGAACCCCGCGTCTGCTATCCCGCGTCTGCCATTCTTGCGACGCGAACCCCGCGTCTGCTATTCCCGCGTCTGTGATTCCCGTGTCTGCTATTTTCGCGACGCTAACTCCCGCGTCTGCGAACCCTCGCGTTTCACCCTCAAAAACCCGCGTCTCCCTGTGCACTCTCTCCTTCCATAATTATGGCGTTCGCGAGTTCCATGGATTCCAGACCTTTCGGCATTTCTGGTGATTTAGGCGAGTATTCTCGCTTTCCTCTTGACTTCCTATTTCATTGGTTATGCGAGTGTCCTTGCTCTCACTTCCATTTGGGTTTGCCCGCTTGTCGGATCGTCATGTATTTTACTCCATATATATTTACCTGATATGATAAACTTGCCATGCCTGTCTTGTACATACTACTATCTAACACCTTGTTGTATACCTGACACCTGACTTGCTACTACTTGACCCTGATTCATGTTATACTACCTGTCTCCAGTTATGGCTTGACTTATCACCTGACTCCTGTATCTCTTATATTGTGCTAACATGCAGCGGATCCTGATCTTGAATGGAACTAAGTGACACGCAGAGCAAAGTGCCACACATTGCACCAGGTGGGGGCCACCTCTTGAATCTGTGGGGGCCACCTCTAGATCCAATTCCCTCAGAACAAAGTGCCACATGGAACAAAGTGCCACACGGAACAAAGTGCCACACTATACACCTGGTGGGGGCCACCTCTTGAATCTGTGGGGGCCACCTCTTGAATCTGTGGGGGCCACCTCTTGAATCTGAAGGGCTACTTTTCTTCTGCCTGTGCCGCTGAATGATAGCATGATGTGCCGTGATACAGTCATACCCGTTATGATACCTGTGATGCCTGTTATGGACTCCTGTTATGACTCTCGTTATGTACTCCTGTTATGCCTGTTATGTGTTCCTATTATGACCACCTTGTAACTCGGGTTGTATGCGCTTGGATTACGGTGACATGAGATAAAAGTATATAGATGAGGGTTTCCTTGTTTGGATTATTCCTTCGAGGTACTAGTCTCACGAAGCCGTAATCAAAGCCTGTACAATCAGAATTACTCATACTCGGTTTTATATCGAATTTCCTGTTTTATGATGATTATGTTATACCTGTTCATACCTGCTATACCTGTATACACACTTGTGCTCATCCTTGCTCGCCACTTGGCTTTTGCTTCACCACTCGCCTGGGGAGTTTCATCTGACTCCCCTGGATCCTCATGTCCAGGTCATGGAGCTTGGAGCGTGTGGATTCTCCCTGTTGCTGATCAGAGTAGCACAGCGGTAGCGTGGATTTCCAGCAGATCATCCGAAGCTCTATCCTTCCAGGCCCCCTGTGTGCCTCCCGAGTTTTCCTTTTGTAAACTCGTGAGTGCCTTTTATACTGTTCATACTTGTACATCTCGTGTATTCTCGCATTTGCGCATATCAGTGATATAATATTCATGTAATATGATACAGTCATACCCGTTATGATACCTGTGATGCCTGTTATGGACTCCTGTTATGACTCTCGTTATGTACTCCTGTTATGCCTGTTATGTGTTCCTATTATGACCACCTTGTAACTCGGGTTGTATGCGCTTGGATTACGGTGACATGAGATAAAAGTATATAGATGAGGGTTTCCTTGTTTGGATTATTCCTTCGAGGTACTAGTCTCACGAAGCTGTAATCAAAGCCTGTACAATCAGAATTACTCATACTCGGTTTTATATCGAATTTCCTGTTTTATGATGATTATGTTATACCTGTTCATACCTGCTATACCTGTATACACACTTGTGCTCATCCTTGCTCGCCACTTGGCTTTTGCTTCACCACTCGCCTGGGGAGTTTCATCTGACTCCCCTGGATCCTCATGTCCAGGTCATGGAGCTTGGAGCGTGTGGATTCTCCCTGTTGCTGATCAGAGTAGCGCAGCGGTAGCGTGAATTTCCAGCAGACCGTCCTGAGCTCTATCCTTCCAGCCCCCTGTGTGCCTCTCGAGTTTTCCTTTTGTAAACTCGTGAGTGCCTTTTATACTGTTCATACTTGTACATCTCGTGTATTCTCGCAATTGCGCATATCAGTGATGTAATATTCATGTAATATTGGATCACCTCTGGTGATAACTTTGTAATTGTACTCATGTGTTGGAATGTATAATGCACCACGTGCTTCCGTACTCTGATTCTTGCCTGTACTGATGCTTAGCGTATATACGTGAGGGTACTTCTGACTTGCGTATATACGTTGCAGTAATGTCTCCGTATCCGCCAGGATTGGGGCGTTACACAAGTAGTCAACTTATAAAGGAGTTAGTCGACTATAGAGAGAGGGGTAGTCGACTAATAAGGCCGCGTCTCAAAGGGTCGCGTCTTCAGGAAAAAGTTAGTCGACTAGGAGAAAGGGGTTAGTCGACTAATAAGGTCGCGTCTCAAAGGGTCGCGTCTTCAGGAAAAAGTTAGTCGACTAGGAGAAAGGGGTTAGTCGACTAATAAGGTCGCGTCTCAAAGAGCTGCGTCTTCAGGAAAAAGTTAGTCGACTAGGGGAAAAAGGATAGTCGACTAATAGACTGCGTTTTCAGAAAAAGGGCGCGTTTCAAATAAGCTAGTCGACTTGAGGTAAGGGAGTAGTCGACTAATAAAGGGTTCAAGTCGACTAATGACTGGGTCAAGTCGACTAACAGAGTGCAAACAGAGATCAAAACCTGACTTTTGAGGGTTGCGTTTGTTGATAAAAATACAAGTATGAAAATAGTTATTCATGACTTGGCGAGTAAAGTTACTCGCCTAAAATGTTACTTTGAAGCCTTGTGAATCTGGAATTATCGTTGTCGTCAATTATCACCAAAACGATTACCGGAATAATCGCGAATGATTACCGGAATAATCTACGGCGATATTGTCGACGAAGAAGAGCACGGCCCCAATCCGAAAGGAGTGGCCGGCCTTCACAAGGGACGGAGGTTGATGGTGCAAGTATAGTTCAATTTGAAAGATTAGAGTTTTGAGAATAAGGTTTCGGAGAACGAAGCTATGGCTCGTCGGAAGAGCACGACGAGGAGATGAAGACGGCGCGGTCGTTGGTGGCTAAGATAGAGTATGAGGTGGTGGAGATGGTGATGAAGCTATGGTGGCTAATGGGTCATTTGGGTGGAAAAGAAGAGGAAGAAGATGATGGTGGAGGTGGTGTTGTGGTTGAAATGGAGGAGGAGATGGAGGAGAATGAGGTGGTGGCGTTGGTGGTGGAAATGGAGGAGGAGATGGTGGAGAATTGGCTAGCCAAAGGAGGGAACATGGCTCAAACCCATGGAAATGGGCTGCCATGCTCTCTGTTGGTGGTTGCAGGAAACAAGAAGAAGAAAGAAAGGAAAAATGAATGAGAGAGAAGGAGTGGAGGCATTTATATAAAGGATGGAATGAATATAATAATGTGCATACTTTTCAAGGCAAAGGAACATAAAAAGAGAACTTGTGTTTTCCTCTCCAAACGCAGCCCTCAAACCTGCGTTTAGGCCAAAATGAGCCAAACGCGAGAGTTAAAGCCGCGTCCAGGGAGATGCAAAAGGCTGCGTTTAACAAAAGGACAAAAGTCATAATGACTTGATTGGAATTGATTAGCAGTGCATTAAATGCAGCATGGGGAGGCATGGAGAGGATCTCCGCATTCAATGCAGAATCCCAGGTAGGTGAAACTCGCGTTTGAGGAAGGAGGAAGAAAATGGGAAAAAGAGAAAAGTGGAATGTTAGGATAAATTCTCGGTATCTGGGAAAATACCGAAAACTCCGGAAAGGTCCAAAAATAACATAGCTTGGAAAGTTCCCCAAAAATTCTCAAAAATAACAAATATTATAAAAAGATTTTTGGTGAAATCGGTATTCAAAATTCAATATCATTTTCAAAATAAAAATCCTGAAGTCAACCGTCAATCTCGGTATACACCGGATTGGCCGGATTTTTAATAAAATCTGAAAAATCTCAGAAAAAGTATTAGATAGAAAATATGATTTTAAGAAGCTAAAGGAAAGCCGTTTCTTGAAATTCAACTCCGTTTGTAATTTAAAAATCCGGGAATCGGTCAGTGGCACTGGTCGACACCGGTTTTGAAGATTTTCAATTTAATTCAGGAAAATTCCAGAAAATCATAGAAAATCTAAAATATTGGAAAATGATGTTTAAAACTAAAATCGGTCAAATCGGAATAGCGAAAAGACCAAATCAAGCAATTCACTAGGATCGGGTTCCCGGTTCAGATTAAGGCTGACCCGAGTTCACGAATCCAGATCCAAGGCAAACGATCATATAACAACTCATAATACAAAACAAATACAGGAAGTAAATCAAAAAATACGATCGAAAAATCTGAATACGCAACTAAGTATGTATTCCGGGAGCGGGGTGTTACAGTGGGAGGGCGAGCGGGGGGAGGGGGAGCATGGGGATCGACGGTGGGAGAAGGTGGGGGAGAACGGGGAAAGAGGGAGAGCACCAGCGGGGCTTGTCGCCGTTCGCCGAGGAGGAAGAAGAAAAAGAAAAGAAGAAGGGTATTTTAGACTTTTTGCGGAGGGTAGTTGTGTCCAGGGAAAATAATGGCACACTTGTAATTTTCTGGTGGGTGCCATCACCATTCTGGCGGGTGGCAATATCCGTTCCGCAGTTTCACCCTCTCGCTCCAGCTCCCTCTCCCTCCCTCCCTCCCTCCCTCCTCTCGTTAGAAACCCTAACCCTCGCTTTTAAAGAGGAAGGAAATCTACTTCTAGGGTTTGGTTAATTTGGGATTCCAAAAAGGGAAGGGGACGATGAGCGCCCAGAAGAAGAGGAATTTTTTTAAGATCGAGGCGTTCAAGCACCGAGTTGAGGTCGATCCCAAGTACTCCGAGAAGACCTGGAGGATTCTAGAGCATGCGATTCACGAGATTTACAACCACAACGCCAGTGGATTGAGCTTCGAGGAGCTATACAGGTAGCTACTTATTTGCAAGTGACTGGATTTATTCTGTTTAGTTGCTCTGAATTTATTATGCTGTGCTTGGGTTTCATTTTGGGCATTCATCATTCATTTTTGGTTGGTGGGCTTTTTACTCTTTTAGTGTGATGGCTTGTATTCGGGATTTAGTTAAAAAAATTCCAACATATTTGAAACGGCAGTCAAAACAAAGCAATAGACTAAACTAGACTACCGCTTGGGGCAGTGGAAACCGAGCTCAGGGGAGGCTGGCGGCAGCGAAGGGGAGGGCGATGGTTTGCCTGAGGAGGAGGAGGAAGAAGAAGAAGAGGGAGAAAAAGGATGAAGAAGGAGGGGCTAGAGGAGAAGAAGGAAGGAGGGGGGCAGAAGAAGAGGGAGAGAGGACGGCGGCACTGCTGGAGGGAGAGAGGAGGAGGAGGTTAGGGGAAGGAGGAGGAGGATGTAGGGGATAGAGAGGAGGGGGAAGAGGAGAAGACGCTGCTCCGCTGCTGCTCTCTCTATGGGATGAAGACGGACAAGCGGACGGACAACTTTTGTGAAGGAGTCGCGGGATAAAACCTCGCTTTACTCTGTTTTGATAAAAACATGTTTGTCATGGGGATTTGACCCCAGTGGCTTTTTTTCCTCTCAGTTTCTAAACTAATTTTCCATTATTTTTGGATGGTTGTAGCTCTGTAGGGTCCGGTTTCTATTATATTCATGGATCAATGAGAGGTTGGGTTGTTTTGACTTGTAACAAGTTTGTTCTATCATGTGATGGTTTAAGTGGGGCACATAAACTTTGTTTCATCTCCTTGAAGAGTTCTGCTGACCCTTGTTTCTTGGGTACCCATAATGTACTGGTAAACTAAGAAAAGCTTGTAAAGGGGGTTAGTTCTTTTCATTGTGCAAGGAGTGGAAGGGGCCTTGTTGAGTGCAGTAATAGCTACCAGGATGCGTAACATATATGCCTGAGAATTATATTGTGTTGTAGTGATATCGAGTGATATAGTAAAAACTTTCACGGTGTGTTGGTTAGGCACATGGTTTGTGTCTTTGTGATTTTGGATGCTTATTGTAAGCTGACACTTCTAATCTTCTGTCTTCTTTTTTATTGTCTAATTAGTATTACCCCACTGTTTAGTCTTGGTTCCCGGCTGATATGATTTAGAGCTATAGGTATTTTAGCAAACTCTTTAAGGCCGAAGATTGGCAATGTATACTCAGATGAAGGAATCTGTGAATGCAAATTAGCATTGCAAACTCTTGTTTGGTGTTACAGTCTGTCTTCTAACTATTGATTGTGGAACATGATGCTTCCTTCTTCTTTTTCTTTCTTCTTTTTTTTCTTTTGCCAATGAACTCCTGTTGAAGGTTCTTCTATTACATAAATTACACATATCTTTTCTCACAAAATCAAGAAGATTCCGAAAGTTGTCCATCATTTAGACCATCAAACAGATCAAATTACCCCTGTTATCTATAAAAATCTGCAGCCTGCTCTCTTGTAGAACTCAAGAACGAAGTCATCATCCACCCTAGGCGAGCAGGTGATTAGTAGTAGTCTTTGATTCCCTTAGGAGGAACATGACGCTTCTCCTTGGGAAGGGTTGAAAGCCGGAAGGTGATTCTCTGTTGTAGCATAGACAAAAGCAACTTTAGTCCTCAAGAATAGGTCATTGTCTGCCTCAGAAAAGAGAATAAGATGAAGTTTAAACTTCGGATTCATCTTTTGAGGAGCATGATGTTTTTTCATTGAGTAGGATGGGAGCCTATTGCATGTGCGAGATTGTTTATTTTTTTCTTTGGACACCTGTGCAAAATCTTACCCAAAGTTAATCTTCTAGATTTACGGTTCAATGTTCACAAACATGTATACACTATATAATTGTGCGCTCTTTATCAAATTTAGCACTATCTCGTTTACTTGATTATAATAGAACTTGTCCAGAATTTATTGCGCCGTATCAATTCTTATCAAAAAAAAAAAAAAAAATTCTGTCTCTATACCTTTCTCATAACAGAAATGGTGATCAGTGTTGATATTAGATTATTTGTTGTGCAAAGTATTGGCCTCTTAGGAATGACAATGTTACATCTATCAAAACTTGAAGCAAGTGTTATTCCACTACAGTGGTTTAGCCTATATCTCAGTATATGCGAAAGTAATGGGGTTAAATTTTCTGGAAGAAAAATTTCTCTCGACACCTCGAACGTTTCAAAGCACAAAGCAAAAAGAATCTTTGAGATGCTGGTACCATCTCCGGCTTGGATCCCTGTTCCACTTTCTTGACTTACTGTTTCAGACTGTTTGTTGCATTACTGCTCTACATATCTTGTTCTCTCACTTAGTCCCTTCTATTTCTGGTTCTCCGTTTTATCTTCCATGGGATGTTGCATTCACTTTTTCCTTGTTAAGAAAAGTGTTGTCCTTATTTGGCATCAGAGCCTATTTCTTCATTTCTCTATGATACGCTGTGCTTTTAGTGATACCTTTAGAAGGGAATTGTCTAAACCATTTAGAGGAGTCGTCAAATTTATATTTCATATCCTGGAGGTGTTTCCAAAAGCCAAAAGGGCAGACTTTAAAGCAGTCAAACCTTATCACAAAGCGTTCTTTATGGTTCAAAGTATGGTCTGTGGACTTTGCGACAGAATTGATCAGTTTGTTTTCAAGTTGATGTAAGCCTCATAAAGTGGAGCTTAGTTTCTTGGCTAGCAAGTTCTGGGCAATGGGCAAGTTTCCCCCTATACGTGGAAGAAGAATTATCAAAAGAACCTAAGTCTTCATTTGCATGTTTTAAGCTCATGCAATATAATACCAACCTTCAAAGAGTCGATGATCTTGGAGGGTTTTTCTTCGGGTATCTGAACTTGGTCTGCTTAACCAACAATATTCTCATGGCATTACCTCAAGTTGAACCCAAAATTACAAATTTGCATTGCACAGAGGACTTGCAAAATAGCCGTTGAGATTTCCAATTAGGGATGGCAATGGAACGGATAAACCTGTTTACGTTACCCAATTACCCTCTTCTTTTAGGGTAAGGGTAAGAAATTGTTATTCATCTAAATGGGTAGGGTGATGGTAAGAGTTTCCTACCCATTTAGATGAACGGGTAGGGTAAGGGTAAGAATATCTTACCCTACCTATTTACATGTCTACCTGCTTAAATAAATAATACTGATATCATTAATATTTCAAGTATTTAATAGTGTAAAATCTCCGACTCACTCATCCAATCTTTTCCCAGTTTCTTTAGGAAATGAGAAGAGAGTGAGGTGCTACCAGTAGATTGTTTGTGTTTATGTAGATGATTACACAATGTTTGTATTTAAGTTGTTTTGATAATTATAGTTAATTGGTGCCTAATTTTTGTTTTGCTTGATGGTTATGTCACTAGTTAATATTGAATTCCATTTTATTTGTTTAAGTCTCTTTTCTTTTCTCTTTAGTAAATTTTATAGTATTTTACCATTTGACCCGTTTACCCTATAGGCTAAAAGAAAATTTTAACCGTTATCCTATAGGGTAGGGTTATTGTAATTTGTAAATTACTCCATAGGTTAGGGGTAAAAGGTTGGCTTAACATTAGGGCAAGGGTAAGACCTTACCCTTCCCCTACCCATTGCCACTATTAGTTCCAATGTAGTTTTCATAAGAGACTAAATTTTAGTTTCTTTCACGAGAAATGAGTCTTTAAGGGTCTCTGGCTATCAGGACACTTGTATGGGTTTTAGTCTGAGGGAGGATAGCAAACTATTAAATCCATAATTCCTTTTAAGTAGTTTCTAATTGCAACCTCTCTCCTAATAGGGAAAAGAAGGATAATGGAAAAGAGAAATAGGTTGCAATGTGGATGGTCTTCTTCAGAATGAAGTTTACCTGTTTTGCCCAATGGCCACCACAAAGCCCACTGAAGAACGGAAAGCTTCTCAACTGTTTAATTTATCACCTTTTAGAAGAGCATCATCTTTCATGACGCATACGGCAAATTTGCAGGATCAACTATGAATGAAAATCTAGCAAAGTACTCACTGTCAAGTTGTCCTCAAGTTAGCCTTCTTTAATGACTGTCTGCTTAGTACTGAAACTTATTTTTCATCATTTTGTTTCAGACCCTGCTTCAATTGGTTTTTCATATTTATCTGAATATAAGGGGGAAATGTCTTATTTGACACTTTGGCCTATAGAAGTAGTTAGCTTGAGTGTTGGGTATTTGTTATCTTTTTACAGCTGCTTCTTTTTTTTTGATGAGCTTAAATTCAGTGGACAATTCTACAATGTCTAAATCCAACAGCATGCAAGGAGGCCATGTCATGCACTAAAGCTCTCTTTGCATGCCTTGGAAAAATGAGAAAGCAACAAGAGCTGTAAGTGCATGACATAGCCTCCTTGCGTGCTTTTGGATTTGGTGGACTGCATTTTGCACAGTCCACCAAACCTGAGCCGTTTCTGATAGCTCTAGACTGCATCTGAAGATTTCTCAATTAGGCCCATTAATATCGGTTAGGTTCAGAGGGGCCTTAAGTTAACCTCTATGGCTGTCTTGTGGATAGAGAACTGTCTAAGATGATATAAAATGCTCCCGAGAGGGCTCTTGGTTGTATTTAAAGGCTGAAGAAGGTGGATGACATAAATGTCTGTTTTTGAATAGTGAGGGGTTTAAGAGGGCCCTGGGTGCAGGTTGGTGTTGTATGAGTTATGCTAGAAGCACCATGGCTACTAGTGATTTGAGAGCAGAAAAAAATAAAAGGTGGAGTAGCTAGCTGAGTTGGAGTAAGTGATGCCTAGGGGTGGGTGTATGTGCTGGTTGGCCCTCCTCAGCTATGAAGCACTGATTCGTCCCCAGGCTTTCTGTACCCGTATCAGGTACGAATCTGATACAGATACGCGCAGATATGTGAAAGATTCATATTTGATTCTTCCCGTACGAATCCAGGTCGAATCTGGTTTAAAACAAAACCTGATACAGGTTACTATTGGGAGCGTTTGGGTTTGAAAGATTCATTTTTGCCGAGCTTAGTGGGCCACTAGGTCTAGGAATTTAAACCCGCTATTCACTAAGTTAAATTAGATCAATATCTACCCCCAACCATGAGATCGAGAACAGTTCCATTGCCTCCTTCCTTCTCTCTCCTCTTTTCTAAGTTCTAACCCTTGTTATCGTTGATGAGGGAGTCAAAGGCGTAATGTTGTGACAAAGATTTCGACGTTATCACGCAGACGAATCGATTGACGGCGACAACTTCAAGAATCATCGATAATTTAGGGTTAGGGCTGGAGAGGCTTTGCATCTAGAGTTGCGGCTTGAGCTTGAGGAGGAATGGTTAGGGGGATTGGGATTGTTTGGAGGATAAGGGATTGGGAGTTTTTGCTAAAGGACTAGCTTGAATTAGATGCTGCAAGTTTGAAATGTTTGGCTTTGTTGGAAGAGGGGTATTGAGATTATTAGGAAATAATTTGCTTTCTTCTTCCTTCAACTTGTTTAATGTTCAAATTGGAAGTGACTAAATGATTTGATTTCTTTTTTCTTTTGGGTTAAAGACAAAGAAGTGAAAAAGGATTCGAATGTTGCTTTATTTTTTGCTCCTTTTTATTTTCATGTGATTTAAGTTTTTCTTCAAGAACGGAGATAGTTTTGAATGCATTTGATTTTTCTTTTTTAACTATTGAGATACAATGTCTATTTTTGGTGAACTTAGATTGAGAGCAATTTGAAATGGTGTTGAATTTATTTATAAAATTATGATGATGTAATAGTCTATATAATAATCATATTTAATTAGTTTGACGTATCCATGATGAATCCGTATCCATGATTTTTGAAATTTTTGTGTATCCGCGTATCCTTATCGTTTCGTATCCCATACTCATACCCTTATCAGCGCAACCTAGCTCCTCAGCTTCCAGTCAAATCCTTTTGTACTTAACAAGTCCGAATTGATTATGGATAATCGGGTAAAATTACTCTGTGAAGGTTTTAACAACTTGTTGTTTATGCAACAAACACACTTACCTGCTAAGTAACAGTAAGATGTGAGTCACATATAATTCCAAAAGCAAGAAACCATAGAGAGAACTATGAAAAAATAAAAGAAAAGAGAGGGATTAATTTACTAATTGATTCTAGGAATGCCGTGGGGGTAAAGGGAGGTGAAGGTGGCGCGATATGGCAGATCAACATGGTTTAATGTCACCAAAGGTTGCTTGCTTGTTGTTGCTAAATCTTAAGGGGATACTGGCTAGGTTATGGTTGGGAATAATTAAGATGTTGTTTTGATAATTTAACCCATAGCACTAACACTCTATACGAATTTATCATGGTGCACAATAATGATAATAACCAGGTGATAACTAGTTTGATAAATTCACCATATTAAACTTAAACACGTACTCTCTGTAAGAACATTTTAGTGTGCGATTACAAATAATAGGGCAAGAATTACTGATCGCTTAAGTAGAGAGAATTGTAGCAGCCAATACCCGTTGAATGACTTGGCGGACTGCTCAAGCACATAGTCGGCCGTTTTTTTATATAATTGTGGGACTGTCAGTGCCTTACTGTACATGTGCTGGCATCTTTTGCATGTGTGGAATTCCAGATTTATTTCATGATCTCTAAAGCTTGCTCCTTCTGTTTTGACTTGTGGAGTTAACCACAAGTCAACATTCTCTCTTCTATGATGCATGATACAATGATACACTTTTTTTCCCATCTTCTTCCATTTAGTTTGGGCTGGCAATCTTCTCTCTTTGTTTCTTCCTCCTAGTCATTTACCTGTTCTCTTTTCAATTCTCATCCTCTGCACTCCTGTCCATATTGTCCTTATTAGACATCTAAATTAGAAACATTTTAGAACTCCCCTCATAGGTTTGATCTGTTCTCAGAAGTTAGGATCTAACATCATTTATTCATGAAAAATGAGAATCAAGTCAAAAACAATTCATCAAGTCAAAAACAAATCAACTGTGACGTACTCATTACAGAATTGATTTCAGATTCTTACAATTTCATAAGCTTATTTCTGGGTAGTAAGTTAATTTGGGTCTTAAATCTTTCATTTTCTGGGTTTATAACTTGATCCTATTTTCGGACAAAGTCTTAATTTGTGATCATCTTTCTTTAATAAAATCAAATCGTGTCTAAAATTGCCTGGTTTATATCCATACATGACCAGATTCTGATTGTTAGTTGCCTTACTCTTGAAATTCACTTCTTTAGTTACTTAGGTATTAGATTTTTCTTATGTTTTAATGCTGCTAGATTTTAGATCATTAACTTGTCTAGCCAGAAGCTTCTGCATGAAAGTTTTTCTTGTTGTTCTATAGCAGTGTAATTAGTTTTTTGAGTTTTAAAATCTTGGTTCTGTTCTGGTCAAATAAAGAAAACTTAGATTTAGTATGTAAATTCTTGTGTTGCTATTCACTTTATTTAAGAAAATCAAATTAATGTCTAAAATTGCCCTGTTTATATCCATACATAACCATTAGTTGCTTTACCCTGGAAGTTTACATCTTTGGATGCTTGGGTCTTTGATTTTTCTTATGTTTTGATGCTAGATATTTAGATCATTAACTTGTCTATCTACACCAAAATTTTTCTTGTTTTATATAAACTTGAATCTTCCTATATTTGTTAGGAGGCCTAAATATTATTGATTTCTGAATACCCCTGAAAGGTCTTCGAACTTATCCATGAGAAACAAGTTAGTTTGACAAGGTTGGCTGAAAACCCCTAAATTCTTGTGTTGCTATTCACTTTATTTAAGAAAATCAAATTAATGTCTAAAATTGCCCTGTTTATATCTATACATAACCATTAGTTGCTTTACTCTGGAAGTTTACATCTTTGGATGCTTGGGTCTTAGATTTTTCTTATGTTTTGATGCTAGATATTTAGACCATTAACTTGTCTATCTACAAACACCAAAAATTTTCTTGTTTTATATAAACTTGAATCTTCCTATATCTTCCTATATTTGTTAGGAGGCCTAAATATTATTGATTTCTGAAAACCCCTGAAAGGTCTTCGAACTTATCCATGAGAAACAAGTTAGTTTGACAAGGTTGGCTTATCGGTAAAGGGATGGGGGTGGTTTATGGTTTGAAGCATCAAAGTTAATTTCCTCCAGAAATTCTATTAAGTTCGATTGTGTTAGTATCAAGTTACTTGAGACCCTAGAAAAGCCTTACTGCTGTAATATTCACCCCTTTCCATTGGAACATTGACTTTCCAAGCTGGCAATAATCTTTTGGTCTAGGTTGAGTTATTACTGAAAACAAGTTATGTAGCTCGCCCTTTAGGTGTAGATGCTGGAAGGTGCTAGCTAAGACAGGTGAAATGAAAGCATGAGGGAGATAGATGTGGGTCTTCAATTTCAATTTTTTTTTTTTTGCCCTTTCTTTTTGGTTAACCAGCATAGTGCTACAGAGAGTCTGTCTACAACATGATAGCTCCAACTTTAGGCAAATTTTCGTTTAAACACCTTCCCTTGGAAAATGACTGAAAAGATATAAGCTGGCACTATTTTTCATCCTTGAAAAACATCACCTGTCATGTGACAATTTTGTACAGTTTTAATCATTATCCTTCTCCCCCTCTTCTAAGCTTTTGCATTAAAACAAGATTGGATAACTATCTACTTATTGGGATCCTCTTGTTTGGTGCCTTTCTTAGAGTTTTAACTGATAGAAGATAACTGATAGTTTCTGTAAAGTTGGAGGTAGCATATTGGAGTTTGATTGGAATAAAGAGTTGTGTAAAATTTTGGTAGCAAAGTGAAGGTTGTTTTTGGATGAAACCTTTTGTGTTTTAAAATGTTTTTCTTCCCCCCTGTGCTCGAGCATGCGGATTGGGTTGGGTTGGTTTGGAGTGTGTTGTAGAGAAGAAATTTTGAGATGGAAGAATGTAATGATATGATTGAAGAAGATGGGTTAGGGACTTTGGAAAAAAAAAGAAAAAAAAAGGGTTATAGAATTGTGGAGGTTAAATTGGTTTTTGTTTATATATAGAAACAAGAGGGATTTACTGATTGCCGAAAAACAGAGATATAGTTAATGGCTAGAAAGATGTTATTTGATGGATGCTTGTCTCTGTCTTCCACAATATATCTGTAGTAGCAAGGGCTAAAGCGGGTCGAACCTCAGGGGGAGATGCGATGGAAGTTTTTTGGTACTATTATCTTCTTATTATCTTCTCTGTTTAAAGAAGTTAGAAAAGAAGGGATGGATTGTATGTGGATAAAGAATTAATTTAAAAGAAAGGTTCACAACTTACTAATAATCAACCACCATGCTAATGCCCAATAAATAATGACTTCACTTCAAACTCTAAGCATGATATTTTACCACAAAATCAAGCAAGATACATAAGATAAAACTAGGTTATGATTTGAAATAACACCAATCAAGCTTTAACATTACAATATCAAGATTGTCAATCAAGTATAAAGTAAGAAAAAAAATCTATTAGAAAGTACTTAGTAAATCTTAACTCTATTTGAAATAACACTGATTAAAGTTTAACATTAAAATATCAAGATCTTCATCAAGCATAGATTAAGAAAAACAATTAAAAAGTATTAATAAATATTTAACCTAGTTGTTTATCCTAGTGTCTCTTCAAGAACAAGGATTGGAGTAGACATGCATATGATATAATCCAGTTATCTACTAAATATTAGATGTAATGGTGGTGATATTTTAGCAAGTTATGAGAAAAGATCTAGGTACTCATGCTTGAAAACTAAATTAAGAAAGCATGGAGAAGAAATCATATAAAGAAAGCAAATAAATATTATTGAAATGAAAATTGAAAAGAAGAACAAAGAAGCTTATTTATTGAGTTGTCACCATCAAAGTACAATCGCTATTTTCTTCTTTACAAATCTTTCTCTAAAACTAGAACTAGAAATTACAATGGAAATTCGGAAAGAAAAGACGATCTAAAGAAAATTCTAAACTTGATTTTCAGAGATGCCTCTCCTCTGTTACTCTTCAGGAGTATTTATAGGGGATTCCAGTAGTAGAGTTCTAGTAAAATACTCCCCCAAACTGCCACGTAAATGGCCACAGAAACGCAGTGTTTCTGCGGTTATTTCGGGAAAACGCGTCACTTTTGTGGTGTTTGGGCACTTGTTTTGGCTAATGCTTCATCTTGTCTATCCATCTAGAGATCTATTCTTAAATTCTTGTTTGTATTCTGGAATTTAAAATAACCTTGTTTTCTAGATAATTTAGGAAGCGAGTTATTTATAAATCTGAATCTTAAACTTGAATTCTCTCATTTATCTTTGACTTAGGATGGGATAATTTTTGATTTAATTTGGGCTTGATGGACTTTTGGGCTTCTCTTCAACTTGTGAGCTTCTTTTGAGCTCTTTTCTTTTCTCTTTTAATTATCGAAGCCTGCACATTACTAAATAATAAAAACAATTAAATAGTAGTGCTTTATAAAAAAATAAACATGAAAATGTGATTAAAAATATGCATTTTTAATGCACAATCACACCCCCACACCTATCTTTTACTCGTCTTCGAGTGATACAAAAAAGAAAAATTTAAACCAAAATAATCTAACCAAACTCACTTTCGTAGGAATCACGATTGCACTTAGCACGTACAATAAGACGTTAAACCTTAGGTTACCCCTAGAGGACGAGTTCTGTCTCGTGAGGGTTTTCAGTGAATTATACGCACAAAATCCATAATGAAAGAAAAATAAAATGTTAGTATTTTTGAAGTTTTATTTTTGAAAGAGAAGAATATTAGAAATATTTTTTTGTAAAAATCAAGTAATTTATAAGTCTTAGGATCACCAAATTATTCATTCCTATACTTAGTCTCGATGCAAATATTTATTATCAATTTAGGTTAGGATTGAAACTGAATTTCTCACTTAGCCTATTATTTTACCCTAAGTCATATGCACCTTTGTGATTATGAATTTTTGACTCGAAATTCTTCAACTTCAACTTTTATGCCTTGTATATTAATATATATAACTTTTTTTTGCAGAAGTTCGAAGCTTTTTTTAATATGTATATCTCATCTAATTTTCTTTCGTGTAAGTATCAAGGCTTCTTGAGGCCCTAATACCTAACTAATTGATTATTAGATGTGTTAATACATATATTATATTTATACATTTTTTTCTAACCTTACCTAGTTACCTTTCGCGTAAATACCATGGCTTTCTTACACGTAAATGCTATGGCTTTCTTAGGCCAAAGCACCTAGCTAATTAATAATTAGGTTTGTTTTTTTTATTATTATTTTTTTTCATATATATATATTTTTCTAAGACACAAGAGTCTTTGTTTTGAATCCTAAGTGTGTTAAGTGTTTAAAGTATGCATATTTCATCAAGGTAAAAATCAAGGCTAAATTATTTTTTCAATTTTTTCTCCTAAACCTAAAAATCAAACAAATAATCTTATTTTGACCGAGTATTAAGAAATTCTAATTATGAATTTTTCTATTCCTTAAAATTAACTTAATTATTTACAAAAATAAATTAAAATAATGTTTTTTAAAAAGTGTTTAAAAGAGATTTTTTTAGTATCTATCTATGTTAGTATGTTAGTAAACCCTCCCCCATACTTATCTCATGCGTTGTCCTCAATGTATGAATGAATGCATGAAAAATCGAAAGGAAAGGCAAATGTTTCCCCATGGTGGTGGTTTCGATGGTGATCGAATTGGGCCAAGCGTTGCTACCCAATCTATATAACGTTGACCATCAAGAAATCCACCTTTGTTTACCTCTTTCTTATATAATCCCCAAAATGAATAGGATAATGGGAAACCCTAACCACGGTTCAAAGACTCGGCCGAGTCGGAGACGAGTCGGCCAGTCGTATCCGTCTCGGCCCGCTCCGAGACGAGTCCGAGTCACGAGTCGGTCGGCTCAACTCAGAGGAGACCGACTCGGCTGAGAATCGGTGTTGACTCGGTCGACTCGACATTATGATGATGATTTTATGCCTCATCGCAATTCAATGTGGAAATAACTACATTAGCATGTATTTATGAATGTAATTTGTGCAATTTACTATATTGTGCATTTATTTTGATATGTTTATACCGACGACGCGTGTATTTATATTTTCGTTTTATGTTTAGTGTGCTAAGTGATATATTTTAGACATGTGATACATGAATGTAGATGTCTACATTTTCTTAAGATTTGTCGTGATTTTTTCAGAATTTTTTGAGCTTTCTATGTAGCATTTTGCGCGTATCGCCCGATACCGATCCGTCTCAGTGCCCGCCGAATCGGCGGCCGAGACCGCGACTGTGAACCATGACCCTAACATAAAAACTTCCATTATATGACCAAGTTTGAAAAATTATCTCACAGTCATTATTGTTTACACCTTGATCCAACGATAGAATGTAATTTGTTGAAGTGATTGATTTGGGCTCAAGAATATTAGGTTTGAAAACCAATACTGACTCGGAAAAATTAGTTTCGAGCTTAACCTGATTAGATGAAATTTTTGGCTTCTCAACAAAATTCTCCTCACAAAATTTATTAAATTCATTCTCAAATTTTGCTTGAAATAAAAGTTCATCTTTATCACATTCATCCTCAACTTGCTCTTTGGGAGGTGTATGTGTATTCAAATCTTTTGGAAACAATACTAACTCTGGAAAAATCAGTTTAGGTTCGAGAGTCGGGTCTAGTTCAGGAGCGGGTTCCAAATCAAAAAACTTAAGTTCACATTCATGATTCATCATATATGGAATGTGATCATCCACAATAGGTGATTCAATTCGATAATATATGGATACAGGAATTAATGTTGGCTCGAAAACTGAGTCCAAATTGGGTAAGAACACCGAAGTCAACATAGATTCAAAGTTTGGAACTAAATCACAAAGTTGGGGATCGAGTTCACATTCGCAATCAAGTTCAATCTCATTGAAGTTAAAACTTGCCAATTGGTCCAAAGGTTGTGATTGGTCAAATTCAAATTGGTGTGATGAGATTGAATCTTGGTCAAAGTGTTCAAGACATCATGATTCTTCATCCCTGTCAATATGGCTTGGGCAATCGCGAATGGTTGAAAGTGTGTTAGGTAGGTTTCCTCATCTCTATCTTTGATCAAACGATTCATTTGTGCTTCTAGCCTATTGATAGATTGAGTCAAATAATTTCAGGCTTGAATCGGTGTTTTCCTACTTTCGTCTAAGTTCGTAGGTTCTTCTTGATGTGGTGGGACTTGGAAGATATAATAAGGATCTTGAATTTGAAAATTTCGATGGGCTCGTGCATCTTCTATTTTTTTAAGTCGTCGCTCGAGCTTTTTTAAGATTTCCATCTTATTTCCCAGTCTATTGATTTTTCTGTTGGTTGCTTGGGAAAAGTATATGATGAGTTTGTTAGAGAGGTGGTTGATAATATGGCTTGGAGGCATTGTATGTCCAGTGAAGAGTAAAGATGATTATTTTGATTATAATAATGTGATTGGAGCATGTGTTGATTAGGATGAGACCAACCCGACATACTTGGTTAAAATTTTGTTGGTGAAAGTTAGTCCATGCCGGTTTAGTGTAATCCGAATTGAAAGAGATTTGAGTAAAATATGGATTATTATTAGTTAAAAAAATTGTGGTTAGAATGCATATCACTCAAGAATTGTTAAAACACAAAAAAAATATACTATCCTAAGTTAGGGTAGACCTTAGACGTAGACGATTCCTAACTGGTTAAACTGTCTACGAGAGATACATTGCAGACTTTAACCACAAGCTAATCGGCCAGGTAGGTGGTAAGATCAGTGGGAGTTATCCGCGCAAGAGCGACGAGTCTAATTATGCCAAACCACTGTTCTTCGAGGTTTCGCCTCTTAATCCCCTGCCTAGTCACTGATTTAGAAAGAGTTAAATTTCAACAATTTCTTCCTTAGATCAATCTTTTAGTGAGTCCGAGATGTCCCTAAGGACATCTACTCAATTTTAAATTAGGATTGGGTTAGAAAGCGCACAGATGGTTTGTGGGCCAAGGGAGGGTAATGACTTCCCCACCTTATATTGTTTAAGGATTTGCCCTTAAGTCGATTTAGTGCAAAAGTGTGCAAGAAATATATATGGATTACTCAAAGCAAATGAATCACCACAAATGTTTTCTAATCTAGATGCTATGCAGACTTACCTCATCTCTAGCTCTCTTCAGCAATAATTGAAATTTTAAAAGAAATAAACATGTGCCTAAATGCAAATCTATCCTTTTTTAAATTTCAATCAATAGGTTAATGTTGTTTTTTTAGAAACAGTGTGCTATTACAAATTTAAAGAAAACTTAAAATAGAAGAGACACAATATTACCGTTCAGAAGTACCTGCAAAAGACTCAGCAGGTGGGTTAACCACTTTGTCGTGAAAACGCGGCTCTGTGGCTGTCTCCTGTGCTCTGCTTTCTTGAACAGAGGCACAAGTACGCAAGAACTGCTCTGCACCCTCAGTTTCTTGAACATGTTTCTGCACACCTGAACAGAGAAGAAATTAGTTAGAAAAGAGGTTGTACCATTTCCTCCCTGGCAACGACGCCAAAATTTGATTGCCGAAAAATAGAGATATAGTTAAGGGTTAGAAGGATGTTATCTGGATGGATGCATGTCTCTGTTTTTCACAATATATCCGTAGTAGTAAGGGCTAAAGCGGGTCGAACCTCAGGGGGAGATGCGATGGAACTTTTCGGTAGTATTGTCTTATTGTCTTCTCTGTTCAAAGAACTTGGAAAAGAAGGGATGTATTGTATGTGGATAAATAATTAATCTAAAAGAAAGGTTCACAACTTACTAATAATCAACCACCATAACATGCTAATGCCCAATAAATAATGACTTCACTTCAAATCCTAAACATGATATGCTACCACAAGTAAGATACATAAGATAAAACCAGGTTATGATTTGAAATAACACCAATCAAGTATTAACGTTACAATATCAAGATTGTCATTAGCAAATCTTAACCCTATTTGAAATAACACTGATTAAAGTTTAACATTAAAATATCAAGATCTTCATCAAGCATAGATTAAGAAAAATAATTAAAAAGTATTAGCAAATATTTGACCTAGTTGCTTATCCTAATGTGCCTTCAAGAATAAGGATTGGAGTAGGCATGCATATGATCTAATCCGGTTATCTTCTAGATACTAGATGTAATGGTGATGATGTTTTAGCAAGTTATGAGAAAAGATCTAGCTACTCATGCTAACTAAATTAAGAAAGCATGGAGAAGAAATCATATAAAGAAAGCAAATAAATATTATTGAAAAGAAAATTGAAAAGAAGAACAAAAGAACCTTGTTTATTAAGTTGTCACCATCAAAGTACAATCGTTACAAATCTCTCTAAAACTAGAGCTAAAAATTACAATGGAAATTCGAAAAGAAAAGATGATCTAAAGAAAACCACCCTAAACTTGATTTTCAGAGATGCTTCTCCTCTGTTGCTCTTCAGAGGTATTTATAGGGGATTCCAGTAGTAGAGTCTCAGTAGAATACTCCTCTAAACCGCCACGCAAACAACCACAAAAACGTGACATTTTCGCAGCTATTTCGGGAAAACTCGGCACTTTTGTGGAGTTTGGGCACACGATTTGGCGCGTGACTTACTTGTCCATCCATCTAGAGATCTATGCTTAGAATTCTCGTTTGCATTCTGGAATTTAAAATAATCTTATTTCTTAGATAACTTAGGAAACGAGTTATCTGTAAATCTGAATTTTAAACTTGAATTTTCTCCTTTATCTTTGACTTAGGATAGGATAATTTTTTATTTAACTTAGGCTTGATGGACTTTTGGGCTTCTCTTTGACTTGTAGGCTTTTTTTGGGCTCTTTTCTTTTTAATTATCGAGGCCTGTACATTACTAAACAATAAAACGATTAAATAACAGTGCTTTATAAAAATAACATGAAAATGTGATTAAAAATATGCACTTTTGATGAACAATCATGAATCTCTCTGATTTTCTTTTTTCTTTGTGGGTGGGTGGTGGGAGGGGGGGGGGGGTGGGGTTGGAGAATTTTTTTTGAGGGAAGACGAGGTTAGCTTGCATGTTTAACTATAGGTGAAAAGCACTGGAGATGATCGCATGTCTTGTGATAATGGACATAGACATGCTTTTTACACACCAGAACCCAAACCAAAACCGAAACTCAAAATTGATACCTCTTCATCTAAACAAATCTATTGAGATTTTTAATACGAGAGTCCAGACTCGGACCTTGCTAATAATTGATTGACATAATTCTGAAATTTTCAGAAACATATTATATTTTAATATCTAAAATCATAATTTCATAAAAATATTAATTTTTACTATTAACCAATAAATATTAATTATTTAGAAGTTAATTGAGCGTGTTAGATAATACCAGGAAAAAAAAATTATTACTTTTTTTTGTTCATTTGTGGTTATTTTCCTATAACTTTTCCAACTTATAACTAATAAAGGGCACTTCCATCCATAAAAGCCATGTTCAGATCACGCGGTAATTAAATAAATAGAAGGACAGCTAATTGTATTCTCTAAGAAGTTAATGGGAAAAATCATGTTAGTTTAACATAATGAAGTAATTTTAGTGTAATGAAATTTGTAAAACTTCATGGTAGTTTCTCAAAGTTCCATGCTGATTTTAGTATAGAGCCTATTTAAAAGTATGACTGGATTGGGCAAACGTATTCAGGCTTCTAATCTATTCCAGGTTATGATTTTGAGCTTCAAGTTTCATAATTGAACTATAAGATTGCCTACAAAAGGATTAAATGATGCGCCTTTTATCCTAGAAGTTATATTTGGTTCATGAAATACTCTAGCCTTGAAAGCAGGCTTTGCCTGTGCATGTGCTTATTTCCAGTATGGGGGATACAAGTTGGGATTTCTACGAATAATTATCTGAATCTGTGTCGACTTCTCTTGATGATTGAGCTGTTCTTCCGAATCCAGGAATGCTTATAATATGGTCCTTCACAAATATGGAGAAAAGCTCTACAGTGGGCTTGTGACCACCATGACTTGGCACTTGAAAGAAATGTCAAAATCCATTGAGGCAGCCCAGGGAGGTCTTTTTCTTGAGGAGTTGAACAGAAAATGGGGAGATCACAACAAAGCATTGCAGATGATCCGAGACATTTTGATGTATATGGATCGAACCTTCGTTCCTAATTCTCACAAAGTACCAGTACACGAGCTTGGTTTAAATTTATGGAGGGACAACATCATCCACTCCAGTAAAATCCAGTCCAGGTTAATTAGTACCCTTCTGGAACTCATTCAGCAAGAAAGAACCGGTGAAGTTTTAAACTGGGGCTTAATGAGAAATATAACAAGATGCTAATGGATCTTGGTTCTTCTGTGTACCAAGAAGACTTTGAAAAACCCTTCTTGGATGTATCAGCCAGTTTTTACCGTCTTGAGTCCCAGCAGTTTATAGAGTCCTGTGATTGCGGTGATTACCTTAAGAAAGCTGAGAGGCGGCTAAATGAAGAGATGGAGAGAGTTTCTCACTACTTAGACCCCAAACCGAGTTAAAGATAACCCAAGTGGTTGAGAAGGAGATGGTTGCAAACCACATGCAGAGATTAGTCCATATGGAGAACTCTGGCCTCGTGAATATGCTTGTCGATGATAAGTATGAAGACTTGGCTAGAATGTACAACTTGTTCCGGCGAGTTCCAGATGGTCTTTCCACAATCCGAGATGTGATGACTTCCCACCTTCGGGAAACTGGGAGCAGTTGGTAACTGATCCCGAGAGGCTCAAAGATCCAGTTGATTTTGTTCAACGGCTTCTCAATGAGAAGGATAAGCATGATAAGATTATCGGCACAGCATTCAACAATGATAAGACCTTCCAAAATGCTTTGAACTCCTCATTTGAGTACTTCATCAATCTGAACAACAGATCTCCTGAGTTCATCTCCCTATATGTTGATGATAAGCTCCGTAAGGGCCTGAAAGGGGTTAGCGAGGAGGATGTGGAGATTATTCTTGATAAGGTGATGATGCTGTTCCGGTACTTGCAAGAGAAGGATGTGTTTGAAAAGTATTACAAGCAACACTTAGCGAAAAGGCTTCTTTCAGGGAAAACAGTTTCTGATGATGCAGAGAGAAGTCTGATAGTTAAGCTCAAGACGGAATGCGGGTACCAGTTCACTTCAAAGCTAGAAGGAATGTTCACAGACATGAAGACATCTCAGGACACAATGCAAGGATTCTATGCAAGCCAAGCTGGTGATATTGGTGATGGCCCGACCTTAGCTGTGCAAGTTCTCACTACTGGATCTTGGCCGACTCAACCTATTGCAACTTGCAACCTTCCGGCAGAAATCTTTGGGGTTTGCGAGAAGTTCAAAAATTACTATCTTGGAACCCACAGTGGCCGGAGATTGTCTTGGCAAACAAACATGGGCACTGCTGACCTAAAAGCAACCTTTGGGAGGAACCAAAAACACGAGTTAAATGTGTCCACTTACCAAATGTGTATTTTAATGCTGTTCAATTCTGTTGAGCGTTTGAGCTGTAAGGAGATTGAACAAGCCACAGAGATTCCGACTTCTGATCTGAAGCGGTGTCTGCAATCTCTTGCCTGTGTGAAGGGTAAGAATGTTTTGTGCAAGGATCCCATGAGCAAGGACATAGCCGAGGATGATGCTTTCTTTGTCAACGATAAGTTCTCCAGCAAGCTTGTCAAGGTGAAGATTGGGACCGTGGTGGCTCAGAAGGAGTCAGAGCCAGAGAAACAGGAGACCCGGCAGAGGGTGGAGGAGGACAGGAAACCTCAGATCGAGGCTGCAATAGTGAGGATTATGAAGTCCAGAAGAGTTTTGGATCACAATAATATAGTGGCAGAGGTTACGAAACAGTTGCAGGCGCGGTTCCTGCCCAACCCAGTGGTGATCAAGAAGAGAATCGAGTCGCTCATTGAGCGGGAGTTCTTGGAGAGGGATAAGACTGACAGAAAATTGTATCGGTATCTTGCCTAAGACTTCTTTTACAAGCCCCTCTGTTCAATTTGTATGCGATCCGAAATGTTCATCATGTAATTTTTTCTTCTTCTTTTAACTGTTGTGTTTGATTTGCTTTTGGTCTCAGATTGACTTATTTCAATTAAGTTAAAAAACTTTTCATGCCTCAGTTATGTTTCCATTCAAGGCCCACTTTTTTCCCTCTAATTATTTGATATAATGTTGGTCTCCTGCCATGTTTTCTGCCTTGGGTTCAAACTCTGGAGTGTCATTCTAATTCCTTGGTGGATGCAAGCCATGCTGTTGGTTTTGAGGAGTTGCTGCTTTTTTACTTCCTCATCTGATGATATTTTCGGTTCAGATAAATTTGTATGAATGTGTATATATATATTTGTATTAGTTCAAACTGGATTTAGGCATGCTTGGTTGCCCTCGGGATAGCTATGATCTTCAAGAAATTGGTACATGATTCTGTAGGTGATAAGATGGGGTCTCAAACTCTGCTCCGAAGAATAAATTGTATTTGTGTGTGCATTTGGATTTAATTAAAAGTTATTTGGAATTCTAAATTATGTTTCTAGATGGATGCCTATGATCGATTCAAAGACTAGTAAGATTTTAGGAGGACATCACATTAGTCATTAGTCTGTGATCTTAAAGAGTTTGCTCTATAAAAGTAGAGAAGTTGAAATATTATTTGAGTTTGTTAATCGAGCTCCATTGTTGTAAAGCCTTTTCTTGTCAACAGAGAGAGCACTGTTTGAGTTTTCTAGTAGTTTGTCAATTATTACGGGATTTAAAAAATTTAAAACATTTTTTTACCATTCCTTCACATAAATTTAGAAAGAAGAGGGGACCAATTTTAATAACCGACACCAGAAAATTTATCAAACAAAGAAAAAGAATTATTTCGTTGAATAACAAAACATTCTAAAAGAGGGAGTGAAGGCCCAAAGCTTTAACCCAAGGCTTGGCCTAGCCCACATCTTTAACTGGAGTGCCGGCGGATATATTATAAATTCAAAACCCAAACCCAATCTGAAACCCGACCCGTTTCTGAGTCCTAGCTAACTCTCCCCGATCATCTCCCAACACTAGCTAGGTCCCTGTCCTGTTGATCTCGAGGGAAGAAGAAGACGAAGGGAGAGGAGAGGGAAAGGAAATGGGGCGCAGGATACTTAATGAGGCCCTCCGGACCATCGTAAACGCGGAGAGAAGGGGGAAGGCGACTGCTCAGCTTCAACCCATTTCTACTGTCATGACCTCCTTCCTCTCTATCATGAAAGCTCGAGGTGAGAGCTTCCTCTCTTTTCTTTCAATTTGTTTATTTATCTTTCCAGTTCTTTCTTCAATTATGCATTTTATATAGATATTTGTTACTTTTTTTGAGGGAAAGATATTTGTTACTTGATCTGTTCGGTTCATTTTTTTTTTTTTTTTTTAAAAGAATTTCTCAATGGTGTTGTTCCACTGTTTTAAAGCATACATATCTAAGTTCCAATATAATTATCTGAGTTACCTGTTAAGACATTACAATTTGATGAATGCAGTAGATAAAGATAAAATTGAAACTAAAATGTCACTCTATTAGATATATTACTGTCGTTTACTAGTCACATGGAAGAGACACAGAATGAATAATAACCTTGCTTTAATTATTTGATTTGAGTATAATTTTTGGATTTCTTCTTATTCTTTTGTTAAAAGGCTGAGCTTTACTTTTGTAGGACAGTTCTTCAGGTGAATGGATGAAGTAATATCGAGGTGTTCCTTTTACTAATCCACTTTGTTTCCACTTCTTCCTTTTATCAACCTTTTCTTATCTATTCTGCATCATTTTCATCTGCCTCCTATGTTTGCCTTTTCTATTAAATATGCCCAGATCATCCTAAAGTGTAAAGATTCTATTTTTATAGGAGGGAGGGAGAGGGAGGGTTTTCTTTTTTCTTTTTAATTAATTTAGTATAATTATGAATAAATGAAACAATTGCATGGGTTTATTTTGAAATATTCTGGTGGTTTACTATACGCCAAGTGAGTACTGAAGGAGTGTACAAAATCGATCGA
>JAVJIF010002471.1:0-44542 GCA_038442645.1 Agave tequilana | reverse complement strand
TTGTATTTATCTTCCTCCCTGTTTTGGTTTTATGATGCCTTTATTCGTGCCTTCGCCCTTCTTGTATTCAATTTACCCCTTAAACGAAATTGCGAGGACGCAATTTTTTGTAAGGTGGGTAGATTGTAATACCCCGTTCTTGAATACGTACTTAGTTGCGTATTCGGATTTTCGATCGTATTTTTCGAATTGTTTTCTGTATTTATTTTGTATCATGAATTTCCTATACGATTATTTTATATTGGATTTGGGATTCGTGGAACTCGGAGTCAGCCCTAGTCTGAGCCGAGGACCCGATCATAGTGTATTCTTCGATTTGGTATTTCGGACGTGTAGAATTGACCGATTTCAACTATAAATGTTTATTTTCCAATTTATTAGGTTTTCTGTGATTTTCCTGGATTTTTCTCGGATTAATTTGAATTTCTTCAAAAACCGGTGTCGGCCAGTGCCGCTGGACCGTTCCCGGATTTTTTATTTTCTCAAACTGTTTGGAATTTCATGATAGTCCTTTAGACTTTATTGTTTAGAATCATATTTCTTACTTAAATACTTTTTCTGAAGATTTTACGAATTTATGGATTTTCCGCCGGAATCGGTAGAGACTGATTCCAGTATTTTTAGTTCCCAATCAGTTTAGAATTTCATGATGGTTCTTTAGACTTTATTTCTCGGAGTCATGTTTTCTGTCTATATTCTTTTTCTGAGAATTTTATGATTTTATGGAATTCTTTCGGAGTCGGTAAATCTCAGATTCCGGGATTTTTAACTTTTAAAAATATACAATATTTCTTCGAACGGATTTCACTATTGATCTTTATATATTATTCTTGATTTTTGGTTAAATTTTCAGATCATTCCGAGATACTTGAATTTCGGGCATTTTTTCAATTTTTGCAAATCCCATTTTTCCACCTAGATTGCCACCTCATTTCCCACTCACATTCTCACCTAACCCCACTCATTCTCTCTCCTTCCCACAGCCGGCCAAGTGGCCAAGTGAGGGACACCTCACCCCCATTCTTTTGCAAGAAAACCCCCCACTTCCATTCAAATTCCACCTCTTTACAAATCCCCCATCCTATATATACATTCCATTTACACTTTTGGTCCATTTCTTCCTCATTTCAACAAGGAAAGAGAACCCTCTCCCAAATCTCCTTCTTCTTCAACCAACCCTAGCTTCAAGATCCATCTCAAGACTTCAAGGATTCATCTAGGGCTTCATCACAAGGACTCCATCTCAACCTCCAACTTCCAAGCAACACCAAGCTTCAACTCTCCACCTCAAGCTTCTACAACTCATGATTGAAGCCATCATCTCCTCCATGGATCAGCTCCAATTGAACCCCCTCCAAGTGAGTACATTACTCACCAAGACCTAGATAGCCCCTATTTTCTTGTGATGGATAACCTTGTTCACTTACACCATAAAAAATCCTATTTTTAGGGCATTAAAACTAAGATCCACCCCTTTCCATGTGTGTATCTCCACTCCCAAAAGGCTAGACCCTCTTTTAGGTACTTGTGTTGATAGATCGGTCCCCCCATGTAATAAAAATCCTATCTTTAAGCCATTAAATCGAACTCCTCAAAATCTGATTCTTCTGACCTAACAGCATCATATTCCAGAGGATCGGTCGACCGGCAGTCGACCGATCACTCTACCGACGTGCACAGCGTGCACGACTTTGAGCTGGCGGTCGACCGTCAGTCGACCGTCACTCGACCGGCTTAAGGATTTTCATGTGGACCAGTCGACCGACAGTCGACCGGCCAAATCTGGAGCTCACGCACTCTGCCCGTCGCCAGCAGTCGACCGGGAGTCGACCGTTAGTTCAATCCCAGTCGACCGACAGTCGACCGGAGGTCGACCGGCAGTTCAATTCTGGGCCTGAATTTCTGAATTCTTTCTTTTCTGATTTTGACCTTACCCTGATGCATGTAGGACATGTTAGGCTTGTTTAGGCTTCATCATTGATACTGCATGACCTGACACTCGATGGATCTCCCCACTTATACTTCATGACTTGTTATCATGTGGTCACATATTAGGACGTGTAGTTTGATACATATGTCTACATCTTATCATATTTATGTATGCCATGCTATTACTTGCATCATTCTTATACTTGTACCTTGCCCATGATGCTATTGCTTCCTTATCATATGCTATGCGTGGCAGACCCTTCGAGGTCGTTGAACCCTAAGTTGTGCTATGTTTACACTTGCCTTACTTTATTATAGCCTTGTTAGTTATCTACTTCCTTTTAACACATGTATATCACACAACACCTTATATGTGACCACTGGACCCACTGGCATGCTACCCCCCTTGTTAGGCCCTATTTTTATGTCATGATTGACCCGGCCCATTATACATTTATCGTTATGTTTTATTGCTTACTATACATCACCACTTTGTCATGCTATCCCTTAAACCAAGCATGATACACTTGACTGTATGATTATCTTATTTACGGGAACCCTGCCTTGTTTTATGGAACTAAGTGCCCACACCGTCCAATGGTGGGGGCCACCTCTAGAATCCACTCCCTCAGAGCAAAGTGCCACATGGGACAAAGTGCCACACTACACGGTGGGGGCCACCTCTTGAAACCCATGGGGGCCACCCTTGAGTCTGTAGGGCTATTACTGTCATGTTCACTCATTCCCGTAAACTGATAATCTTAATAAGCTACAACTTGTATGGGGTATGGGAGGAAGTGATGGATGCCGGAATGATATCTCGCTTATGGCTTGGGAATATGGCACATGGTTACTCTTACGTACCTCTATAAGTATAGATGATATCTTGCTTATAGCCTGGGAATATGTTACATGATTACTTCTACGTACCTCTATAAGAAGAGATATCAGTTCTCCATCTACTTCCGTTAAACGAACTTCGAATAGCTTATATATGGATGTATGTGAGTTGGGATCGATACCGAGACACATACCTAGATATATGGGTTAGGCGAGTAATAATAATAATAGGTTCAGTTATGGTTATTGTTATGTTTATTGTTTCTTGTTATAGTTTCCCGTCATGACTCAGGTTGTATTGTGACTCCTGTCTTTCTTATGGTGATTCCAGCGAAGATTCCGGTTACTTGGTTTATGTCTTTTCTTAGTATGATTCATGTCTTTCTTGTTATGTATTCTCGTTATGATTCCCGTATGAATTGCAACTCTGATTCTATATGCTTGGGATTGCGGTGGTATAAGACAAGGGTATATTTATGAGGGTTTCCTTGTTTGGATTATTCCCTCGACGTATCATTCTCATAGGACCGTAGCTTAAGCATATACAATCACTTTTGCTCGTAGTTAGTATTACATTGGATTTCCCGTTTCACGATTATTATGTTATACCGTTCTTATATTCTATACTTGTGTTCTGACCCCTACTCATGTCTTTTAGCCATTTGGCTTTTAGTTCACTTATTATTATATGTCTTGACCCCTTGGATTTGCACATTCAGGTTCTGTAGCTAGATCGGAGTGGAGTTGTCCACCGTAGCTCGAGCTCTTCTTGTGAGCGGGCATCCTAGCTTCAGCTCCTTGTGCCTGACTTCTTTTGACTCACGGGATCTCCATCCTACTCGTGAGCCCTTTTGTACGTTTGCTGCATATTTTACTCTTGGACTGGGTTGTGATAACTGATACATGTAACATGTAATGTTTATCATATACTGTGATGACTTTGTGTTGTATCTTTTATGTTGGCATATGTGTGTATACTACGCTCTGCGTTGCACTCTGATCCTTTCTTGTTGTACCTTTTGCTTAGCGTATATACGTGGGGGCCTTTCCTGACCCACGTATATACGTCGCAGTGACGTCCCCGTATCTGTGGAATCGGGGCGTTACACTCGCTCTTCGAGCGAAGCTGGCCTAATTATAGCTTCGCCCCGAAGCTTAGCTTGGCAGCTGCAGCGTAACTCCACACTCCACCCGAAGGCAGGATACAAGAAAATGTCAAAGTGTTAGCTTCGCTCTGAAAGCTTAGCCTCGAACAACAGAATGCAACAAAGCCCCAGGGGCTAACTTTATCAGAAGGGTATTATTGCCTAAAGACTATTTTAAGGGCATTAAGGTCCTTTTCAGTTACACTCCAAAGGCTAGCTTTGCATCCTGTCATTCAACAGGATGTGAACCGCCTAAGGGATAGCTTCGCTTGGAAGCTTGAAGAAGGGACCCTTCAATTCTAAGATTCCCAATCAAGAAATCTGGGAAAATTCAGGGAATCGAACTCCCCAAGATCACCATATCATGATTTATCGTTCTGTGTTTGATTGGTCACTAATGTTGCACATTTAGTATCATATTTCCATACTTATTATAGAATAAAATCTGCATTATTCTAATTAAATGTTAAATTTATTTGCAGGCCCATTCCTTAAGGAGATGAAGAGAAATGAGCCCAAAAGCCCACAAAATTCTGAATTAAATCAGAATTAATTCGAACTCAGTGAATCAGGACAAAATCAAGAGGTTGAAAACCGGTTGAGAAGAATCCTCTCAGAATCAATCGGTTAAAGCAAAGATCAACGACCATTTCTTCAAAATCTAGGAGCTAAACTACAAATCCAACCCAAGATAAAAAACAGAACGAGATGCCGTGGAGACCCACCAAAAGGGTGTGGCCACCTGGCCACACCCTGGCCGCGAAAACGCGGCCAAAGCCGCGTTTTCCGCGGCTTGGTTAGCAAGTTAGGGGGAGCGTTTGCTCCCCTAATCTTCCCGGGATCTTGTAGGTTGGGTTTTTGCCTATAAAAGGGCAGTATTTGCACTGAAAATGGGACGACCATGCAGAGATAGGATTTAGTCCAGTTTTCATTCTTTGTAGTTTTGGTTTTTCTTTTCTTTTTATGTAAGTTTAATTTCTATGTAAACTTAGGTTAGATGAAGATTCATGTAAGTAAGAGAGAGAGGCTGATGTTGAGAGTGACACCGATGTACCCTCCTCCTTTCTTCCATTGTTTCTGCAAGCAATAAAGGTTAGATGAAGATTCATGTAAGTAAGAGAGAGGCTGATGTTGAGAGTGACACCGATGTACCCTCCTCCTTTCTTCCATTATTTCTGCAAGCAATAAAGGTAAATACTTTTTTATGTTCGTCTCTTTACTTTTGTTTTCTTTTTCCTTCTCCTCTTTCTACTTCACCTCTTTTGGTTTGATGAGAATGCAAGTGAATCCAGAAGCATAAGTATAACAACGTTTTTGTGAGTGCCAACGATACTTCATGAAGATGTTCTCCTCCTCAAGATCCGTATCACTTCATTCTTGCTCGGCTTGATGATATAATGCGAACGGGGACTGAGCTTGATCCTATGACTTAGGCGTTGAACGCCTCCAAAGCAAGGTAGAACATGCAAGGGTTCCAGGTAAGTCATCAACCAAACTAGATAAGTATTTCTTTAATCTTCTTTCTTTTCTTTTATTTCTTTAGTATAGATCACCACATCTTCCAAATCTTTCATCACTTCTTTTCCAATTCATTTGTACATAGTCATTTTCTGGTTTTCTCCACCTTCTCCATCTATCGCTTTCTTTCTAACTTTAACATAACTCTTTTTCATTTTTCATTTCTTAAAACAAAGAAGAACCTTCATTTTTCTTCACAAAGATTTCAATACAGACCTTGAACGCTTTTATCGCTAACCCTCCTTGTGGATCACGACCCGCATAGCCACTTGCTATCGCGGTAGAATTGAGCACTTGCACATCTTTATTCTAAGATCTGAAATTCTGTATTTTGTGTGCAGGTTTTGCATCAATCAAATTTTGGCGCCGTTGCCGGGGAGGGTAATGGTTTTTATTAAAATCTGGTTTTTATTGAATTTTTAGAACTAAAACGAATTTTTCTTCTCTGTTGAAGGTTATAGGGCAAGAAAAGCTGGAAAAAAGATTGCAGTAACATATAAGTGGTCTTGGGCCTTTGTTCCAGAAAACAGAGACCAAGTACCCTCTGAATTGCCGCGTTTGCTCGGCTATGGCCGCGTTTCCGCAGCAAGGAAGAGTTGACTACTGACTGGCTTTTTGCAGGGCTGCTTGTTTTGCAAAATTAGAGTATCTGCAAATGTTATTTCTTATATGCCATCACATAAGCCTGCTAATAAACCAACAGTAAAATACTTGTTGAAAAAGTTAAAAAACTGATTAGACGTTTGCATTTTTAGGCACGTGTCTTTTCAATTCATTTACTTTACTGTTGAAGAGTGCTGGAGCAAGGTACGTTCGCATTGCATCTAGAATAGGACTCATCTCTTGGTTGATTTATATCGCTTTGAGTGAATCTTATTTACATATCTTGTACACTTGCACAAACTGATCTTAAGGGCACCACCCCATAACAAGATAAGGTGGGGATTTAATCACCCTTCCTTGGCCCAAAAATCAGATTCCAAGCACTTACTAACCCGAGCCTAACTAAAAATGAGTAGACGTTGGCCCTAGGGACATCTCGGACTCAATTAGGAGATTATCCTAAGGGGAAAGGTGTTGGAATTTGACTCCTGCCAAATCAGTGTCTAGGAAAGGGATTAAGGGCCGAAAGCCTGAAGATTGGTGGTTATTTAATTAAGGAACGTCTTTGATGGATAACCTCCCACCAATCTTACCCTGACCTGGCTGATTAGCTTGTAGTCAAAGTCTGCATTATACCTCCCGTGGACAGTCTAACCAGTTAGGAGTCGTCTAGGTCATAGGTCTACCCTAACTTAGTTTAGAATTTTTTTTCTTTTGTTTGCTTATTTGTTTGTTTTTCTTTGTTTGTATTCTATTGTGTGATATTGTTTATAATAACAATTTTTCCAACTTCAATAATAATCCATATTACACACCAACCTCTTTTTCGGATATTACCAGCCCGGCATATCATAACGTTAACCAACCTAGTGTGCCAGATTGGTCTTATCCGAATCAATATAACCCATGTCCCCAATCTTATAACCATAATTTCCATGATAATTTCAACTCTTCACAGAGTCAATGGGGATTCACCTCCCCCGAGTGTAATTTCCAACCAACTTGTCCTCCTTATCCACCTAGTCCACAATATTTCCAAGATTCATACTCAGTTCCACCAGTCCAAAATAGAAAACCATCAATTTTGGAATTGAGTATGCGTGAGTCAAACCAAACATCACAAAATCTGATGAACTCACAATTTCACCACCAATTTCAAAATAACACTTCATCTTTTCAACAAGACGATGAACCCATCTACTATGAAAAGATGCTTGAAGCCATGACTCAGGCTCAAAACGCTCATAATCGTGACATAGATATGATGGTCCAATCTCTACGTTCTCACCGTTTGACCAGTTCTGATGTCACGACCATTCTGTTAAAGCCGAAGTGTCATGTTGTTTTGGAAATCAAGGTTCCATTTCAGAACAATCATTTGAACTTGCCAAATCTCAATGATATTGATAGTTTGGCAAGTTATCCTTTCCTGAAATCGAACTTGAAAATGAATATGATCATGAACCTCAACTTAGTGATTCAATTTTACTTCCTGATTCAATAATGACTCCGGTGTCTTCACCTGATTTCAATCTTTTTCCCGAGTCAATATTGGATCCTGTGCCAATTCATCATGAAATTGAATCACCCATTTTTGATGATCATATTGAACTTGACCAATTTTACACTTTTGAAAATCCTATTGACAAATTGGCAAGTTCTCATTTTTACGAAATTGAACTCAATGAGAAATGTGACCTAGATGCTAAAATTTGTGATCCAGTTCAAATTCCCGAATCAATATTGACTCCTGTTTTGTTACCTGACTTGAGTAATATTTTAGAGTCAGTTTTGATTCCCACACCTATCATTCCTGAACTTGAATCACCAATATTAAGTCTCATTCCATTGTTGAAAAATAAATGTGGACTTGAGTTTCAACTTCTTGACTTGGACACACTTCCTCAACCAATTTCGACTCCTGAACCTTTACTTGACTTAAGTCACCTTCCTGAGTCGGTGTTAGTTCCTGTACTTCCTGAGTCCAAGTCAATCATTCTATCTTTTCACACTCCATTCTGGGACGAGGTGGTTGACAAATTTGACTCCGAAATTTGTTATGGAATTTGGAAATTAGATGGGGTCAAATATTTAATAAAAATCCTTTATGGATTCATTATTTTAATGGGTTATATTAGAGAAATTTCTGGTGGGTTCCTCCAAACCCAACGAAAAGTCGATTGGGCCGCATTTCATGGACCAATCTGACCGCCACTGGAACCACCACCTTAAGGTAACATTTTCCTTCCTTTCTTCTTTTTCATGCATCTATGCATTAATTTCATGACATGCATGGATAGGTTAACTTAGGTTTTTTCTCTCTTTATTTAAAAACATTTTCTTTTTTAAAAACTTTTTGGAAATAGAAACAATATTTTGACATATTTTTTGTAAGAAATTAAGTTAATTTTAAGGAATAGGAAAATCCAAATTAGGATTTCTTATACTTGGTCAAAATAAGATTATTTTTTGATTTTTAGGGTTAGGAAGAAAATTTGTCAAAGTAATTTAGTCTTGATATTTACCTTGATGAAATATGCACACTTCATACACTTACACACTTAGGGTTCAAAATAAAGATTCTTATGTCTTATAAAAAAAATAAAAAATAAAAAAAAAGAGAAAAAGAAAAAATAAACAAATCTAATTATTGATTAGCTAGGTGCTTTGACCTAAGCAAGCCTTAGTATTTATGCGAAAGATGATTAGATAAGTTTGAAAAGAAAAAATATATAAAAAATCCTCGGATTAAGCTGGGTATTTGTGCCTAATAAAGCATAAGTATTCCGCCTAAAAGAGGTTCAAATAATAAAATCCTTAGTTTTGTGGCCTTATTTGCTTGAGTCCTTAAGTCCTTGGGGTGTTTTCTCACCCGGTGCCCTAAGACCGTTTGGTTTGGGAGTCTCGATTAAAGGCTCGTTACATGGGCAGATTAGAAAGCCTAATAGAACTAAGGAATAATACCATAAAAAAAAATATATATATATATAAATAAATAAGGCATAAGAGTTAGAGTTAATGAACCCTTAATCAAAATTTTCACAGTCACAAGGTGCATATAACTTAGGGTAAAGTAATAGACTAAATGAGAAGCACAATTTGACTCCTTACTTTGATTGATAACAAATTTTTGAATTGAGACTAAGTTTAGGAATGAAAAATTCAGTTTTCCTATAACTTATAGATTACTTAAATCTTACAATTATATTTCAAATATTTTTCTCTTTCAAAATGCTTTTCGAAAATACTAACTCTTTGTTTCTCTTTCTTTATGGATTTTGTGGGTGCAATCCGCTGAAAACCCTCACGAGATAAAACTCGTCCTCTAGGGGAAACCTAGAGGTTTAACGACTTGTTGCACATACTCAGTGCAATCGCGTGACCTGCGAAAGTGGTCTAATAATCCTTAGTATAGTTTAGTTATTTTGCTCGAGGACGAGCAAAAGATAGGTATGGGGGTGTGATTGGTCACTAATGTTGCACATTTAGTATCATATTTTCATACTTATTATAGAATAAAATCTGTATTGTTCTAATTAAATGTTTAATTTATTTGCAGGCCCATTCCTTAAGGAGATGAAAAGAAATGAGCCCAAAAGCCCACATTCTGAATTAAATCAGAATTAATTCGAACTCAGTGAATCAGGGCAAAATCAAGAGGTTGAAAACCGGTTGAGAAGAATCCTCTCAGAATCGATCGGTTGAAGCAAAGATCAACGGCCATTTCTTCAAAATCTTGGAGCTAAACTGCAAATCCAACCCAAGATAAAGACAGAACAAGATGCCGTGGAGACCCACCAACAGGGTGTGGTCACCTGGCCACACCCTGGCCGCGGAAACACGGTCAAAGCCGCGTTTCCGCGGCTTGGTTAGCAAGTTAGGGGGAGCGTTTGCTCCCCAAATCTTCCCGGGATCTTGTAGGTTGGGTTTTTGCCTATAAAAAGGCAGTATTTGCATTGAAAATGGGACGACCATGCAGAGATAGGATTTAGTCCAGTTTTCATTCTTTGTAGTTTAGGTTTTCTTTTCTTTTTATGTAAGTTTAATTTGTATGTAAACTTAGGTTAGATGAAGATTCATGTAAGTAAGAGAGAGAGGCTGATGTTGAGAGTGACACCGATATACCCTCCTCCTTTCTTCCATTGTTTCTGCAAGCAATAAAGGTTAGATGAAGATTCATGTAAGTAAGAGAGAGAGGCTGATATTGAGAGTGACACCGATGTACCCTCCTCCTTTCTTCCATTGTTTCTGCAAGCAATAAAGGTAAATACTTTTTTATATTCGTCTCTTTACTTTTGTTTTCTTTTTCCTTCTCCTCTTTCTACTTCACCTCTTTTGGTTTTGATGAGAATGCAAGTGAATCCAGAAGCATAAGTATAACAACGTTTTTATGAGTGCCAACGATACTTCATGAAGATGTTCTCCTCCTCAAGATCCGTATCACTTCATTCTTGCTCGGCTTGATGATATAATGCGAACGGGGACTGAGATCGATCCTATGACTTAGGCGTTGAACGTCTCCAAAGCAAGGTAGAATATGCAAGGGTTCCAGGTAAGTCATCAACCAAACTAGGTAAGTATTTCTTTAATCTTCTTTCTTTTCTTTTATTTCTTTAGTATAGATCACCACATCTTCCAAATCTTTCATCACTTCTTTCCCAATTCATTTGTACATAGTCATTTTCTGGTTTTCTCCACCTTCTCCATCTATCGCTTTCTTTCTAACTTTAACATAACTCTTTTTCATTTTTCATTTCTTAAAACAAAGAAGAACCTTCGTTTTTCTTCACAAAGATTTCAATACAGACCTTGAACGCTTTTATCGCTAACCCTCCTTGTAGATCACGATCCGCATAGCCACTTGCTATCGCGGTAGAATTGAGCACTTGCACATCTTTATTCTAAGATCTGAAATTCTGTATTTTGTGTGCAGGTTTTGCATCAATCAGGGTTCATCGAAAGATAGCCAGAAATTGGCTTTAAGAGAGAGATGAAAATCTCGGATCAAAAGGAAAAGATCCCTACCGGCGATCGGTCGTTCAATGACCGGAGGAGGAGAAGGACCCTCCGTTCGATGATCAGTTGTTCGATGATCGGTTGCGACCTCTTTTCCTGCTCGTCTCTAGGGAGCCATTGAAGAACTGAAAAGGTTCTTGGATTCTCAAACGAAGAAGAAAGAAGAAGAAAGGGCTTACAGTGCTCTGAAAATCCAAAAAGAAGTGATGCTTTCTCTTTCAGCCCGATCAGGCTTTTATAGGTTGATGATTGCCTAAATGTCGCCTCGAAAGGAGCGCATGCAGTCGTTTCAAATTAATTTGAAATGGCCCCTAAAGCGCCTTCCCGAGAAGCGCTGCTTCAGCCCCACTAAGGGCTAACTCTGCCGTAAGTCTAGTGCTGACTTAGCGCGACACATGAATAACTTCGCTGAAAAAACGTGCCTTAGCTCTGCTAAAAGCACAGCCTGAGCTTTGCAGAGAATTCATGCTAGCTTCGCTGGAAGCTCGTTCCTGATTCAGATAGGATCCTGTCTTTAACTTTGCATGAAGTTTAGCTCCGTCGGTCCACTTCAAGTGTTCTCAAATCGAAAAGAAGGAGAAGTAAAGCAGATAAGCAGAAAGTGAACTTTTATTGATTT
This sequence comes from Agave tequilana, assembly GCA_038442645.1. Taxonomy (NCBI): domain Eukaryota; kingdom Viridiplantae; phylum Streptophyta; class Magnoliopsida; order Asparagales; family Asparagaceae; genus Agave; species Agave tequilana. The sequence continues at coordinate 32,872 of JAVJIF010002471.1, read as the reverse complement.
AAAAGGGAAGGTACATTGATACCACAACATCAAGGTTGTGTTAAGTATAACAGAATAATTTGCTCCAAAGGCATACAAGTGGTACTATCTACTTCCAAGCCAAACCAACTGGACATGAAAGGCCTTCCTCCTGCACAAGACCGTAATCCTTCGCATAATAGCAGATTTTGCCATCAAGGAGCTGGATCGTCTTTGATAAAAATTGGCAAAGGACCGATTGTCACCAGAAGGCTGGATCTTCTTTAATGAAAATTGGCAAAAGAAGGATCCGAGACCTTACAGGTGACGTCCGCTTTCCCAAAGTGGATCATCTCGGGTAAGCGACTATCAGCCCCACCTCGAAGTGGATCATCTCGGATAAGCGACTGCCAACCTCTTCTGGGAGCACCCATTAGCTGTCCCAGTTTATTCCTCCAGCTTAGGATTAAAGTTTCAACTGAAAAAGAAAGAGGCAACTCTCTGGTCTCTTTCATCAAAATTAAAGACTGGTGAACATGGCTCACTGCAATCCAAACTGGAAACAAGTTAGCAGTAAGTCGAAGGAAAAGCCGCAAAAGTGAAATACTAAGTCAAATTTTTTGGGGCGAAGCAATTTAAATCCGATCCAGTTGCAATTTAAGGATGGATTTCAGTTTCAGTTAAGCAGAGGATAGCCTCACTTGCACAGTGATAATGGGCTAGCTCAGCATAAGCCAAGTCCTAGCCTCGCCTATATGGCTAAGCCAGACAGATCCAGAGGGATGCAGTCTTAGCCCCACCTATACGGCAAGACTAGCTCAACTTTGGAGAGACTAAGTCCCAATTCTTGCCTAAGTGGCGAACTTAGCAGGCAAGCATGCAATGGTCTTTCTTTGATAAAGTGAAAATGATAGCTTCACCGGGAAGCTGGGAAACAGGGCTGAAGCCCTTCTCTGCAGATCAGTCAGATGCAAAATGAAGAACAAGGGAAATCAATCCCTGAGGCAGCTGTTAAAGCTAAATTAAGGGAGATAAACTCCCTAAAGTTATCAGTTCATTAGTAAAGTCTCTGGATAACCGAGACTCACTAGTTCTTGGCCGGTTAATGACCAGAGTGGGCACCCCCACTAGTTCAGAGATCTGAGTATCTCTCTCTAGACAATCAAGAGAAGTCATGAACAGACTGCTTCTCTGCAGAGGACCTCAAGTGTCCTATTTATAGGCCTCATGGCCTGAGCGCACCGCTGCTGCTTCAAGCATAGAAGCGCGAGCGGATTTAAGGCATTTACTGAGCCTTGAGAAAGGGAATAGTCTCCCTCAGAAATGCGCAAGGGAGGAATGATCTCCCTCGTTAATGCAAGAGAAGTTATTTCAACTTCGGGAAAGGACATAATCCTTCTCGTAACTGGCCGAAAGCAGTTTGCCTCAGGAAAGGAACGATGTTCCAAAGCGAACCTATTCCGGAAGGCTCGGATGCGGAGCCACCCAGACGTGAAGCTATCCAGACGCGAAGCTACCTAGAATCGCGAATCTACATGATTCTTCGGCGAACTTATTCCAATCCCGAAGCAGGATTGAAAGCGAAGCTGAACTCAACCACCATGGCGACGTTCGTACTTCACATACCATCGATCAAAGAAATTCAAAGTATTTCGAAGCCTGAACTAATCCATTGCAGATTTTCAAAAACTTTGAAGGGGGTCTTGTTGACACTTTAAAAAAGACAAGATTTCTGACTGGCCTGAACAATGTCTAAACTTGTTGACATTTACAAAAGACAAGTGACGGACAAGCTGATGACCAGTCCTACACCCATCTCTGAGGGACAAATCAGCAACTTGGACTCTACTGATCTAGTAAAGCAGACAGTGAGCTCAGATTGTCTTTGAACAGACCTCAGCAGGTCTAAGATGTTAGGTTAGCTCAACACTTAGCATCACGTGAGCCCAAAGGGATAGCCTCGCCTGAGAGGCTAAGATTGCCTAACTTCACCTTAGAGCCGTTTAAAGCTCCATCAGGAAGCTAACTTACAGCTTCGCCTGAAGTGCTCAGTTAACTCCGCAGAGAGTTAGCTTCGCTCGAAGCCACACGCAACCGCACAGAAGGATGTTCGGTAGCTTCGCCACAAATGTTATCTAGCTCCGCAGAAGAGCTTTCTTCAGACTTCGCCAGATGCTCCTTCCAGCTCCGCTGCGAGCTCGACGCGGTAGCTCCGCTGCAGGTCTGTCATGGTCAACCTTTGACCAATTAAATCTCCAGATGAGATCAAATCAATTCAAGATTAAGATCAAATCTAATCAAGATCAAATCTGAGATCAAATTTGGCAGTTGCTTGCCATAATCTCTTGACTCTCCTAAAACAAGTAAGTGGATCAGGGGAGATCTTTCAATTATATGGAGAGAATCAAAACGGATCAGGAGATCGACGCTACATGCTATTCCTAGCTTCGCAGAAGCTGACCCTAGCCTCGCGGCAAGGCTACTTTCCAGATTTAAACAGATTGACTCAATCTGTTTCCAGATTTTGCGCTCCCTATAAATAGCCCACCAGGGGCACAAGGAGAGACGACCACCACGCAGAGCGCACAAACACAAGGAGGGCACAAAGACACACGCACAAGGCGCAGAGGCTGAAAAACAGAGAGAGGCTAAACAGAGATCTATTCTCTTGCTTTCAATAATTCAGAGAATTCAGAGAATTACTTCTCTAATCAGGGTGCTGATACTCTAATACCTTCCTTCCTTTCAAGGAATCTCCGAAACCAGGTGAGAAGGAATTCCCAAGTGAAGACGGCTGAGAAGTAACAAGAGGGTTCTACAACCTTCTGTTCTCCGATTCCCCGAACCAGGCGAGAAGGGAATCTCATCGATCGCATCGTCAAAGGGACAAAGTGGTCGCGCGTTGACCAGACTCCTATCGGCACATTTCTCTAGAATCTCAGAAGAGATCTACTTGTAATCTGTTTAGAATACTTGTAATTTAGCTCCTTGACCCCTTTTTTTGTAAGTTTTCCCCCTTTGCAAAATCAATAGAAAACATGTACAACAAGCCGTTAAACCTCTAGGTTACCCCTAGAGGACGAGTTTTGTCTCGTGAGTTTTTCAGTGGATTGTATCCACAAAATCTATAAAGAAAGTGAAAAAATGTTAGTATTTTCGAAAAGCATTTTGAAAAGAGAGAAAATATTTGAGGTATTATTGTAAGAATTTGAATGACCTATAAGTCATAAGAGAATCAAATTTTTCATTCCTAAACTTAGTCTTTATTCAAAAACATGTCATCAATCAAAGTAAGGAGTCTAACTTGTATTTTTCATCTAGTCTATTAATTTACCCTAAGTCATATGTACCTTCATGACCGTGAAATTTTTTACTAAGGGTTCTTTAACTTTAACTCTTATGCCTTATTTATTTTTAATTTTTTGGTGGTATTATTTCTTAATTCCATTAGGCTTTCTAATCTGCCCATGTAACGAGCTTTAAGTCGGTGACACCCAAATCAGACAGTCTTAGGGCACCAGGTGAGAAAACACCCAAAAGGACTTAAATACTCGAGCAAATAAGGCCATAAAACTAAAGATTTTTATTTATAAAATGTACCCCTTTTAGGCGTGAATACTTGTGCTTCATGAGGCGCATATACCCAGCTTAATCAGAGGATTTATATATTTTTTTTCTTTTTTTCTTTTTATATAAGGCATAAGAATCTTTGTTTTTTGAATCCTAAGTGTGTAAGTGTATAAAGCTTGCATATTTAATTAAGGTAAAGATCAAGACTAAATTACTTTTCTAAAATTTTGCTCCTAACCCTAAAAATCAAACAAGTCATCTTATTTCGACCAAGTATAAGAAATTCTCATAATAATTCTCCTATTCCTTAAAATTGACTTAATTTTTTACAAAAAATATATCAAAATATTGTTCTTTTTTCAAAAAGTTTTTTTTATATCTCCCTTCTTTTTTTGTTTATTAGTCATGTTAGAGCCCTCCCCCACACTTATCTCATGCATTATCCTCAATGGATGAAAGAAATGTATAGATGCATGAAATAGAATGTAAAAGAGGTAAAGTTACCGATACACTGGGTCAGAAAGACCCATAGCCGTTTCAATTACCGGTACCAATTCCAAGAAAGTTTTAAGGCGTTGACCATTTATCTTAAAGTCATTTCCATTCTTGGTGTCACTGATCTCTACAGCACTGTGTGGAAACACGGATTTTACAATGAATGGCCCAGTCCATCTTGATTTTAGCTTTTCTGGAAAAAGATGAAGCCTAGAATTATAATGTAAGACTTTTTGTCCAGGAACAAATGTTTCCTTATGATGTATTTATCATGAAAAATTTTAACTTTATCTTTTGTGATCTTAGCATTTTCATAGGCCTCATTTCTCAACTCCTCTAATTCAGAAATTTGTAACTTTTGAAGATCACTGACCTTATTCAAATCGAAATTTAGCTGCTTGATTGCCCATAAGGCCCGGTGCTTTAACTCAACGGGTAGGTGGCAAGCCTCCCAAAGACTAACCTATAAGGAGATATTCTTAGAATCGTCTTAAAAGCGGCCTTGTAGGCCCATAGGGCATCTACAAGTTTGATAGACCAATCTTTCTGGTTTTGGTTCATAGTTTTCTTCAAAATAAGCTTGATTTGTCTATTGGAGACCTCAGCCTGCCCACTGGTTAGAGGATGATAAGGTGTGGACAACTTGTGAGTTATGAAATACTTTTGCATTAGAGCTTCAAAGGATCTTTTACAAAAGTGAGTATCATTATCACTGATGATAGCACGAGGGGTTCCGAAGCATGAGAAAATTTTTCTTTTAAAAACTTTATGACAACTTTGTTATCATTAGTTTTACTAGGAATGACTTCTACCCACTTGGACACATGTCCCACAGCAACCAATATGTAATTGTTTCCAAATGAACTAGGAAATGAACCAATAAAGTTGATACCCCAAACATCAAAGAGTTCTATTTCTAGAATTAGGTTGAGGGGCATCATATTTCGTTTCGAGATTCTTCCTACCATCTGGCATTTAGGGCACATCTTGCAAAGCACATCTTGTAAAATTTATAAGCATCTTTGAACAAAGTAGGCCAATAGAACCCCACTTTGTAGCACCTTTTCAGCAGTCTTGTGGGCACCAGAGTGTCCACCGCATGCAAGTTCGTGACAGAAGGATAAAACACTCTTAATTTCTTCATCGGCAATGCATCTCTTAATAATTTGGTCAGAACAGTATTTAAAAAGATGTGGTTCCTCCCAAAAGATATACCAGACTTGAGATAAGAACTGGTATATATTGTTATTAGACCAATGAGATGGAGTTTGGTTTGTGACTAAGTAATTCACTATATCAGCAAACCAAGATTATCTAAAGATGGTTAAGAGTTTTTCATTAGGAAATTCATCATTTATGGGCAATTCGTTGCATGGAGAGTTTTGGATACGCGAGAGATGGTTAGCAACGACATTTTCTACGCCTTTCTTATCTCGAATCTTGAGATCAAATTCTTAAAGAAGGAGGACAACAAATGAGTCGGGCTTTGGCATTCTTCTTCATCATGAGGTACCTAAGCGCAAAATGATCGGTGAAAATTGTGATTTTGGACCCTAGTAGGTAGGGACGAAATTTCTCTAAGGCAAACACTACTGCCAAGAAATCCTTCTCAGTATTAGTGTAGTTCAGTTGAGCATCGTTGAGAGTCCTATTAGAGTAGTAAATCACGTACTGCTTGTTATCAATGCGCTGTCCTAGGACAGTGCCTATTGCAAAATCATAAGCGTCGCACATGATTTCGAACGGCTTAGACCAATCTGGTGCAGATATGATTGGTGCAGAAATAAGCTCTTTCTTAAACTTCTCCCAAGAATTTATACATTCTTCATTGAAAGTAAAGGACACGTCCTTAGCTAATAGATTAGTCAAGGGTCTAACAATCTTATTAAAATCCTTGATAAATCTTCAGTAGAAACCGGCGTGTCCTAAGAAGGATCGAATATCCTTCACATATTTGGGCATGGAGATCTTAGCAATAACCTCAATCTTGGCTTTATCCACTTCAATTCCTTTCTTAGTGATTTCATGACCTAAGACAATTTCATGTCTTACCATGAAGTGGCATTTCTCCTAGTTCAGTGTCAGATTTTCTTAGCACAACGCTGGAGGATGAGTTCTAAATGGTGAAGACATTGAGTGAATGAATCTCCATATAAGGAGAAATCATCCATGAAGATTTCTAAGAATCGTTCTACCATATCAGAGAAAAGACTCAACATGCAGCGTTGAAACGTTACTGGGGCATTGCACAAGCCGAAAGGCATTCGACGATAAGCAAATGTTCCAAATAGATATGTGAACGTAGTCTTTTCTTGGTCCTCAGGAGCAATAGAAATCTGATTATACCCCAAGTAACTGTCCAAGAAATAGTAATACTCGTGGCCAGCCAATCGTTCAAGCATTTGATCAATGAAGGGAAGCGGGAAATGGTCCTTGCGAGTTGCTGCATTAAGCTTCTTATAGTCAATGCAAACTCAAATTTTTATGGGAAGTCTAGTTTTGACCAACTCTTTGTTCTCATTTTCCAACATAGTGAAACCGGATTTATTTAGAACCGCGTGGACAGGACTGACCCATTGGCAATCAAAAATGGGATAGATTATCCTATTGTCTAAGAGTTTCACAATTTCAGCATGAATAACCTCTTGCATTATAGGGTTTAACCTACGCTGTAGGTCTCTCTTTGGTATCGCTTCTTCATTGAGATGAATATGACGTTGAACTATGGTTGGACTCGACCCTTTTATGTCGGTCATAGTCTAACCAATGGATTCCCTATGTTTTCTTAGAATTGCTTTAAGATTCTCTTCTTGCCCATCATTTAAATGGAAGGCAATAATGACAAGAAAGGTCTCTTGTTTGCCTAGATAGACGTACTTGAGATGTGCAGGAAAGGCTTTTAATTCTAAGAAAGGGGAAGGCTCACTAAAAAGATGAGTCAAATTTATTGGCTCCACATTTGGTGAAATAGGGTTCGAGGCCCAATTCACAGCAGATTCGATAAGCTGATCAAGGTTAAAGTCGTTAGACTCTAACTCGAAGTTACAATCAGTTTCTAGTTCCAATTCTTCCCCGTGTTCACTTGTCAAGTTCTCAATGAGGTTAACTTCAAATAATTGATCCTCAACATCACGGGGTTTCTTTCCTAGGCTGAAGACATTGACTTCTCTAGTCATGTTCCCAAAGGTTAACCTCATGGACCCATTCCCACAATTGATAATAGCGTTGGCAGTAGTAAAGAATGGGCGCCGTAGGATAACAGGAGTTTGAACCCTAAGATTGGACACAGGTTGTGTCTCAAGAACTATAATATCAACAAGGTAGATAAATTCCCCGACCTAGATAAGGACATCATTAATTTTTCCCTTGGGAACTTTCACTCAATGGTTAGCCAGTTGGATTGTGACTCGAGTTGGACTAAGATCGCCCAACTCGAGTTGTTGATAAACTGAGAAGGGAAGCAAGTTGATACTTAACACAAGTCAAGAAGTGCACGACAAATCTCGACTTATCCTATAGTGCAGGCAATGGTGGAACAACTCAGGCCTTGTGAAATCACCTAGAGGGGGGGTGAATAGGTGATAGGCTAATCTAGTGAACTAAATGCGGAAATTTAAAACTAATTACAACTACACTTAGTGCAACCAACGAGTGTAGCCGAATTCCCCGTGAAGGGCTCTGGACTAACTCCTCTTGATTCCTCTGAATAAGAGTTGAGGCGCTATATGAAGCTCTCGTGGTTAAGCACAAGTGAGGCACACAAGCAAACACAACCAAGCATATAAGGATAAGCAATATGAATCAATGCAAGGCACAAGCAAATAAGATATGGCAATATGAATGATGCAATGCACAACACAAATAAAGAGAGAGAGAGAGAGTTGAGAGTCAATTGATCAAACGCAAACAAGAAGATGTGTTTCGAGGTTCGAGCACCGAGCTCTACATCCCCGCCTACACCGAGAAGGATTTCCAATCCACTAGGAGTACCGAACTCCTCTCTCAACCAATACAACCTCCACCGAGGCAATACAAATGGTCTACCGAAGACCGGAGTACCGAACTCCACAAGCCAACCAATACAACCTACACCGAGGCAATACAACCATAATCCACCTCTACCAAAGATGGATACAAATACCAACACCAACTCCACCTCACCAAGAGGGAGCAAACCACAACCACAACCTCTACCAAAGAGGGAGCAACCAACAACCCAAATCAATCTCTACCAAAGAGGGATACAACAAGTAGAAGGGTATACAACTTGGTGGTATTTCTCAACCACAAACCAATCTCTTTTCCCACAAATAAATGATCCTAATAGAATAGGATAGGAGATATAGCTCAAGTGTAGAAAACTAAGTGTTTTGATCAAAGAAAATCTCTTGGGAAAATACCAAATTGATATAGAATTTTAGATCAAGAAACTAATTCCCAAAAACCTATTTTCTTTGAAATAAACAAAACACTTAAAAACAAATAAGATGGATCTTTTTGGCACTAAAACACTTTTGAAAACTTGTTTAAAATACAAGAGAAGCTCTGAAAATTTTGCTCTAAAAATCTTAACCAAAAACTCACAACAATGGGGTATATATAGTCCCAAACCAAAACTAGCCGTTAGGCAGACTTTTCAGCCTAGGCGGCTGGCGGTTCGACCGCCAACGGTCAAAAATATGACCGTTGGAAGCCTTCGGTCGACCGTCCGGTCGACCGCCCAAATCCAGAGAGCAAATGCTCTCTGGCCGGTCGACCGACCAGTCGACCGTGCCTTACTTACGGTCGACCGCCCCAACCCGAGAGTTGGGTACTTGCAGTCGGTCGACCGGCCCAAGTACCTGGCCAACGTGCACAAGCTTGTGCACGTCGGTCGACCGCCCGGTCGACCGACTCTGGGTCCGGTCGACCAGCTGGTCGACCGCCAGAGCCTGGCAGAAGGCATTCTGGGTCAGAAAATTGGGTTTAAAAATATTCTAAAAATTCCCATAAATCTTCTAAAAATCCACAAAAATAGTTTTATCATTATACATTGAAATATAAACTTGTGTGAAAAATTTCAACACAAATTTCAAACATTTTGAACCATTTTTGTGTCTTATAAATTTTGCCAAAAACCAAAACCTGTATTTTACCAAACTTGGATTTTTCAATAGGAAATCCGATTTTTTCAAAACTCATTCAAATACAAAAACATGATACTGAAACACTTTGAAGCATGATGCATATGGATAGAAATCCAATATACATGAAACATATACATATCATAGTTTTGACTTTAATTCCAAAAATATGTTTTGTAAAAATACCAAAATACAAAACTCATGAATAGGCATATCAAAATAAGTTTGTCTAAGATATGAAGCATACATGTATATAGAACATATCTAATATACATAAACACATGTAAACTTGTTTTGATACTTAACTATTCATGAAAACCAATATCGGTTAAACTAAAAACCGAAAAACCAATATCCAAAACATAAAACGTGTGTGTATTGTGAACTTGAGCATATCACACTATCTAGTTTTTACAAATGGATCTAAAACACAAAACTAAACTAAGTACCGATGTCTTCTTGATGAACTCCGTCTTCAAGTCGACTCGATCCAAACCGTGATCCACCGAGCTTGACTCTAACGAGTGCTATGTATGATCTTGATGCTCGGGCTCTGGAATCACCATGTGAAAGTTTCCAAACCATCTTGTTGAAGCTAATCACCAACTAATATCTTGGTTAATGATCTGAAACTAAACATCACAAGATTATTAGTAAACATAACTACATGAGATAATTATCATCAAAACTAGCGTGGAAGGCCTCTGGGCCAACAATCTCCCCTTTTTGATGATGACAAAACTCATGGAGTTATATATGCATGGATTAAAGTTAAGCTTCAAGGAAGCTCCCCCTTAACTCATGCATCTCAATAAACAAATAGATATGCAAAGAATACTAAACATGAAAATGCATAGATATGCATAAAGACAATGAAACATGTTCTTAATACCAATTTAAAGGTAAAACTTTATTACCAATAAGCTTTTGATACCAAAACAAATTATTTCTTTCTTTCATAAACATGTTCTTTAAATAAAACTCTTGATACCAAAATTACATAATGATCTTGATACCAATAATAAAACATGTTCTTGATATCAACAAAAACAAAGCAATAACATAAAACATGCATACAAAATATGCATATAAACTCAAATTCTTCTTCCCCTTTTTGTCAATCATCAACAAAGGGGTAAAAGAAACAAAAAAACAAAATGTTCTCCCCCTTTTTGTCTAAAACAAAAACGATATCAATAAGGGGTGCAATCAAATATGATACCAATTAAAAATGTGTCAATGAAGTGCATTTTGATATCCATTGAAAGTGAACATAAAAATATTTTAAGAAATGCCTACCAATTGAAAGTAAACTAGGCATTGAAAAACAATTCTCAATCAAACATTTTATATCAAAATGAAAACATATACCAATTGAAAGTAAAAACAAAATCTTGATACCAATTGATAAACAAATAACATACCAATTGTAAGTAAACAATCTTGATACCAATCGAAAGAATTATTCTTTATTAGCATATGATACCAAATTAAAATCAATATTAATTTTTTTCAATCATTTTCCATCATAAAGTATAGGAGTGAAATACAAAGCCAATGGTAAACAGAATACCAATTGAAGGATGAAATACGAATTTTCTCCCCCTTTATGAAATACCAACTAAAACGATGCATAAGCTTGTATTAGGAAACCAATTGAAAACTAATCAATTGAAACATGATTGTCATTAAAACTACAAGCTTATCATAATCAAAATTTGTGCTCAAAAATATAGGGATATAGTAAGCACAAATAAAACATATATATGTATAAAAAATTAGATACCAATCAAAATTGATACTCTTGAAGTGTAAGCATACATACATAAAAATATATATGAGTATACAAGAAATGTCAATATTGATACCAATTGAAAAAAAATCCAATGATACCAATTGAAACAACAATAATATCAAGTGTATATCTCATATTACCTACCACCCATTTCATGCTCATGTTTAAAATGATTTTCAATATAAAGCATACATAGGCATGGTCGCCCATCCAACCGCCCGTAGAAGGTAGGGGTTTTAAAAATAGGTTTGAAAATATAGTATGTTTGAAAAACTCTGCCAAAATGAAGAATACAAACTAGTTAAATGGAAAAATTTGTAAACTAGTACGAAATCCTTCAAGCAAGGAATAAAACAAAAATATTTTTCATGAAATATGAAACTCACATGATATCCAACACTCAAAGTCAATGAAGCATGAATATGACTCATGAAAACAAAGCATGAGTAAACAAGAAAGGTGAGAGTACAAATAAAATATGAAGATCATAATCATGGAAGTATGCAATCAAGCTCAAATGAAATTCCTTTAAACATGAAAACATGAAAATCTAAATTTTCATTAAAACGCAATTTATACTTCAAGGCATATGTATATTTTGACATAACAAAAAGTATACATACATATCCCTAAACACAATTGAGTCCATATATAAAGATTTGCATGAAAAGCAAATGACTCAAGGGGTATACATGTATATCTTAAAGTTTGGCAAAATAAACATATACATGAAGCTAAACATACAATCATAAAACATGTCCAAAATGGGGAACACAAGTTTAAAATGCATGAATCATCAAAACTAGACTATACTAGAACATCTAATGGGTACAAATAAGCATTCAAGTACAAACGTATAAAGATTTATTTGAGGCCCACTATATGTACAAGTATATATCCTAGTTTTAATGAAAACTAACATCTAAACATATATTCAAATCATGAAGCATAAAACGAGACATAAATCAACATGATAAACATGAAAACGATCATTATGTAAATCCACATGTTATTAGAACTATGATATACATAATAGCTAAACAATGGTGAGAACACAACATATGGGTCCATATAAACATGGGTGATCTCAAAAGCTATACATGCATGTCAATGGTCTAATAATCATGGCATTATCATAATAATCTATAAACATCAAAACATGCTATAAACAATGATATGAAAGCATGTAAATATAAACAGGAGTTAGAGATCAATACCAAAACCGATGAAGGCACCTCTCTAGTTCTCCAAACCAAAGTGGTCCTCCCACCAAACATCCCTTGAAAGTGATGCATCCAAATAATCCACATGAAGCTCAGAACGCATCCACTCCAAGGTACCGCTACTCTCACGTCATGCGAGAGCCCACACCTGCATCAAATACAATAGGAGTGGTCTTTGGTACCCACACTCTTTTGGGTCCATGGGGGTTAGTTCCTTTCCTAACCCAAACAAATTTATTTACTAAATTAACATCATGTATACGATCATAGCAAAATTTGGCAAGGTGGCCCTTACGTCCACAATGTGTACAAGTGTACACATGAGCATACATAGTGTGATGGGTGTGTACGTGAGTAGCATGTGTATGCCATGTAGGGTGTACATGCATAGATGGAACTTGTTTCTTTCGAAACAAAGATTCCAAGCGTGTATGGCTCAAAACACAATGGCTCAAAGTGGAGCCCAAACAATCAACATTCTTCTTAAGCATAGATATATCATTTTCAATTATAGAAGAGGTGCATGCAATATGTGAACTAGATGGTGAAACTACACTAACATGGTAAACATGAGAATCTATAACATTTTGCAAAGAAGTATTTTTCTTTAAACAAACATCTAAATCCTTTGAAATAGAATCAATTTTATTTTCAAGGATTCATTCTCTTTTAAAACAAAATTAACTTTTGAAGACAAATTTTCATTTTTCTTCAAAATAACATTGCAATCATTTTTAGATTTTAAAACTTCATTTTCCTTTAGTACAAGGTCTAGTTGAGATTTTAATGAATCCATTTCATTAGAAATCTCCTCTTTCTCTTGTAAAACCAAGTCAAGTTTAGAAGACAAATTTTCATTTTCTTTATTTAATGCAAAAGTCTTCTTTTTCAAAAGATTATACTTTTCAATCAATTTTTCACAAACTATAGAAAGTTCTTCATTCAAGGCATTGGCATCAATATTCTCATCACATGAAGAACTAGCATCATCTCTATTTAATTGAGTTTCCGAGTATACCTCAAGGGAGTCATTCCCTTGGACCATGAAGCATTGTGGCTCAGATTCTCTACTAGATTCATCCTCCGTTTGGATTGGCAATTGAAGCTTGGTGGTGGTCAACTTGTTCCACACTGTAAAGGCGGAATCATGGTTAGAAACAAGCATAAGATATTCTTTAGAAAGCGTGCTTCTAATAGCCTCAAGAGCTTGTGCATTGGCCCCTATATGATTGCGGTTACCAAGATAGCATTTCTTGGTAGCGACAAGGAAAACATGCAAGCCTAGGGTTTTTAAATATATGGACATCCTAAGTTTCCATGTGTCAATGTTAGAAACATCGAACATGGGAGGTGACAAGCAATCAATGGGTGTGTGCAAACAATAAGCAAATGCAAATGATAGATTAGCAAACCAAGATCACACTCCTAGGTGGTTAAACCAAATATCAGGAGCGTTGGCTCTGATACCAATTGAAATCACCTAGAGGGGGGTGAATAGGTGATAGGCTAATCTAGTGAACTAAATGCGGAAATTTAAAACTAATTGCAACTACACTTAGTTCAACCAACGAGTGTAGCGGAATTTCCCGTGAAGGGCTCTAGACTAACTCCTCTTGATTCCTCTGAATAAGAGTTGAGGCGCTATATGAAGCTCTCGTGGTTAAGCACAAGTGAGGCACACAAGCAAACACAACCAAGCATATAAGGATAAGCAATATGAATCAATGAAAGGCACAAGCAAATAAGATATGGCAATATGAATGATGCAATGCACAACACAAATAAAGAGAGAGAGTTGAGAGTCAATTGATCAAACGCAAACAAGAAGATGTGTTTCGAGCTTCGAGCACCGAGCTCTACATCCCCGCCTTCACCGAGAAGGATTTCCAATCACTAGGAGTACCGAACTCCTCTCTCAACCAATACAACTTCCACCGAGGCAATACAAATGGTCTACTGAAGACTGGAGTACCGAACTCCACAAGCTAACCAATAAACCTCCACCGAGGCAATACAACCACAATCTACCTCTACCAAAGAGGGATACAAATACCAACACCAACTCCACCTCACCAAGGGGGAGCAAATCACAACCTCAATCTCTACCAAAGAGGGATCAACCAACAACCCAAATCAACCTCTACCAAAGAGGGATACAGCAAGTAGAAGGGTATACAACTTGGTGGTATTTCTCAACCACAAACCAATCTCTTTTCCCACAAATAAATGATCCTAATAGAATAGGATAGGAGATATAGCTCAAGTGTGGAAAACTAAGTGTTTTGATCAAAGAAAATCTCTTGGGAAAATACCAAATTGATATAGAATTTTAGATCAAGAAACTAATTCCCAAAAACCTATTTTCTTTGAAATAAACAAAACACTTTAAAATAAATAAGATGGATCTTTTTGGCACTAAAACACTTTTGAAAACTTGTTTAAAACACAAGAAAAGCTCTGAAAATTTTGCTCTAAAAATCTTAACCAAAAACTCACAACAATGGGGTATATATTGCCCCAAACCAAAACTAGCCGTTAGGCTGACTTTTCAGCCTAGGCGGCTGGCGGTCGACCGCCCGATCGACCGCCAACGGTCAAAAATATGACCGTTGGAAGCCTTCGGTCGACCGTCCGGTCGACCGTCCAAATCCAGAAAGCAAATGCTCTCTGGTCGGTCGACCGACCGGTCGACCGTGCCTTGCTTACGGTCGACCGTCCGGTCGACCGCCCCAACCCGAGAGTTGGGGACTTACAGTCGGTCGACCGGGCGGTCGACCGGTCCATGTACCTGGCCAACGTGCACAAGCTTGTGCACGTCGGTTGACCGCCCGGTCGACCGACTCTGGGTCCGGTCGACCGCCAGAGCCTGGCAGAAGGCATTCTGGGTCAGAAAACTGGGTTTAAAAATATTCTAAAAATTCCCATAAATCTTCTAAAAATCCACAAAAATAGTTTTATCATTATACATTGAAATATAAACTTGTGTGAAAAATTTCAATACAAATTTCAAATATTTTGAACCATTTTTGTGTCTTATAAATTTTGCCAAAAACCAAAACCTGTATTTTACCAAACTTGAATTTTTCAATAGGAAATCCGATTTTTTTCAAAACTCATTCAAATACAAAAACATGATACTGAAACACTTTGAAGCATGATGCATATGGATAGAAATCCAATATACATGAAACATATACATATCATAGTTTTTGACTTTAATTCCAAAAATATGTTTTGTAAAAATACCAAAATACAAAACTCATGAATAGGCATATCAAAATAAGTTTGTCTAAGATATGAAGCATACATGTATATAGAACATATCTAATATACATAAACACATGCAAACTTGTTTTGATACTTAACTATTCATAAAAACCAATATCGGTTAAACCAAAAACCAAAAAGCCAATATCCAAAACATAAAACGTGTGTGTATTGTGAACTTGAGTATATCACACTATCTAGTCTTTACAAATGGATCTTAAACACAAAACTAAACTAAGTACCGATGTCTTCTTGAGGAACTCCGTCTTCAAGTCGACTCGATCCAAACCGTGATCCACCGAGCTTGACTCCAACGAGTGCAATGTATGATCTTAATGCTCGGGCTCTGGAATCACCATGTGAATGCTTCCAAACCATCTTGTTGAAGCTAATCACCAACTAATATCGTGGTTAATGATCTGAAACTAAAAATCATAAGATTATTAGTAAACATAACTACATGAGTTAATCATCATCAAAACTAGAGTGGAAGGCCTCTGGGCCAACACCTTGTACTTGACAGAGATCGAACTCGACAGTAGCTCACTAATGTTAGTGGCTAAGAAGACTTTCTTGGGTACATTAGTCTTTCTCTTCTTAGTGCACTTGTCCTTAAGAAATTTTGCATAGGATGGGACTTGTTGGATGGCATCAAGAAGTGGCACATTTATCTTCACTTGATTGAAGATCTCAATTATCTTGTCCATGTGTGAATTTTGCTTATTGTTTTTCAGCCTATTAGGAAATAGTACTATAGGCTTGTATACCTGACTGGTTGACTTATCTGTTTCAGATTCGTCAGATTTGGAAGGATTAGGACTAGATGAAGTGGATGCATGTGTGTGGTTGTGCTGAATGGTATTTAATGGTGTTGACACTTGATTATCAACTCTCTTTCCTGACCTCAATGTTTGTACAACATTACATTGATTTAATGATTGATCCTCAGCCAAATGAGCTTGTTGAGAATTCTTAGGATTCATTATTGGCTGACTGGGCAAGGTACCCTTTTGCCTCTCATTTTGTGGATTGGCTAATTGGCTCACTGGAATCTATAGCCTTTGTATTATTTGCATGAGGGACTCTTGGTTCTTCATGTACCTTTTCGTGTTTCTCTCAAAATCAGTCATTCTCCTTTCAAGTTGAGGATTCTCGAAGGAAGATTGTGGATCTTGGTTGGGAAAGTTTTGTTGATAATTTGAAAAATTGGGCGGATGGTTAGGAGAATTGTGATGGTAATTAGAAAAGTTAGGTTGATGATTGGAAGAATTATTGGAATAATGGAAGTGGCTTGCATGGTTTGACCATGAGTGGTCATTGTTGTTTTGGCTCCATGAGAAATTCAGGTGATTTCTCAAGCCAAGAATGTACGTTATTGCATAAGGATTATTGTTGGGCCTTGAAAAGGCCGCATTCATCAGTTCCAGAAATTATTGTTGAGTTTGAAACATAGGACACTCCTCAAACACATGATTCATGGCTTGACAATAAGTACAGCCTATAGTTGGACGACTTGATTGACTGGACTTGGTTTCTTAGTTTCTAAATCTTTCAGTCTTCTCGCTAGGTTTACAATTCTAGCCTCAGCAGCTTTCAATGATTCAATAGAATGGAGACCTCTTTTTGAAGAGATGGAGTTTGAATTCCTAGAGTTTTCACTAGTTGGTTCCCATTGGATGGTCTTTTCAGCTAGATCCTCATATAAATCACATCCTTCATTCTCATCCTTTTTCAAGAATCCCCCTTGGTACATGGTCTCTAAGAGGGTCTTGGTAGAGTAGCCTAAACTGTCATAAAGAATTTGGCATTGTCACCATTTCTCTATTCCATGATGAGGACATTGGACAAGGAGATTTTTGAAGCGTTCAAAGTACCTCCAAAACGGTTCATGATTGAAACGGGAAAATAATAAAGACTAAAGTTAGCAAGTCTTAGTCTCGTTTCAATTTTAACCGCGTAGCAAAGGCTAGACGGGTCGATCCACAGGGAAGGATGCGATACAAGCGTTTCAGAACGATCTTCTCTATATTTTGCTTAGAACATAAGAAAAAGAGAGATTGATTAGATTTGATTGATTTTGAGAAATATAGTTTACTAATCATCTACCACAACCCATAGTATTAGTCTCAAATAATGAATATCATATTGAAACATTCATCCTAGGTTATTAATTGCTATTCAAACAAGATGAATAATGTTGGAACCCTAACTAGTGTGCACTAATAAAGATTAAACAGTTGTTCATCCTAATTTCTAAGTGTAGCATAAGAGAAGTTTTGACTTAAAGTTAGGCTATCAAAGTTTTTAAGTATGAACTTATGAAGAATCATCTAAAAGTGTAAACTAAATTAAGAAAACCTTAATTATCAATTCATCTTCAAGAAGATTATTTAATCCTAGGGTTTCTAATAATGGATATCAATCAATTCACTTTTTGAACGAAACTAGGGGGATCGAGAGATTAGCAAACTATAAATTGAATTTAGTTATTCATCTTTTTTATTTTATTTTTAATTTTTGTTTTTAATATGAAAAATTGCGTGAAAGCGAAAAGAAGAAAAATAATCTATCTAAGCAGAAAATAGAATTAAATAACAAAGAAGAAAGAGTAACCTTTTATTGGATGTCACTTTCCAAATACAACGCTCCTCTCCTTCTTCAAAATATTCTTCTTCAAATAATAAAAACAAAAATACAAGAAATTTCGAAAAGAGGAAAAAATCTAAAGAAAAACCCTAAGCTTCAGCTTCTGAGATCTGCCCTTGAGCTACTGAGATCTCCCTTCCTCTGTTGCTATGCAGGGGTATTTATAGGAGAAAACTAGAGGATAAGAAGCGTATGAAGATAGGAGGAGTAAAATATCTCTGAATTTGAATTCTTCTTTTATCTCCAAACTTGTTTTGACTTATCCGTAGAAGTTCAATTCTGTCCTACAACTTGTTATCATGTTGATCGCTGAATATGGCTTAACTGCCGACTGAATTGGAACGTTTGATCAACATAAGAGTTCTAGTCCTTCAAGTCTTCTTTCTAGAGCATCTTGAATCATCGAATTTGAATATCTGGAGCAAACGTTATGATCTAAATACTAAAACGTGTACAGTCTAAATCCGAATTAAATTCAGATTTTCTCTCCTTTATTTTCATCTTGTGGTGCAAGCAACCTTGTTCAAATAGAAGTCCATCTTATCCTTTTCCTCCTCCTTTTAGCAATTCAGAGTTCTATTTTATCCTTCCTCTTCCTCCCTTAGATTTTAAAATCTAAGTTTAGATTAGGTTAGATAAAGTAGAAACTTCTAAATTACTACAATTAATTTTGCATGCGGGCTTGTGGACTTTTTGAGCTTTTGGGCTTTAATTGGGTTTCATTTATTTATTTTTTTAATTACTCAAGGCCTACACACATTAAACAATAAAACATTAGTAGTAGTGCCTAATAAAAGAATAAATAGGAAAATATGATGGTAAATGTGATAATAAATATGCACTTTTTTACTACCTATCACACCCCCACACTTATCTTTTTGCTTGTCCTCGAGTAAAAATAAAGAAAAAGGAAAATAAAATAAAAACTAACCTATCCTAACTCACTTTCGTAGGAATCACGATTGCACTTAGCACGTGCAACAAGCCGTTAAACCTCTAGGTTACCCTAGAGGACGAGTGTTGTCTATTGAGGGTTTTCAGCAGATTACACCCACAAAATCTATAAAAAGAAAATGTTAGAGATTTAATTATTTATTTATATTATTTTGAAAAAGGAAAGAAATATATGAAATATAATTGAAGAAACTAAGTAATCTATAAGTTTTAGAATTATCATTTTTATTCATTCTTGAACTTAGTCTTTATACAATAATTTGTTATCAAGTTTTTAGGTAAGGATTAAAATTGAATTTTGTATAGTCTCTTTCATTACCCTAAGTCATATGCATCCTTGTGAATCTTTACTAGGGATTCTTAAACTTGGACTCTCATGCCTCGTTTTTATTATTTTTTTATATATATATCTATATTATTTTTTTTAATATGTATAACTCATCTAATTTTCTTTTGTGTAAGTATAAAGGCTTCTTGAGGCCCTTATACCTAACTAATTGACTATTAGATGTGTTAGTACATATAAAAATAATATTTCTTAGTTTTCTTAGGCTTTCTAATCCACCCATGTAGCGAGCCTAAGGTCGGTGGCTCCCAAACCGGTCAGTTTTAGGGCACCGGGTGAGAAAACACCCCACGAACTTAAGGACTCGAGTGAACTAGGCCACAAAACTAAGAACTTTATTTATAAAATCACCTTTAGGCTTGAATACTTATGCTTCTTAAGGCACATATTCAGCTTAATTAGTGAACTCTTTTTTTATATTATTTATATTATTTTTTATATGGCACAAGAGTCTTTGTCTTAGAATCCTAGATGTGAACGTGTATTAGGTATGCACATTTCATTAAGGTAAAAATCAAGACTAATTAATTATTCAATTTTTCTCCTATACCTAAAAAATCTAACAATTCATTTTATTTTGACCAAGTTTTTAGAAATCCTAATCATGATTTTCCTAATTTTTAAGATTAACTTAGATTTCTTTCAAAAAAATAAGTCAAATTATTGTTCTCTTTTTCAAAAAGTTTTTTTTATAAATTTTTTAGTTAATATCTACCTATGTTAGTATGTTAGTAAATCCTCCCTCACACCTATCTCATGCATTGTCCTCAATGTATGAATGAATGCATGTATGCATGAAAAAGAAGAAAGGGAAGGCAAGATGTGACCTCAAGGTGGTGGTTCCGGTCGTGGTCTGATTGGTCCACGAAATGTGGCCCAATCGAAATCTTGTGGATCATTAAGAAACCCAACTTTTAGGACCTCTTTCTTATGCACATTGTTATTATCCCCCATATGAATAGGATCATACATGACCCATATAGTGAAACTATCTTGGTTGTATGACCAATCTTGGATTACCATCTCAGAGTCATCATTGTCTACGTCTTGATCCAACAATAGAATTTGATTTGATAAAGTGATTGATTTGGGTTTAATAATAATAGGATTGGGAACCAATACCAGCTCAGGAAAATCAAATTTAAGTTTAACAGTCAGGTGTGGTTCAAGAGTGAGCTCCAAATCAAAAAATTTAAGTTCGTATTTATGATCCATTAAATGAATGTGACTATCCAAAATAGGTGATCCAATTTCATAATATACTAGTACTTGAATTAATGTTGGCTCGGGAATTGGGTCCAAATTGGGTAAAGACACCAGAGTCAACATAGATTCAAAGTTTGGAATTAGATCATAAAGTTGAGGATCGGGTTCACATTCACAATATAATTCAATCTCATTGAAATTAAAACTAGCCAATTTGTCCAAGGATTGGGATTGATCAAGTTCATATTGATGTGATGAAATTGAATCTTGATCAAGGTCTTCTAGACACAATGATCCTTGGTTCCTATCAATTTGGTTGGTTAGTTAAAGGATGTTTGAAAGTCTAGAAATTTGCTCATTCATTAAACCTTGCAAACGATCTATTTTTTCTTCTAACCCATCGAATGGATCATTTGGCGACTGAATCATGGATTCTATCTTCTTTTCCAAGTTGGTAGGTTCTTCTATTGGTGGTAGGGGAAAAGAAGTATATAAAGATGATGGTTGAAAAGGTGGTTGACAATATGGCTCAGGGGATTGTATCCCCATTGACTCGGTAAGGAGTATAGATGATTATTCTAATTCGTTTCATGAAATTGAGGTTGGGGTATGTGTTGATTTGGATAAGGCCAACTAGACATGCGTGGTTGGTTAAAATTATGATATGTTAGGTTGGTAATATCCAATTCAAAAGAGGTCAGGGTGTAATATGGATTACTATTAAAATTGTAAAAATTATTGTTATAAGCCATATCACACAAGAAATATTAAAAACAAATAAAGAAAAACAAAAAAAAATTAATCTAAGTTAGGGTGATTCTTGACCTAGACGACTCCAAATTTTAGACTGTCTTTAGGAGGTATATTATCGACCTTAACCACAAGTTAATCGACCAGGTAGGTGGTAAGATTGGTGGGAGGTTATCCGTTAAAGACGTTCCTTAATTAAGTAACCACCAACCTTTAGGCTTTCGGCCCTTAATCCCATTCCTAGACACCGATTTGGCAAGAGTTAATTTCGAACAACTTCCTCCTTCAGCCAATCTGCCAATGAGTCTGAGCTAACCTAAGGCCAGCGTCTAGGCAATTTTTATTTTAGGGTTAGGGTTGTGAGTGTGGCGGAGATGATTTGTGGGCCAAGGAAGGGTGATGAAATTCCCACCTTATCTTGTTTATGGGTTTTGCCCTTAAATTGATTTAGTGTACGTGTACAGAAATAAACAAGTAGTCACTCAAAAGCAGTAAATCAACCAAAGGTGCTTCCTAGTCTATATGCAATGCGAACGTACCTTGTCGCCAGCACTCTTCAACAGAAATTAAAAAAATTAAATAGACACGTGCCTATGAAGCAAGAGTCTAATTTTTTTTTATTTATCAACTAATAGGTTACTGTTAATTAGTTAGCTGTATGCAGGGTGATCACAGAGAAAACTTATCAGAGCAGTAAACAGAACTTACAATTTGCAGAAACCTGCAAAAAATTCAGTCAGTAATTCACTACTATAGCCGCGGATCCGCGGCTATTGCCGCGTTTGCGTGGCTAGATAGTAGGCTCTGATACTCTGCCTTCTGGGGCAGAGGCACAGAGTTGCTATATGTCCTTAGCTACAGCTAATTTTCCTGTTATCAGTCCTGCAAATAGAAAAAAATAAATAAATAATTAGTTTTGTTTTTTAGAGAATATCGTACCGTTCCCTCCCCGGCAACGGCGCCAAAATTTTGATTGAAATGGGAAAATAATAAAGAAAAAGTTAAAGTTAGCAAGTCTTAGTCTCGTTTCAATTTTAACCGCGTAGCAAAGGCTAGACGGGTCGATCTACAGGGAAGGATGCAATGCAAACGTTTCGGAACGATCTTCTCTATATTTCGCTTAGAACAGAAGAAAAAGAGAGATTGATTAGATTTGATTGATTTTGAGAAATATAGTTTACTAATCATCTACCACAACCCATAGTATTAGTCTCAAATAATGAATATCATATTGAAACATTCATCCTAGGTTATTAATTGCTATTCAAGCAAGATGAATAATGTTGGAACCCTAACTAGTGTGCACTAATAAAGATTAAACAGTTGTTCATCCTAATTTCTAAGTATAGCATAAGAGAAGTTTTGACTTAAAGTTATGCTATCAAAGTTTTTAAGTATGAACTTATGAAGAATCATCTAAAAATGCAAACTAAATTAAGAAAACCTTAATTATCAATTCATCTTCAAGAAGATTATTTAATCCTAGGGTTTCTAATAATGTATATCAATCAATTCACTTTTTAAACTAAACTAGGGTTGATTGAGAGATTAGCAAACTATAAATTGAATTTAGTTATTCATCTTTTTATTTTATTTTTTATTTTGTTTTTAATATGAAAAATTGCGTGAAAGCGAAAAGAAGAAAAATAATCTATCTAAGCAGAAAAAAGAATTAAATAACAAAGAAGAAAGAGTAACCTTTTATTGGATGTCACTTTCCAAATACAACGCTCCTCTCCTTCTTCAAAATATTCTTCTTCGAATAATAAAAATGAAAATACAAGAAATTTCGAAAAGAGGAAAAAATCTAAAAAAAACCCTAAGCTTCATCTTCTGAGATCTGCCCTTGAGCTACTGAGATCTGCCCTTCCTCTGTTGCTATGCAGGGTTATTTATAGGAGAAAACTAGAGGATAAGAAGCGTATGAAGATAGGAGGAATAAAATATCTCTGAATTTGAATCTTCTTTTATCTGCAAACTTGTTTTGACTTATCCGTAGAAGTTCAATTCTGTCCTGCAACTTGTTATCATGTTGATCGCTGAATATGGCTTAACTGCTGACTGAATTGGAAAGTTTGATCAACATAAGAGTTCTAGTCCTTCAAGTCTTCTTTCTGGAGCATCTTGAATCATCGAATTTGAATAACTGTAGCAAACATTATAATCTGAATACTAAAACGTGTACAGTCTAAATCCGAATTAAATTCAGATTTTCTCTCCTTTATTTTCATCTTGTGGTGCAAGCAATCTTGTTCAAATAGAAGTCCATCTTATCCTTTTTCTCCTCCTTATAGCAATTAGGAGTTCTATTTTATCCTTCCTCTTTCTCCCTTAGATTTTAAAATCTAAGTTTAGATTAGGTTAGATAAAGTAGAAACTTCTAAATTACTACAATTAATTTTGCATGCGGGCTTGTGGACTTTTTGAGCTTTTGGGCTTTTATTGGGCTTCATTTATTTATTTTTTTAATTACTCAAGGCCTGCACACATTAAACAATAAAACATTAGTAGTAGTGCTTAATAAAAAAATAAATAGGGAAATATAATGGTAAATGTGATAATAAATATGCACTTTTTAATACCTATCAGTTCACTAGGTTCTTACTTGAATTGCATGATGTTCTTCCTAATGAGAGTGGTCTTATGAATTGGATAGAATTTCTTCAAGAAGATCTTGATGAAACCATCTCATGATGTGATCGAACCGGCCGCAAAGATGTAAAGCCATTTTTTGGCTAAGTCCTTAAGAGCAAATGGAACAAATCTTAACCTAATAGCATCATCTACAAGGCATGAGATTTTCATCATTAAACATACTTTCTCAAATTCTCTTATAAAGATATAAGTATCTTCAGACTCTAGACCATGAAACTTAGGGAGTGTGTTGATGAACTGAGACTGGAGCTCAAAGTTGTGTTCACCAACCGATGAAAGTTGGATGCAAGATGGAAATGTGATTCTAATAGGATAGAACCTATCCTGCAAAGATGTTGATTGAGCCATAACCAGATCTGGTCTTGATTCAAGCTCAGGTGGTGATGTGTTTCTAGTTAACCTAGATGAATTTGGGTCTCTTGACCACTCTTGCATACACAAACACTACCACAAATAAGTTCACCAATAGTCAACAAGAAAAAACAACCAAGCCTAGTCTAAAGTAACCTTTACCTAGACAACTCCTAACTAGTTGATTGTCCATAGGAGGTATAATACAGACTTTGACTACAAGCTAATCAACCAGGTCAGGAAAAGATTGGTGGGAGGTATCTGCGTAAAAGCGACAGGCCTAATTAAGCCAAACTACCAGCCTTCGGGGTTTCGCCCCTCAATCCTTGTCCTTAGACATTGATTTGGCAGGAGTCAAATTCTAATACCTTCCCCCTTAGGATAATCTCCTAATGAGTTTGAGATGTCCCTAAGGCCAAAGTCTATTAGATTTTAAATTAGGCTTAGGTTGTGCGTGCTTGGAGATGGTTTGTGGGCTAAGGAAGGGTAATGACTTTCCTACCTTATCTTGTTTTGGGTTTTGCCCTTAAGATTGATTGTGCAGAGTGTGCAAGATATAGAAAAGTAATATTCAGCAAGCAAATAATCACCCAAGAATGTTTCTTAAACTATATGCTATGCATATGTACCTTGTCTCCAGTTATTTTCAACAGTAATTGTAAAAGAAACGTAATTAGATAAATGCTTAGAATGCAAGTCTAAACATTTTAAACAATTAGCAATCAATCAGATTACTGTTAGATTAAAAATACGGTATGTGAATATCAGATAAAGCAGAAATAACACACACAAAATTATACTTTTGCAAAGCAATATGTCCTGCAAAAAAGAGTTTTTAGTAGTCCAAAAATTTTTTCAAGCTTTTGCGCTGCGATTTCTTGAAATCTGTTTCCTACTTTCTAGAGTAGGGGCACAGAATAGCAAGTTTTCTCTTGTAATAATTGAGTGCTAGATCTGAATTCTTGATGGCCCTGAAACAAGACATCAAACTTGTTAGAAAATAATTACACCATTCCCTCCCTGGCAATGACGGCAAAAATTTGATTGAAATTGAAAGCAGTGAGAATTACCGTCTAGCTTTTGGGCTAACGGGTCGTGTCCATGAGGAGAAATTAGATGAAAGCTTTTCGATGAATTGTTTAAAGAACAAAGATTGGTGACGGTGTTTTTTATGTTGAAAAAGAGAATGGAGAGTAAGAAAGTGATAAAAAGAAAAATTGAAAACTTAGAGAAGGTGTTGGAAAAGATGATCTTTAAAAAAGGCTTAAAAATGGATTTATTGTTTTAATATATGAAAAAATATCTGGGATCACTATCTTACTTCTCAACGATATGTTCATCTCTTGAAATTTTCAGTGCCTCAACTTGATCATAGGCAAACACTTAAGCTTGAGTTTCAAAAAATATTAAGCAAAGCAAATAAGATTGTTTGGGAAAAAAACTAACTCTTTTTCTTAAGAAATCATCTTGAACTGAATGTTAAATCATCAAGTAATCTTTTAAGTATGAAGTAAAAACAAATTCAAGTGATGTTTTAGAAAATAGAAGTTTAGAAGTCCAAACCCATCCTCATGTGCCTTCAAGAATACTTCTAACAAAGCAAGGCTTAGATTAAGGCATATATATGATTCCATTGGGTTCTTTACATCAAAACGATTCAAAACAAGAGGGATTGAAGAGAGAGATGATAGTGAGCCCAGAAAAATGAATTTAGCTACTCATGGTTAAAGTAAAATAAGACATGTAAATGAAATAATACATACCCGTGAATTGGAGAAGAGAAGCCTTGAACCTTTATTGATGTCACTTCAACTTCAGATTACAATCACTCTTTTTCTCTCTCTCTCTCTCACTTGTATCTAGACTAAACTATGAATTAAAAAACAGAGATATAACTTCTCAATAGTATCTAACAAAGGACCTTAAATCCTAAATATAAAGAGAAAAAATTAACTAATTTTCAGTTTTTTTTCATTAAGAAACCTGCCTATTATGGGCAAAAACCCATAGGGGAGGGGAGTGAGGAGATAAGTGGAGCAAATGCTCCCTTTATCTCCACTACTGAGCCACGGATCCGTGGCTTTTCCCGCGGATCCGGGGCAAGGATGTGGCCAAGTGGCCACACTAAGTGGAGATCGCGATATCGTGTGGTGTTGTCCCCTTTTGTCCGACTGGATTTGTTGTTTGTTTCTGATTCTAATCTGATCTTCAATGATTCTCAAGCTAACCAATTTGGATTCTTATAAAACCAAGTTAACCAATTTTATTTGCTATAATCCTCCCTGATATGTGTTGATCTTCAGCTAGAATTATCCTTATCCTCCTGAATATTTATCTCCTTTTTAATTAAGATTTAAATCAAAATTAAAGTGGGCTTTTGGGCTCATTTCTTTTCTATCTCCATTTACAATAGGCCTACACGTTATTAATAAAAATGAGACTTATTAGTAGGATTTATTAGATAATAAACATGGTTATGTGATAATATATATGCAATATCTGTGACTGATTAGAAGAGAATGATTAATTTTGAGAAGAACATGAAAAGGTACATGAAGAACCAAGAGTCTCTCATTCAAACATTACAAAACAGCCATACACAAGCCATAATGAGGCTAGAGGTTCAAATGAGCCAACTAGCTATTTCACAGAATGAGAAGCTAAAAGGTACCTTGCCCAGTCAACCATTAACGAATCCTAAGAATTCCTACCAAGCACATTTGGCTGAGGATCAACCGTTGAATCAATGTAATATTGTTCATATATTGAGATCGGGAAAGAAAGTTGATAAGTAAGTGTCAACGCCATCCAATCCCATTCAGCATAACCACACACAAGTACCCACCTTATTTAGTCCCTATTCTTTCAAATCTGACGAATCTGAAAAGATAAGTCAACCAGTCAGGTGCACAAGCTATAGGACCATTTCCTAGTAGGCTGAAGAACAACAAGCAAAATGTACACATGGACAAGATAATTGAGATTTTCAATCAAGTTAAGATAACGTGCCTCTTCTTGATGCAATTCAACAAGTCCTGTTATATGCCAAATTTCTTAAAGACATATGCACCAAGAAGAGAAAGACTAATGTATTCAAAAAGGTCTTCTTTCGCACTAATATTAGTGAGCTACTGTCGGGTCTGATCCTATCAAGTACAAGGTTCCCGGTTGTCCTACCATTGCTTGCATAATAGGACAAGCCAAAATTAGTCGTGCACTACTTGACTTGGGATCAAGTATCAACTTACTCCCCTTCTCAGTTTATCAACAACTCGAGTTGAGTGAACTTAGTCCAACCAGAGTCACCATCCAACTAGCTGACCGACAAGTGAAAGTTCTCAAAGGAGAAATAATGACGTCCTTATCCTGGTCGGGTAGTTTATCTACCTCGTTGATTTCATAGTTCTTGAGACACAACCTATATCCAATCTTAGGTCTCAAACCCCCATTATCTTAGGACGTTCGTTCCTTGCAACTGCAAATGCGATCATCAACTGTAGGAACGGATCCATAAGGTTGACCTTTGGAGACATAATTAAAGAGGTCAATGTCTTCAATCTAAAAAAACAACCTCATAAGATAAGAGACCAAACGTTTGAGGTAAAATTCATTGAGAACATTTGTAAAGAAGAAAGAGAAGGTATTGAGAATGAGTCTCTATTTCTTGATGAAGTATTTAAGGATGAGTGTGATTATATTATTAAGAAGACATATGTTGGAGATTTTAATTTTAGAGTCCCCTTTAAAAAAGAAAAAAATTGATTTGAGTGTCCTCACTTTCGATGAGCCAATCAATGATAAATCGCATGAGAATATAATTCAGTAACTTCTGATTGACCTAACCTTTAAAAACCTCTTTGAAGAAGAATTCATGTGTTTAGATGAACCGATTAGAGATATTTGGTTAATTACACAGCTCCAAGGGAAAGTGTTGATCTAAATTTTTAGGAAATATATGGAACTGAGCTAGAATTCTTAGGCATTCATAGTGAGGAAGTTCCAACTAAGAGATGTGATGGTGATCAATTTTGAACAATAGATGTAAACATATGAGGAAAAAAAGCTTAAGGAAGGTGAGACTGGGGAGGAAGAGAGCTAAAATGACAAAAAGATTGGCCTCTCCACTGTGCCCTATAAAGAGAACCTATTGGAATGATGGGAAGCGAGTTAGAGGGATGAGAGCTAAAAAGATTTAGTGTGGGAGAAACAGATGTTGTACATAATTTTGTATATTATATTTTTTTATTATGCACCTCTTTTTAACTTTGTTTCATGCATTCATGCATTAAGCCATACATTGAGGACAATGCATAAGAAAAGTGTGGGGGAGGGCTCTGACATGACTAATATATCTAAAAAAAGAAAAATCTATAAAAAAGAAAAAAACTTTTTGGAAAAAGAATAATATTTTGACTTATTTTTTGTAAGAAATTAAGTCAGTTTTAAGGAATAGGAAAATCATAATTAAGATTTCTTTTACTTCGTCAAAATAAGATTACTTGTTTGATTTCTAAGCTTAGGAAGAAAAATTGAAAAAGGAATTTAGTATTGATCTTTACCTTGATGAAATATGCACACTTTATACACTTACACACTTAGTGTTCAAAAATAAAGATTCTTATGCCTTATAAAATATATATAATATTATTTATATATGTGTGTGTGTTGTATATATATATGTGTGTGTTGTGTGTGTATATATATGTATATATGTATATATATAAAAAATAAACAAATCTAATTATTGATTAGGTAGGTGTTTTGGCCTAAGCAAACCTTGATATTTATGCAAAAGATGATTAGACAAGTTTGAAAAAAAATATATGTAATATATCAAAAAAATCCTCTAATTAAGTTGGGCATTTGTGCCTTACAAAGCATAAGTATTCAGGCCTAAAAGTGGTACATCTTATAAATAAAATCCATAGTTTTGTGGCCTTTTTTGCTCGAGTCCTTAAATCCTTGGGCTGTTTTCTCACCCGGTGCCTTAAGATCGTCTAGTTTAGATCTCACCGACTAAAGGCTTGTTACATGGGCAGATTATAAAGCCTAATAGAACTAAGGAACAACACCACCAAAAATAACAAATAAATAAGACATAAGAGTTAGAGTTAAAGAACCCTTAGTAAAATTTTCACGGTCACGAAGGTGCATATGACTTAAGATAAAGTAATAGACTAGATGAGAAATACAATTTGACTCATTTGATTGATAACAGGTTTTTGAACAAAGAATAAGTTTAGGAATGAAAAGTTTGATTTTCCTATAACTTATAGATTACATGAACTCTTACAATAATACTTCAAATACTTTCTACCTTTTCAAAATACTTTTCGAAAATACTAACACTCTTCTTTCTTTATGGATTTTTTGGGTGTAATCCACTGAAAACCCTCATGAGAAAACTCATCCTCTAGGGGTAACCTAAAGTTTAACGGTTTGTTGTACATGCTCAGTGCAATCGAGTGACCAGCGAAAGTGGTCCAATAATTTCTTAGGATTAGTTTTGATGTTTTACTCGAGGGCGAGCAAATTATGAGTGTGGGGGTGTGATTGGTCACCTATATTTCATATATAATATCAAATTCTCATATTTATTGTCTAATAAATCATGTATTTAATTTTATTTTTGTTTAATAAAATGTAGGCCTTTATCAAGGAAGAAAGAAGAGAAAACAAAGCCCCAAAGTCCACTGAAATTCAGAATCAAGGATTAGGGCAAACTTTAGCTGAAAATCAGAAGATATCAGGGAAGATAGTAGCAAATAAAATAGGTTAAACTCAGATTTTTATAGATCTAATTGGTTAACCGAAGATCAACAGAAGAATCGTCGAAATCAGAAGATCAAATGAGAAATCCCATTAGATAAAAGGGAAATACAAAATCCTTATCCATCTCCCTTGGAGTTCGCCACATCCAAGCCGTGCATCTGTAGCCAAAGCCAAGGATCCGTGGCTCTTCTGTTGAGATAGGGAGAGCGTTTGCTCCCTATTTGTTCATGCTCTATCTCCCTCTTGTTTTTCCCTATAAATACCAGAAAATTTGCAGTGAGTGAAACCGAAGACTAGTTTAATTTTCTAGCTTTATTTTTAGTATTTAGGATCATTATTAGATAGTTTATGAGAAGTGAATCTCATTTTTGTTTTTGTAGTTCAGTCCAGAAAATAAGTGAGAGAGAGAAAAAAGTGTGTAATTGACAATTGAAGTGACAATCAAAGGAGATTCATCATTGCTTATCTCTGCTCAAACTTTACTGGTATGTCTTTATTTTCAATTCATTTCATTGTCTGTTTATCCAATATTATGAGTAGCTAAATCAATTTTCTGGGCTTACTATTCTCTCTCTTCTATGTTGTTTTCTTCTTGATCGATCTCTGTTAAATAGAACCCAATGAATCATATGGATACCTAAATTAAGCCTTACATATTGGCAAGTGTTCTTGAAGGCACATGAGGATAGAAAATGATTTGAACTAAATATTGAAATAGATCATAAAAAGAACTTGTTTTTATTCCATGCTTGCTTTATTGCTTTGATGGTTTAATATTCAAACTTAAAGAACGATTTTAGAACTTTAGTTGAATTTCTAAAAAAAACTATCTTATGAATTTTGCTTGACCTCTTTTTTATATGACTTCAATCTTTGCCCATGATCTCATTGAGGCAATTCAAACTTTAAAAAGAACTATACATGATTGAACAATAGAATAGTAAGTCTGAATTTTTCTCTAGTAAAATAAATGAACACCATCACTCTTAAAGTCTTTTAAACATTACTTTGTCCAAATCCTTTTCCAAGTTTTAAGTTTTCTTTAAATCACTTCTTTACTCCCCCATTTTCTTTTCAACTAAAAAACACCAACACCAATCTTTATTTTTAAAACAATACATTGAAATGCTTTCATCGCATTCCTCCTCGTGGACACGACCCGTTAGCTCTAGGCTACACGGTAATTCTCACTACTTTTCTTGCAATCAACTTACAGAAATTTCATCCTCGAAATTTTGATAAGGGGAAGGTGAACACAGAAAAGATAGGGACGAGGATTATACCAATTAAGATATGAATAACTGAGCGTAACGTTCACAATTTGATTGAATAATAACTCTAGACCTAGACGTCTTCTACAATTTCTGCAGTATAAAAATTAGGACGTGGCATATTGATACTGACCTAACAATTCTTAGTAATTTTGCCATAACTTCAATAGACTACCCGCTCTGAATTATATGAAATGAGCTGACTTAGTGAGATAATCAATGATATTTCTTTTGGACTGGGAGGCAAAGCTGAAAAACATATAACAACCATAGTGATGAAATTCATCGAAATAATATCAAATCCCATATTAGAAAACCCCACTAACCAAATTCTCACCACCTGAATTCTGCTAGAATCAACGGAGTCTTCTTTCAAAAAGGTGTTACCCAAAAATATGATACTTATTATTTAGAACTCATACTTACTCTGCTGTGCTTGAAACTATTCCTGACAAAAAGTCTGTAATAAGATTATAGATGTTCTGCACATTCTCTGCTACTATAGAAGTAGACTAAAACATCGTAGATAAAGAAAATCGGATCTGATCATAAATAAAGAAAATCTGATATTAACGAGTTCTGAATACTGAGCGTTGATTACTTTGAAAGGTATAACCAAGAATTTAGAATAACCATAATGAGCCTCGAATATTATCTTCTAAATGATAACCTGACTGTAGGTCAACTCTGAGAATACCTGAGCTCTGTGAAGTTGATCGAAGAGATTGTGATCATTACTAAAATAATATAAATAGAAAATATCACAGCTCTGTCTGGCAAAAGTCCTGAATCTGAAAATTTGCTTCATACTGACATTCCTTGCATAATGGCACAATCTATCTATCATATTAGTAATGATCACCCCACTTTCTGTACTCATCCCCGTGATGTGCCCATATATATAAGAATAGTTAGCGAATCTGAATAACTATCCGATATAAGACAATATGATGCACTAGAATCAAAGAATAGCGGAATAAGGTGAGAGTGAACCACATCGGTCCTGCCAACATTACCAGTCTACCCATATCTTAAGTTGGTATAAAGGCTACGGGAACTGGAAGCAAAAAATGGAAGGGAGTCAGGTATCAAAAGGAAGGACCATTAAGAAGAAATATATAACTCTGTACTTATAGTTGTGTCGTATAGTCAAGACTCGTGCATTCCAGTTGTAAATTTCTTTACATTAATTTGCCGACTGGTTGTACTAAGGATGTGAGAGTCTAAGCTCTGGTACCATTCTGTAACGCCTCGATCTCGCGGGTATAGAAACTTTACTATGACGTGTATATGCAGGGTGAAAATACCCTCATATATATACGCTAAGTATCAATATAGGAAAGAATCAGAGTACGAAAATATGTGGTGAATTATACATTCCAACATAAGATATACAATTACAAAGTTATCACGGGATGTGTGATCGGGGGAAAACCATGCACAAAAAGTGTATGTTTTGAAATCAAGATTTAAAGTGTGTGTGCTTTGGC
>JAVJIF010002470.1:0-65702 GCA_038442645.1 Agave tequilana | reverse complement strand
TATGGCAAGCACTCCTGAAGAAATGGCTAGGTGCTTTGAACAATAAACCCAAGCTCAAGGAAAGCAACTCGATATGATTCATGCTCAACAAGAATCTATCGACAGTCTCAAGCAGATGCTTTAGCAATTGCTTGAGGACAAAAAGAAGCCGAAGGCCAAGACTTCTTTCAAGAAGCCCAAGGGTAAATGGAAGGAAGGAGAAAGCTCATCCTCTACACATACCGAGGAGGAGGAGCATTCCAACTCTGAATTATCCAAGCTTCCATGTGTAGAGAGAGGCAATTCAGAGAATGGAAGCACTCATTCTAAAAGGATGAGTAAACTGGAACAACGTCTTGAAGCTCTTACCAGTCAAAAAGGCCTCCAAGAAGTAGGAGTGGTCTGACCGTAACCGGCTGAGTAGAATCTTGTTCTGTACCCTCCTAAATTTAAAGATCTGACCCTACAGGCCTTCTATGGCAAAGGGTCACCGAACCAACACATATACTACTTCAAGTCCTATATCGGGGATGTAGTATCAAATGATTCCATTCTGGCACGTTTATTCATTAGCACCCTTAAAGAGATTGCTTTTAAATTGTTCATGAAGCTCCCAAAATGCTCTATCAAGAACTGGGGTGATCTGGAGAAACTTTTCCTTACCCGTTTCTTTGAAGATGATTTGGAGATTACCATGCCAACTCTCCTGGCAATGAGGCAAAGGAAGGGAGAGCCAGTTAAAGCATTTATGGAGAAATTTCAGAACATGGCACTCCGATGTCCTAGCGGTATGATCTAGGCCACCCTAGTGGAAACATGCTATCATAATTTGCAAACCTCACTCCTAGCTCAGATAGGGGTAGCTGTAAGCCGTACCTGGAAGCAGTTGGTCCAGTAAGGCAAACAAGTAGAAGAGATTATGCCAGGGTTAAGGCAGAAAAAAACAAGTCCAGACTTGAAAAGTCGACAAGGCGTGCGCCAGAAGCATCTTTTCAAGCTAAAAGAAAAGACACACTGGCGACAGAGACGAAGTCTCCCTCTAAACCCCAACTAGCAAGAGGGAGGGGTTGGCTCTTCAAGTCAGCTGATTAGTCTCTAAAACTGCATATTTCATATCACATTTTCACATTTATTTAATATTAAATTCTGCTAATAATACCTCTCTTGTATGTTTCTTAGTCCATGGCATGAAATGAAGAACACCCAAAATCATCATTTAATTAGTGATTAAAAGCCTATAAAGATGGCCATTAACCTTGGAGAGTGGTTTCGTCAAAACCAGGGGCCAAAATTAGAAACCAGGACATGCAGCAGGCCGACAGGGGGACAAGCGGGCAACGCGCATTAGGCGGCGCTGCACGCACCGCTGTGGTATAACCGCGAAAACATAGCTTGGGCCGCGTTTTCGCTGTTTTGGTGTGGAGCCGCGTGCCAAGATTTGACGTGCGGCTCCGTACCTGTACCCTGGTGCCCAGTTTTGCCTATAAATATCTTGAGATTTTCAGACCATGGAGGAGAAGTTTTAAGGAGTTTTGATGTGTTTTTAGGTTAGTTTTTTGGGATTTCCTCTTGTTGTAGTCTAGGGTAGTTTAGTTTAGCTGTTGTTCTTCTTCCTCCCTTGTATTTTTTGTTTTTGTGGATCTTGTAATAGGAGAGAGAGTAGTACATAGGTAGAAAGCAAGAGTGCTTGTAATGGAAGGTGACAATCTATGAAAGGTTCTTTCTTTACCTTTCTTTATTTTCTTCTCTCTAACCCCTTTTACATGTTTAGCTAATTTTCTCTCATGGCAACTAACTACTAACCACTAACTTGCTAACTTCTTACTTGATAATCCACATAAATGTAATAGCCTCTACTTGGCCTTGCTCTTGCAAGAGCCATTGATGGCTCATGATGATGGATTCTAACATTCTAACATCCTAACTCTCTAACAAGCTAACATTACTTTATTTCATGCTTATTCTTGTCTAGTTTTGATGGTTTAAGTGTAGCTTGCACTTGTTTTGTTGAGTTTTGATGTGATGAATTAACATATGGGTCATGCTTTGAAATGCTCTTGAACCAAGGACTAGTGATGGCCAAGGATACATGTAAGGCAACTATCTCTAAGAAGTTAGCATAGTTAGTGGAGCCATTAGTAGTTAGTAACCATAGATTTTCTTTCTCTTTTTACTTTATTTTATATTACAAATAAAATCACAAAAACTATTCTTTTCTATGTTTCCCACTTCTTCGTGTTTTACCATACTCTTCTCTTTTCATTCTTTATTTTCTTTTCTTTTGATTCTTTAAAAATGCTAAAGAAACTTTAACACACACGTGAATATAGCGTGTAAGCTTATATCGCCTCCCGTCCTTGTGGATTCGACTCATTTTAGCCTCTATGATATAACGGAAGTATCGAGGAAGCCAAAGCATACACTTTAAATCTTGATTTCAAAACATACACTTTTTTTGTGCGGTTTTCCCCTATCAAATTTTGGCGTTGTTGCCGAGGATGAGAATGATTTGATTTCACATTTTTGTTAACTTTTTTTGTTTTTTGGTGTGCAGGTCAAATTTTTAGCATTGCAGAAGTCCACACTTGCTTTTGTGTGATTAGGTAAATTCTTATATATTATTATATTCTGCTGCTATTTTTTGTTTACCTGTGCACTGTAATAATTTTAAGAACTAAAATACGGTAATTGGATTCTTTAAAATGGTTTAGAACATTTGCATCTAGGCACGTATCAATTTCAATTCCAATATACTGAATTTTGTTTTTGTGTTGTTGTGATCTTGACAGAGGTGTACATATTGCATTGCATATAGTTAGGGCAAATACTTGGGTGATTTACTCTCTATATGTTTCATTCTTATCTATATTGCACACTTGCACGAATTAAACTTAAGGGTAAAACCTAATATAAAATAAGGTGGGGAAGTCATTACCCTTTCTTAGCCCAAAAATCACCTTCCCACTCATACAACCCAAGCCTTAATAAAACTTGCTAGATGTTAGCCCCTAGGGACATCTCGGACTCATTAAGAAGATTGACCTAAGGGGGAAGTTGTTAGAAGTTGACTCTTGTCAAATCAGTGTCCAAGATTGGGGATAGAGAGGCGAAATCTTGAAGAACAGTAATTTGGCATAATTAGGCCCGTTGCTCTGGCACGGATACCTCCCACTGATCTCACCCCTACCTGGCCGATTAACCCGTGATCAGATTCCAACAGTGTACCCCCGTGGACAGTCAACCAGTTAGGAGTCGTCTAGGTCTAAGTTAACCCTAGCATAGGCTTGTTTTCTTTTTCTTTATTTATTTGTTTGTTTGTTTTTTGTAAATTATGATATGAATTTCAACAGCAACAATTTTTTCAATTCAAATATGAATCCATATTTCACCCCAACCTCATTTGACTCGGATAACTCCAACCCGGCTATGTACAATATGAACCAATCATATATGCCGAGTTGGGATTATCCACTCAATATGACCTATATCCCCAATCATATGACTATAATTTTCAAATAACTTCCATTCTTCACAGATATCACGGGGATTCACCTCCCCCGAGTCAAATTTTAAACCACATTGTCCATAATTTTCACAATATTCATTCCCCAATTTGATTCATATACTCCTTTTCCTGTTCCACCAACCGAAGAAAAATCTAATTTGGAAAGGAGTATGGAAGTCATGCTTGAGTCTTAATAACAAATTCAAAATTTGCTTAATTCACAATCCTTCCTAAATCAAACTCCATATACTCCTTTTCTAGAACATCCAATTGAAAAGATTCTGAGTTAGAAAAGCGTTTGGAAATCTATTATGAAATGGCGCAACAAATTCAAAATATGTTGGACTCATCATCTCAACCAAATTTTTAAAAGTCCTACTCATCTTTTTCAGTCACACCAATTCAAAGTGAACAACCATCAATCCTGGACTTGAGTATAAAACTCTAACGTGAATCTGAGCAACAATCGTAAAATCTGATGAACGCACAATTTTTTCACCACAATTTTCGAAATCAACTTCTATACTCACATTTTCAAGAAGAACCAATTGCAAAGAATATGAAAAACATAATTAGACTCAAAATTCTGTTACCCGGCCTATCAAGCGATTTGATCAATGAGAGCGAGAAAAGTCTTTCTTGTCAACCTTTGACCAATCCTTATATCACTAACTCTATCGATGGGTCACAAGAATCATGTTATTTTAAAAACCAAGATTCAATTTCAGAACGCACATTTGAACATGACCAAGCTCCAAGTTATGAAAGTCGCCTTGACATTCTAGCAAGGTATCCCTTTTCTGAAATTAAAATTGAATATGAAAGTGATCCTGAGCCTCAAGTTGGTGATTCTATTTCACTTTTTGATTCAATAATGACTCCGGTATATTTACCAGATTTTTTCTCTATTTCAGAGTCAACATTGAATCCTGTACCAGTACACTGTGAAATTGAATTACCAATATCTTATGATCATACTTCCTTGATGGGAAAAGTATGTGAACATCAATTTTTTGATTTGGACCCTATTCTTGAACCAATTTCGACTCTCACATTTGAATCTCGACTTGATATGAGTCAAATTCTCAAGTCGGTATTGGTTTTTGTTCCTATTCTATTTGAGTCCAAATCAATCATCTCTCACAATCACACTTCATTGTTGACAAGAATGCTGAAGAAAATGACTCAGTAATTATTTTTGAAAATTGAAAATTAAATCGGGATAATTTTTTCAATAAGATCATACGGTTCTCCAACATTTTACTAGGTTATATTAGAGAGGTCACCGGTGGGTTCCTGCAAGATCCACAATTTTTAAATTGGGCCGCATTTCGTGAACCAATCAGACCACTACCGGAGCCACCACCATGACGTAATTTTTCTTCCCTTCCCATTTGTTTCATGTATATACACATTCACGATACATTGAGGATAATGCATGAGATAAGTATGGGGGAGGGTTTACTAACGTAGGCTGTTTTAAATTTTCTTTCTTTTACACTTCTTTTTAGGAACTTTTTAAAATTTTCTTTTGTATAAAAACTTTTTCTTTTCTTTTTACAAAACTTTTTGAAATAAGATAAATAGTTTTAATTTATTTTTAAAATTAAGATTATCTTAGGAATTAGGAAGACCTAAAATATGAAATTTTAAACCGAGTCAAAATAATATGTCTTGTTTAAATTTTACGATAAGAAAGTAAGATTGGAAAGATAATTTGATCTTGAATTTTTTTCCTTAGATTTATGCACTTCACACTTACACAATTTTTGGGATTGAAACAAATATTGAAAATACCATAAAAAATAAATAAATAATAGAATGATAATAATAAAAATCACTTATTGAAGTTGGATAATTATGCCTCAGGAAGCATGATTATTCATACCTAAAATGGTGAACAAAAATAAAATAATCTCCGTTAGTTTTGTGGCCTTATTTACTCAAGTCCTTAAGTCCGAGGGATGTTTTCTCATCTGGTGCCCTCAACTATCTGGTGTGGGAGTACCGGCTAAAGGCTCACTACCCGGGTAAATAAGAAGGTTAAGAAAACTAAGAGAAGGAAAAAATTAATAATAATATATACAAATAAATGACATGAAAGTTAGAGTCGATATCACAAAAATCTTCACAGTTCATAAAGTGCATATTTTTTTAAGAGATGAAAGATCAAAGAATCAATTCAATTTTAAATTCTTATATTTAATTTATAACAAGATTTTACTTTTCGACTTAGTTTAAGGAAGAATAATTTCTGGTTAACCTATGACCTTGGATCACTTAAATTTTACAAAAATATTTTAACACTGTTTCTCTATTTCAAAATGAGTTTTCAAAATACTAATATTTAATTTATATCTTTATGGATTTTGTGGGTATAATTCGCTGAAATACCTCAGGAGACAAAACTCCTCCTCTAGGGGAACCTAGAGGTTAAACGGCTTGTTGCACATGCTCAGTGCAATCTCGTCACCTGCGAAAGTGGTGTAATAATTTCCTTAGTTTTTTTGTTTTGCTTGGGACGAGCAAAAGATAAGTGTGGGGGTGTGATTAGTCTCTAAAACTGCATATTTCGTACCACATCTTCACATTTATTTAATATTAAATTCTGCTAATAATTCCTCTATTGTATGTTTCTAGGTCCATGGCATGAAATGAAGAAGACTCAAAATCACCATTTTAATTGGTGATTAAAACCTATAAAGATAGCCATTAACCTTGGAGGGTGGTTTCGTCAAAACCAGGGGCCCCCAGAAACTAAGGCATGCAGCCGACAGGGGGATGATTAGTCTCTAAACTTGCGTACTTCATACCACATCTTCATATTTATTTAATATTAAGTTCTGCTAATAATACCTCTCTTGTATGTTTCTAGGTTCATAGCATGAAATGAAGAAGAAAACCTAAAATCACCATTTAATTGGTGACTAAAAGCCTACAAATATAGCCATTGACTTTGGAGGGCAGTTTCATCAAAACTCGGGGCCCAAATCCAGAACCAAGACATGCAGCCGATAGGGGGACAAGTGGGCAGCACGCAGCAGGCGGCGCTGCGCGCGCCGTGTGATTGAACTTTTACCTGCACACAAAATATGAATATTAGATCTGAGAATTAAAGGTGTGCAAGTGTTCAATACTATCCGCTGTAGCAAGGCTATGCGGGTCGTGATCTTCAGGGAGGGACTAGCGATGGAAGCGTTTGTAAGTTTTACGCTAAAAATTATTTATTTTTAAGCTAAGTTAAGAAGAAGGCGGTATTTTACAATGAGTCGGCAAATAAAGAATTGGTAGAAGAGTTGTGATTTAATCTAAAAAGAAAAGAAAAGAAAAAAAATAAAATAAAAGAAATACTAACCTTGGTTGAAGAATAACATGAAATCTTAACACTTTCTACCTTGCTTTGGAGGCATGAACGCATAAACCATAGGATCGATCTCAGTCCCCTGTTCGCATTAGATCATCAAGCCTTGGCAAGCATGAATTGATACGTACCTTGAGGAGGAGAACATCTCCATGAAATATCGTTGGCTCTCGCTAAGACTCGTTATATTCGTGCTTCAGAAATCACTTGCATGCTCATATAAACCAACATAGATCAAAGAGAAAAAGACGAGAAAACAAAAAGAAAAGTAAAACATAAGAACAATAAACAAAAGAAAAGATTACATTTATTAATTAGTACAATGGCAGAGAAGAGGAAGGTACATCGGTGTCACGCTCAACATAAGCCCCTCTCTCTTGAAAATAAAAAGAAAACCCTAATTACAAAAGAAGAAAACCTAGAAGAAACCCTAATTTTGGCCCTGTACTGCGCTGGACGCTCTGTACGTTGCACTGCAGGGGGTATTTATAGGTGCAGAAGGAAGTAGAGTTCAGATCAAACTCCTCCACGAAAACTCGTCCAGGGATAAGACTGAATTGCCGCGGAAACGCGGCTTGGGCCGCGTTTCCGCGGCCTGGTAGTGGCTGCTGGCCACGCGCTTTGGCGCGTGGCTTCTCCTGGTCTGTCCATTTGGTCGTTTCCTTCTGGAAGCTTGATCCTGGCTCTTTATCTTGGGATTTCGAGATAACTTAGAAATCAAGTTACCTAGATCTCAAATATCCCAATATCTTTTATCCACGAATTTCCTTATCTTTGCACTCTCTTCTTTGGCTTTTATCCTCATCCTGCAAGTGTTTAGGGTTGGATAGAAGTCTATCCTTCCCTCTTCTTTGATATTTACAACTTTAGCCCTTGTGTATTTGCACTTTTGACATTTGGTATTTGCACTTGGGCTTCAAACATGGGCTTTTGGGCTCTTTTTAAGCTTTAATTCTTTCTTTTTATTATTTCGAGGCCTGCACACAATAAATCACAAAATATTAATAAATGTGCAGAATTAAATGAATAAATATGAAAATGTGATGGTAAATATAATGATAAAAATGCACTTTTCACTACCAATCACACCCCCACACTTATCTTTTTGCTCGTCCTCGAGTAAAAACAAAGAAAAAGAAAAATTAATCTAACCAAACTCACTTTCGTAGGAATCACGATTGCACTTAGCACGTGCAATAAGCCGTTAAACCCCTAGGTTACCCTAGAGGACGAGTGTTGTCTCGTGAGGGTTTTCAGCGGATTACACCCACAAAATCCATAAAAAGGAAATATTTGAAATACTTTTGAAAAGACTAAGTAATCTATAAGTTTTTAGGATCCTCATTTTTATTCATTCTTAGACTTAGTCTTTATAAAGTAAATTGTTTTCATTTTTAAGTAAGGATCAAAATTGAATTTTGTGTATAGTCTTTTTCGTTACCAAAAATCATATGCATCCTTATGAATTTTTACTAGGAATTCCTTAACTTGGACTTTCATACCTCTTTATTTTTTTCTTCTTCTTGTTTTTTTTTAATATGTATAACTCATCTAATTTTCTTTCGTGTAAGCATCAAGGCTTCTTGAGGCCTTCATACCTAACTACTTGATTATTAGATGTGTTAATACATATTATATTTCTTAGTCTTCTTAGGCTTTCTAATCCACCCATGTAGCAAACTTAAAGTCGGTGGCTCCCAAACCGGTCGGCTTTAGGGCACCAGGTGAGAAAACACCCCGCGGACTCAAATTCGAGTGAACTAGGCCACAAAACTAAGAGCTTTATTTTATTTATTACTCACCTTTAGGCGTGAATACTTATGCTTCTTGAGGCACATGTATCTAGCTTAATTGGTGATTGATTTTTTTTTTTAATAATTTTTTTATGAGGCACAAGGGTCTTTGTCTTAGAATCCTAGATATGCATTAGGTATGCACATTTCATTAAGGTAAAAATTAAGACTAACTAATTATTCAATTTTTCCTCCTATACCTAAAAATTCAACAATTTATTTATTTTGACCAAGTTTTTAGAAATCTTAATCATGATTTTCCTAATCCTTAAAACTAACTTAGATTTCTTTCAAAAAAATAAGTCAAAATATTTCCTTTTTATAACATTTTTTTTTAAATTTTTTTTTTAATTAGCAAATTTTGTTAGTATCTACCTATGTTAGTATGTTAGTAAAGCCCACCCCCACACTTATCTCATGCATTGTCCTCAATGTATGAATGAATGCATATATGCATGAAACAGAACAAGGGAAGGCGGAAGTTACCTTAAGGTGGTGGTTCCGGAGGTGGTCTTATTGGGCCAAGCGTTGCTACCCAATCAAGATAACATATAATTTGGTGGAACCCACCAGAAATTTTCCTTACATAACCCACTAAAATATATGTATAATCATTTTTTAGAATTTCCACCCCATCAAATTTCCAAATTTCATAATAAATTTCAGAGTTAATTGTGTCAACCTCCTTGTCCCAAAATGGAGTATGGAAAGATGGAATTATTGACTTGGACATTATAGGTGCGGGAACGAATACTGACTCAGGGAAGAAGCTCAAATCAAGTAAGGGCTCAGGAGTCGGGCTAAGTTCAGGAAGTGGGTCCAAATCAATAAGTTTAAGCTCAAGTCCACAATCATCTTCCCATAATGGAATGTGACTCAATGTTAGTGATTCAAGTTCAGCAATGAGAGGTGTGGGAATAAAAACTGACTCTAAAATATTACCTAATTCAGGTAACAGAATAGGAGTCAATATTGATTCGGAATTTGAACTTGATCACAGATTTGAGAATCTAGGTCACATATCTCATTGGGTTCAATGTAATAAAAAGAACTTGCCAATTTATCCATAGGATTTTCAAGATTGTAAAATTGGTCAAGTTAGATATGATCATCTAAAATGGGTGATTCAATTTCATGATGAATTGGAACAGGATCCAATGTTGACTCAGGAAAAGTGAAATCAAGTTGAGACACTGGAGTCATTATTGAATCAGGAAATAAAATTGAATCATCGAGTGGAAGATCATGATCATATTCATGCTCAAGTTCTATTTCAGGAAAGGAGAAACTTGCCATATTATCAAGAATTGGAGTTTCGGCAAGTTCAAATGATGGCACTGAAATAGAATCTTGTTGTCCAAAGCAACTTGGTTCATCGGCTCTACGAGAGTGGTCAATGATATTGGAAATGGCCGAACTGTGAGAACGTAAAGATTGAACCATCAGATCTATGTCACGATCACGGGCTAATCTAGCCTGAGTCATGGCTGCAAGCATCCTTTCATAGTCGATAGGTGCATCATGCTGTGATTGGACTTGAAAAGATGAAGTGTAATCGTGATGAAGTTGTGAGTCGGTGGACTCACGCATTATCATGTCTGCGATTGATGGTAATTTTTGCTTGGACTCGTGCATACTTATCATTTCCCCGATAGATGGTATTCTATTCTGAATGGAGGGATCTAAGTATGAATCATTGAAAGAATGTGGACTAGATGGATATGAAGGACAATTTGGTTGAGAATTAGACTCGGGGGACTCGAAACCCCATGAACTCTGTGACGAGTTGAAATTATTATGGAAATTATAGTCATAAGATAGAGGGTGTGGGTTATATTCATTCGGATAAGACCATTCTGGCACACT
This sequence comes from Agave tequilana, assembly GCA_038442645.1. Taxonomy (NCBI): domain Eukaryota; kingdom Viridiplantae; phylum Streptophyta; class Magnoliopsida; order Asparagales; family Asparagaceae; genus Agave; species Agave tequilana. The sequence goes on along the minus strand of JAVJIF010002470.1, from coordinate 55,198 downwards.
AGATTGGTCAAAGTTATGATATGCCAGGTTGGTAATATCCGAATAATAGTTAGGTGTGTAATATGGATTAAAATTGGAATTATTATTATATGCCATATCACACCAACACAAACAAAAAAAAGAAAACAAACAAATAAACAAACAAAAAAGAAAAATTCTAACCTAAGTTAGGGTAGACCTATGACCTAGACGACTCCTAACTGGTTAGACTGTCCATGGGAGGTAGGGTGCAGACTTTGACCACAAGTTAATCAGCCAGGTCAGGGCAAGAGTGGTGGGAGGTTTTCTGTCAAAGACGTTCCTTAATTAAATAACCACCAATCTTCGGGCTTTCGGCCCTCAATCCCTTTTCTAGACACTGATTTGACAAGAGTCAACTTCCAGCACTGTTCCCCCTTAGGATAATCTCCTATTGAGTCCGAGATGTCCCTAGGGCCAACGTCTACTAATTTTAAGTTAGGCTTGGGTTAGTGAGTGCTTGGGATATGATTTTTGGGCTAAGGAAGGGTGATGAAATCCCCACCTTATCTTGTTAATGGGTTATGCCCTTAAGATGAATTAGTGCAAGTGTACAAGATAAGTAGATAAGATTCACTCAAAGTAGAAAATCAACCAAGAGATGAGTCCTATTCTACATGCAATGCGTACGTACCTTGCTCCAGCACTCTTCAACAGTAAAATAAATGAATTGAAAAGACACGTGCCTAATATGCAAATGTCTAATCAATTTTTATCTTTAACAACAATTTTTTTACTGTTGAATTAATTAGCAGTAAACAGGTTTATCACAGAACAAAACTAACAAAGCAGAAAACAGATATTGCAATTTGTAGCAACCTGCAGAAAACTGAGTCAGTAATTCACTGCTACTGCCGCGGATCCGCAGCTATTGCCGCGTTTCTGCGGCAAAGTAGCAGGCTCTGCTGCTCTGCCTTCGAGGGCAGAGGCACAGAGTTGCTATATGTCCACTTCTGCTGCTGTTTTTCTGTTCTCCAAACCTGCAAACAGAAAAGAATTAAAAGAATTTAGTTAAATTTTTTTTATTAGAGAAAAACTTACCGTCCCTCCCCGGCAACAGCGCCAATTGTTTTGATTGAACTTTTACCTGCACACAAAATATGAATATTAGATCTGAGAATTAAAGGTGTGCAAGTGTTCAATACTATCCGCTGTAGCAAGGCTATGCGGGTCGTGATCCTCAGGGAGGGACTAGCGATGGAAGCGTTTGTAAGTTTTACCCTAAAAATTATTTATTTTTAAGCTAAGTTAAGAATAAGGCGGTATTTTACAATGAGTCGGCAAATAAAGAATTGGTAGAAGAGTTGTGATTTAATCTAAAAAGAAAAGAAAAGAAAATAAAATAAAAGAAAAGAAATACTAACCTTGGTTGAAGAATAACATGAAATCTTAACACTTTCTACCTTGCTTTGGAGGCATGAATGCATAAACCATAGGATCGATCTCAGTCCCCTGTTCGCATTAGATCATCAAGCCTTGGCAAGCATGAATTGATACGTACCTTGAGGAGGAGAACATCTCCATGAAATATCGTTGGCTCTCGCTAAGACTCGTTATATTCGTGCTTCAGAAATCACTTGCATGCTCATATAAACCAACATAGATCAAAGAGAAAAAGACGAGAAAACAAAAAGAAAAGTAAAACATAAGAACAATAAACAAAAGAAAAGATTACCTTTATTAATTAGTACAATGGCAGAGAAGAGGAAGGTACATCGGTGTCACGCTCAACATAAGCCCCTCTCTCTTGAAAATAAAAAGAAAACCCTAATTACAAAAGAAGAAAACCTAGAAGAAACCCTAATTTTGGCCCTGTACTGCGCTGGACGCTCTGTACGTTGCACTGCAGGGGGTATTTATAGGTGCAGAAGGAAGTAGAGTTCAGATCAAACTCCTCCACGAAAACTCGTCCAGGGATAAGACTGAATTGCCGCGGAAACGCGGCTTGGGCCGCGTTTCCGCGGCCTGGTAGTGGCTGCTGGCCACGCGCTTTGGCGCGTGGCTTCTCCTGGTCCGTCCATTTGGTCGTTTCCTTCTGGAAGCTTGATCCTGGCTCTTTATCTTGGGATTTCGAGATAACTTAGAAATCAAGTTACCTAGATCTCAAATATCCCAATATCTTTTATCCACGAATTTCCTTATCTTTGCACTCTCTTCTTTGGCTTTTATCCTCATCCTGCAAGTGTTTAGGGTTGGATAGAAGTCTATCCTTCCCTCTTCTTTAATATTTGAAACTTTAGCCCTTGTGTATTTGCACTTTTGACATTTGGTATTTGCACTTTTGCACTTGGGCTTCAAACATGGGCTTTTGGGCTCTTTTTAAGCTTTAATTCTTTCTTTTTATTATTTCGAGGCCTGCACACAATAAATCACAAAATATTAATAAATGTGTAGAATTAAATGAATAAATATGAAAATGTGATGGTAAATATAATGATAAAAATGCACTTTTCACTACCAATCACCGTGCCAGTACAGCCGTAAAAATGCGGCTCTAGCCGTGTTTTTGCGATCGTACTAGCGCAGTCGCACCAGGTCTTTGGGCCAGGGTTTGTCCCCCTGGCCCTCTTTCTTCTGATGCCTATAAATACCCCCCTGGGGTTCTTCAGAAGGAGATATCCAGAGAGTAGGGTAGTTTCTTTCTATGTTATACTTTAGGGTAGTTTAGTTTAGTTCTTCTTCTTCATCCTCTTTGTATTTTTCATTTCTTTTAAATCTTGTAATAGGAGAGAAAGTGATGTATGGTTGAAAAGTAAGAGTGCTTGTAATAGAAGGTGACAAGTTATGAAAAGTTCTCTCTTTACCTCTCTTTTATTTTTCTCTAACTCCTTTTACATGTTTAGCTAATTTTCTCTCATGGCAACTAACTACTAACTTGCTAACTTATTACTTGATAATCCACATGAATCTGATAGCCTCTACTTGGCCTTGCTCTTGCAAGAGCCATTGATGCCTCATGATGATGGATTTAACACTCTAACATCCTAACTCTATAACAAGCTAACATTACTTTACTTCATGCTTACTCTTGTTTAGTTTTGATGGTTTAAGTGTTGCTTGAACTTATTTTGTTGAGTTTGGATGTGAAAGTTATTGTATGAGTCATGCTTTGAGGCGCTCTTAAACAAAGGACTAGTGATGGCCAAGGATATATGTGAGGCAACTATCACTAAGAGGTTAGCATGGTTAGTGGAGCCATTAGTAGTTAGTAGCTATTATTTTTCTTTCATTTTCACTTTGTTTTAGAAATACTATCAAAAACCACAAATATATTCTTTTTTATGTTTCCCACTTCTTTGTGTTTCATCGTACTTTTCTTTTCATTCTTTATTTTATTTTCTTTTCATTCTTTCAAACATTGAAGAACCTTTAATATACACGTGAACATACCGTATAAGCTTCTATCATCTCCCGTCCTTATGAATTTGACTCCTTTTAGCTCTATGCTATAACAAAAGTATCGAGTAAGCCAAAGCACACACACTTTAAATATCAATTTCAAAATATACACTTTTTGCGAGTGATTTTCTCTCGAACAAATTTTGGCGCCATTGCCGGGGATGAGAACGGTTTGATTTCATGTTTTTGTTAACTTTTTTCTTTGTTTTTTGGTGTGTTGGTCAAATTTTTAGCATTGCAGAAGTCCACACTTACTTTTGTGTGGTTGAGTAAATTCTTATATATTGTTACATTCTGCTACTATTCTTTGTTTATATTACTTGTGCACTGTAATAATTTTAAGAATTAAAATACAAAAATTGGATGTTTTAAAATGTTTAGACATTTACATCTAGGCACGTGTCGATTTCAATTCCAATATACTGTATTTTATTCTTGTATTGTTGTGATCTTAACGGAGGTGTACATATTGTATTGCATATAGTTAGGACAAACACATGGGTGACTTACTTGCTTTGTATGTTCATTCTTATCTATATTGCACACTTGCACGATTGAACTAAAGGGCAAAACCTAATACAACATAAGGTGGGGAAGTCATTACCCTTCCTTAACCAAAAATCACCTCCCCACTCTCACAACCCAAGCTTTGTAAAAATTACTAGACGTTGGCCCCTAGGAACATCTCGAATTCGTTTAAGAGATTGACTTAAAGGGAAAGTTATTAGAAGTTGACTCTTGTCAAATCGGTGTCTAAGGTTGGGGATTGAGAGGCAAAACCTCAAAGAACAGTGATTTAGCATAATTAGGCCCATTGCTCTAGTACGGATACCTCCCACTGATCTTACCCTACCTGGCTGATTAAGTTGTGGTCAGATTCTGACAATATACCCCCTGTGGATAGTCTAACCAGTTAGGAGTCGTCTAGGTCTAAGTCAACCCTAACATAGACTTCTTTTCTTTTTCTTTATTTGTTTGTTTGTTTGTTTGTTTTTTGTAAATTGTGATATGGATTTCAATAGCAACAATTTTTTCAATTCAAATATGAATCCATATTTCACCCCGACCTCGTTTGACTCAGATAACTCCAACCCAGCTATGTACAATATGAACCAATCATATATACCGAGTTGGGATTATCTGACTCAATATGACCCATATCCCCAATCATATAACTATAATTTTCAAATAACTTCCACTCTTCACATATTTCATGGGAATTCACCTCCCCCGAGTCAAATTTTAAACCACATTGTCCATAATTTTACAGTATTCATTTTTCGATTTTGGTTCATATACTCCTTTTCCTGTTCCACCAACTGAAGAAAAATCCAATTTGGAAAGGAGTATGGAAGTTATGCTTGAGTCCCAATAACAAATTTAAAATTTACTCGATTCACAATCCTTCCTAAATCAAACTCCATATACTCTTTTCTGGAACATTTAATTGAAAAGATTCTGAGTTAGAAAAGCGTTTGAAAATCTATTGTGAAATGGCGCAACAAATTCAAAATATGTTGGACTCATCATCTCAACCAAATTTTCAACATGAACAACCATATTGGCGGGTTGGGATTATCCGATTCAATATGACCCATTTCTCCAATATTATGACTATAATTTTCAAAATAACTTTCACTCTTCACAGAGTTCATGGGGATTCACCTCTCCTGAGTCAAATTTTCAACCACATTGTCCACAATCACAATATTCATTCCCCGATCTGCTTCAAAACCTCCTTTTCCTGAACTACCAATTGAAGAAAAATTATCGTTGCAAAGGACTTTGGAAGAAACGATAGAGGCCCAAAAATAATTTGAAAAAATGATGGCCACATCATGTCCACAAAATTTTCAAAATTCACATAGTTCTTTTCTAGAACGACTCAAAGGAAAATCATTGTGGGAAAAAACTATACAATTCGTGCAAGAAATTGAGCGAATAATGGAAAATATGATTGAGTTCCCATGTCCATCAGATGTTCATATGACTCAAGAATCATGTCATTTTAGAAATTCAGCTTCAAATTCATCAGACCAATCTGAACTTGACCAACATCAAATTCCTGATAGTTTGACAAGTTATCCAATTTCTGAAATTGAACTTGAAGATGAATGTGAGCCTGAGCTTCAATTTAGCGATTCAAGTTCAATCCTTGAATTAATATCGACTCTTGTAGTGTTACCTAAACTAAGTAACGTTCTTGAGCTAGTTTTGATTCCCATAATTTCAGAACTTGAATCGACCATTTCACCTATTCACATTCCTTCCGTGGATGAAAAATCAAGATTCAATTTCATTACATCCATTTAAACTTACCCAAAATTTTGAGAACCACCTTGACATTTTGGCAAGTTATCCTTTTCCCGAAATTAAACTTGAGCTTGAAAGTGATTCTGAACCTCAAGTTTGTAATTCTATTTCACTTTTTGATTCAATAATGACTCTGGTATCCTTATCAAATTTTTCTCTATTTCGGAGTCAACATTGAAGCATATACCAGTACACTGTGAAATTGAATCACAATTATCTTATGATCACACTTCATTGATGAGAAAAGTGTGTGATTATTAATTCTTTGGTTTGGACCATAGTTTTGAACCAATTTCGACTCTCACCTTTGAATCTCGACTTGATATGAGTCAAATTCTCGAGTTGGTATCAGTTTTTGTTCCTATTCCATTTGAATCCAAATCAATCATCTCTCAAAATCACATTTCATTATTGGACAAGAATGCTGAAGAAAATGACTCAGTAATTATTTTTGAAAATTAGAAATTAGATGAGGACAATTTTTTAAATAAAACCATTCTCTCAATCATTCTTTTATTGGGTTGTATTAGAGAGGTCACTGGTGGGTTCCTGCTGATCCACATTTTTTGAATTGGGCCGCATTTCGTAGACCAATCAGACCACCACCAGAGCCACCACCATGAGGTAATTTTCCTTCCCTTTCTATTTGTTTCATGTATATGCACATTCACGATGCATTGAGGACAATGCATGAGATAAGTGTGGGGGAGGGTTTACTAACGTAGGTTGTTTTAAATTTTCTTTCTTTTACACTTCTTTTTAGGAAATTTTTAAAAATTTCTTTTGTATAGAGACTCTTTTCTTTTCTTTTTATAAAACTTTTTGAATTAAGAGAAATAATTTTAATTTATTTTTAAGAAAATTAAGATTATCTTAGGAATTTAGAAGACCTAAAATTATGAATTTTTAAACCAAGTCAAAATAATAGATTTTGTTTAAATTTTAGGATAAAGAAGTAATATTGGAAAGATAATTTGATCTTGAATTTTTTGCCTTATATTTATGCACTTCACACTTACACATTTTTTTGGGATTGAAACAATGACTAAAAATGCCATAAAAATTATATATATAAATGATAATAAAACCACTTATTGAAGTGGGGTAATTATGCCTCAAGAAGCATGATTATTCACGCGTAAAAAGGTGAACAAAAACAAAATAATCCCCTTTAATTTTGTGGCCTTATTTACTCGAGTCTTTAAGTCTGAAGGAATGTTTTTTCATCTGGTGGCCTAAAACTATCTGGTTTGGGAGTCAACGGCTAAAGGGTCACTACTGGGGTTAATAAGAAAGCCTAAGAAAACTAAGGGAAAAAGAAGAAAGAAAAAAAAATAAATATACATAAATCAATAACATGAAAGTATGAGTCAATATCCTAAAAATCTTCACAGGTCACAAAGTACACATTTTTCTAAGAGTTTTATGAAAGATCAATGAATCAATTCAATTTTAAATTCTTACATTTAATTTATAACAAGATTTTGCATTTTGACTTAGTTTAAGGAAGAATAATTTCTAATTAACCTCTGACCTTAGATCACTTATATTTTCGCAAAAATACTTCAACACTTTTCTCTATTTCAAAATGAGTTTTCAAAAATACTGACATTTGATTTCTTTTGTTATGGATTTTGTCGGTGTAATCCGCTGAAAATCCTTAGGAGAGAAAACTTCTCCCTAAGGGAAACCTAGAGGTTTAACGGCTTGTTGCACATGCTCAGTGTAATCGCGTCACCTACAAAAGTGGTGTAATAATTCCTTTAGTTTTTTGTTTTGCTCGGGATGAGTAAAAGATAAGTGTGGGAGTGTGATTAGTCTCTAAAATTGCATATTTCATAGCATATCTTCACATTTATTTAATATTAAATTCTGCTAATAATACTTCTCTTATATGTTTCTAAGTTCATGGCATGAAATGAAGAAGAAGAACCAAAATCACCATTTAATTGGTGATTAAAAGCCTACAAATATAGTCATTGACTTTCGAGGGCTGTTTCATCAAAATCGGGGGCCCAAATCCAGAAACCAAGAGTCGATAGGGGGACAAGCGGGCTGCGCGCAGCAGGCGGCGCTGCGCGAGTCGCGCCAGCGCTTTGGGCCAGGGGTTGTCCCCCTGGTCCCTTCTCTTCTGGTGCCTATAAATACCCCTGGGGTTCTTCAGAATGAGATATTCAGAGAGTAGGGTAGTTTCTTTCTATGTTGTAATTTAGGATAGTTTAGTTTAGTTCTCCTTCTTCTTCCTCTTTGTATTTTTCATTTCTTTTAGATCTTGTAACAGGAGAGAAAGTGATGCATGGTTGGAGAGTAAGAGTGCTTGTAATTGAAGGTGATAAGTTATGGAAGGTTCTCTCTTTACCTCTCTTTGTTTTCTCTCTAACTCATTTTATATGTTTAGCTAATTTTCTCTCATGGCAACTAACTTCTAACCACTAACTTGCTAACTTCTTACTTGATAATCGACATGAATCTGATAGCCTCTACTTGGCCTTGCTCTTGCAAGAGTTATTGATGGCTCATAATGATGGATCTAACACTCTAACATCCTAACTCTCTAACAAGCTAATATTACTTTACTCCATGCGTACTCTTGTTTAGTTTTGATGGTTTAAGTGTAGCTTGAACTTATTTTTTTGAGTTTGGATGTGAAAGTTATCGTATGGGTCATGCTTTGAAACGCTCTTGAACCAAGGACTAGTAATGGCCAAGAATACATGTGAGACAAGTATCACTAAGAGGTTAGCATAGTTAGTAGAGCCATTAGTAGTTTGTAGCCATGTGCTTTCTTTTATTTTCACTTTGTTTTAGAAATACTATCAAAAATTACAAATATATTCTTTTCTATATTTCCCACTTCTTTGTGTTTCACAGTATTTCTCTTTTCATTCTTTATTTTCGTTTCTTTTAATTCTTTTAAACATTGAAGAACTTTTAACATACACGTGAACATATCGTGTAAGTTTCTATCGCCTCCCGTCCTTGTGGATTCGACTCATTTTAGCCTCTATGCTATAACGGAAGTATCGAGGAAGCCAAAGCACACACACTTTAAATATCTATTTCAAAACATATACTTTTATGCTTGATTTTCCCCCGATCAGGGAAAAGCGGGTAGCACGCGCCGTCCTGGTATCCGCGAAAATGCCGCGTTTCTGTGGCTTTTGGTATGGAGCAGCGCCAAGATTTGACGTTCGGCTCCGTACCTGTACCCTGGTGTCCAGTTTTGCCTATAAATACCCTGGGATTTTTAGAGCATGGAGGAGAAGTTTTGAGGAGTTTTGATGTGTTTTTAGGTTCGTTTTTATGGTTTTCCTCTAATTGTAGTTTTGAGTAGTTTAGCTTAGTTGTTGTTCTTCTTCCTCCCTTGTATTTTTCGTTTTTGTAGATCTTGTAATAGGAGGAGAGAGAGTAGTACATGAGAGGAAAGAAAGAGTGCTTTAATGAAAGGTGACAATTTATGAAAGGTTCTCTCTTTACCTCTCTTTATTTTCTTCTCTCTAACCTTTTACATGTTTAGCTAATTTTCTCTCATGGAAAGTAACTACTAACCACTAACTTGCTAACTTCTTACTTGATAATCCACATGAATCTAATAGCCTCTACTTGGCCTTGCTCTTGCAAGAGTTATTGATGGCTCATGATGATAGATTCTAATACTTTAACATCATAACTCTCTAACAAGCTAACATTACTTTATTTCATACTTACTCTTTTTTAGTTTTGATGGTTTAAGTATAACCTGCACTTGTTTTGTTAAGTTTTGATGTGATGAGTTAACATATGGGTCATGCTTTGAAATACTCTTAAATCAAGAACTAGTGATGGCCAAGGATACATGTGAGGCAACTATTATTAAGAGGTTAGCACAGTTAGTGAGTCATTAGTAGTTAGTAGCCATGGGTTTTATCTCTTTTTACTTTGTTTTATATTACAAACAAAATCAAAAAAATTATTCTTTTCTATGTTTCCCACTTCTTCGTGTTTCACCGTACTCTTCCCTTTTCATTCTTTGTTTTCTTTTCTTTTGATTCTTTAAAACATTGAAGAAACTTTAACACACACATGAACATACCGTGTAAGCTTCTATCGCTCTCGTCCTTGTGGATTTGACTCGTTTTAGTCTCTATGCTATAATGGAAGTATCGAGGAAGCCAAAGCGCACACACTTTAAATCTTGATTTCAAAACATACACTTTTTGTGCGCGATTTTCCCCCGATCATCAGCCGCGCGTCAATAAGCAGTACTCCTTCAAAGACGAGTATGTCGATTCGTTATTTAAGTTACTCAACAAGATTAACAGACTAAAGTTTCATGAAGCTAGACGTGCTGATTCTTGAGCCGAGAAAGCTGTCGGCTAAATTGAAACTCCCGTTTGAGATGGAACTTCAATTTTTGCCTTCTCCGTCACTTCTTCTGATTGTTCTGCAACCACAGCCCCTTCAGCCACAATGGACTGGCCTGCAGACTGCCTCTGCCAAGACTGTGGGACCCTTGCTGCGCAAACCCGGGGACGAAGAGAGGAGACTGCCTCTCTTCTTCTTCTTCCTGTTACTCCATATCGGAGGAGAGTACCTCGGGCATCTGGGCTAAAACTGCAGCCTCAGATCCTTTTCTTGCCTTCTACGGGTTGTAGGCTATCTAAAAATCACTGAAGACAAGTCGTCAAATGCAGAGCCCATACTTCAGACGCAAGGCTGATAAAAATCATTGATGCAATTTCAAGATGCGAGGCTCGAAACCTGCATCTCAGCATCATTGTGAAGCCAAGACGTAGGCTCGAAACCCGCATCTCAGCATCACTGCAAAGCCAAGACGCAAGGCTCGAAGCTCGCATCTCAGCATCATGGTAAAGCCAAGACGCAGGACTCGAAGCCCGCATCTCAGCAGAGTTCGACGTTTGTGTCTCAATACCATAGCAATGTCAAAATGCAGGGCTCGAGGCCCCGTCCAGCATCATCTAAATGGCTAAACATAGAGCTCAAGCCCGCGTTTCAACTATAAATAAGCCCTGCGTCTCAGTTATAACTACCCCTATTACTGGGTCAAGTACTGCCCATGTAATGAGGGGAGTTAACCCCCATCATGGAGGGTTTTTAGGGGACAGTTTTTGTTGGCCCAAGGGTACAATCACCCGTTTTGGAGTTTTGATGATTACAAAACATATATAGTTATTTGTACTAATAATGTTTAAGTGTTTAAGATTGTTTCAGGGTTCTTAGGATTCAAGATGTTTTCTTCCCTAAAGGAAGGTGGTGTTGACTCAATACGGGATCAAGCATTCAAGTTATTCAACGATACATATGGAAAAGCCCAAATTGAAGATCTTATAGTCACTGAAAATCATTGTAAGAATTAGTATGTTAAAGAGTAAGGATATGATAGTTGTGCTCAAGAACACACACACACAAAAATACACTTTTCAAAATACAAGTTTTGCTTATGTTGGTTTTGGTGCATGTTTGATTAATATACATGTTTCAAAATATTTCAAAATTTTATATCTAGTTTAAAACATGTATTTCATCTCCTATAGCATGCTACTTAAATCTCAAACCATTTAAAATATTTGAAAATTTTTTATATTTCAAAAACCTCTTAAAAAACTATTTCAGGCCATTACGGCCGACCGGACCGGTCGACCGGCACTTTTTCAGGTCAGATCGGTCGACCGTCCGGTCGACCGGGCCTTGTGGCCTTTGGCGTGCACGTCTGTGCACGTCTGCCGGTCGACTGGGCAGTCGACCGACAGAACCTGCGGTCGACCGACCGGTCGACCGACTGCAAGACCCCAACTCTCGGGTTTTGCCAGTCGACCGGCCCGGTCGACCGACAGTTCAATATTTTGTTTTGATAATAGCCGGCGGTCGACTGGAGCCAACGGCTCTTTTGCCAAATGGCTTGCCGGTCGACCGGTAGCTGTCCAGAAAGCCCAACAGCTATTTTTTAGAATCTGTTTCATTTTTTAATGATTCCAACGGCTATTTCTTATTTCCTAGTGGCTAAACTCACCCTTAATGACCTAGTGTCAATCATGAATAGTATTTATCCTTTCCCTATAAATAGAGGTCATTGGTCTTTAATTTTTTACAAGAAAAATATCCAAGTTTCAAGTTTTTCAAAAGAGAAGAAAAGTTTACTTGCTTTCATTTTCAAAGTTCTTTCAATTGCAAAAGTTTCAGTTGGTTTTCAAGTCTTTTACTCCTTTTCAACTGAAATTTCTCTCTCACTTTACTTCTTGAGCCAAAAATCATACTCCACTCTATAAGAAGTTGTAAGAGAGAGTTTATGATTTTTTAATTACCAAGTGACTTGTATTCCATTGTGTTGAGATCCCTCTTGTGTAGAGGTTGGATTTGTTGGAGTTGGGTACTCCAGTCTTGTGTAGACCATTTGTAATCCCCTTGGGTGTAAAGGTTCCTATGTGAAAATTCCCTTTGTATTTAGTGAAAATCCTTCATAGTGGTGAAGGCGGGGACGTAGAGCAGTGGGTCGAACCTCGAAATAAATTGCTTGTGCTTACGATTGGTTTCCTTTTCCTCTCTATTGCTTTACATTCCTAACTTGTGATACCACTTGCTTGTACTTCATTATTGCACTCATTTCATTTACTTACATTTTTGGTCATTACTCTTTTCAACAAGAAAGCAATTACGCGCCTCAACTCATAATCTAGAAGAATTAAAGAGGAGAAGTTTTAGAGCCCTTCAAGGGGAATTCGCCTTCAATTTCTTATTTTGAGTGACCACTTAGATCATTCACACTTACTTGTTTAAAAAGAGCATTAGATTAGCATTAATACCTATTCACCCCCCTCTAGGTGTTTTTCAATTGGTATCAGAGCATTGGTCTCTAGGTTCTTGGCTTAACATCCTTAGAGAGATCGTATATTGCTAATCACACTTTTCATATTTCATCCTTATACACTTAAGTAAAGATGGCCGAAGGTATTAAGACCCCACCCAAGTTTGATGGCCTTAACATTCCCATATGGAAGGTTAAGATGACCGTGTTTTTGCAATCCTTAGGGAGCCGGGTTGCAAAGGCGGTGACCAAACCATTTAGCGCACCCCTTGGTGATGAGGACACTAGGTCCGACATTGCCACGAAAGAGTTTGACGCTAATGCTAGGGCACACTATGCCTTGCTTCAAGCTCTTAATGACGATGACATTGCTAGAGTCATTCACTGCAAATCTACATATGAGATTTGGACTCACCTTCTAGTCACTCATGAGGGAACATCACAAGTAAAGAGGGCCAAAATTGACCTTCTTCGTTCCCAATATGAAAACTTTTTCATATAAGAAAATGAAACCATAGATAATATGGTTACAAAATTTACAAAGATTACTAACGGTCTTTCTTCTTTAGGTGACGGCATTGACAACGACCAAAAAGTAAGGAAGATCATCCGTATACTCCCTCCATCTTGAAAAGTCAAAGCCACAACTTTGAAGGAGCTCAACGACAAGGAGGAAATGGAGCTTATCGGTCTCATTGGGAACCTCAAGACCTATGAGATGGAACAAAAAGTAAGAGAAGAGATGGCTCCTCTAAAGAAGAAAGCAATAGTTTTCAAAAGCTCTTCCTCCTACTCCGACGAAGATGATGAAGAGGATGATGAAGATCTCTCTTCTTGTGAGGAACGTTCGGAGAATGTACAACAAGGCCAAATTACAAAATAGAAGGAGATGGCAAGGTAAAAAAGAGAAGAAAATCATTTGCTTCAATTGCCGGAAGCCCAGACATATAGTTGCGGAGTGTCCGAAAAATAAGGAAAAACCCTCCACCTCCAAGAAGTCATACAAGAAGAAAGCTTTAAAGGCTACTTGGGATTTAGAGAGTGAATCCGATGAGGAAGTTGACTCCGCCCACATGTGCTTCATGGCTAATGAAAGCACTAGCAAGGTAACCCCCGAAACATCTATTAAAGATTGTGAACTATCTACAGAGGAATTAGGAGAAGCTTTTGAAAATGAATATCTTAACCACAAAATTTTCATTCTCACTAAAGAAAAAGATGAATTATTTTCAAACTCTTACTTCTACTCAAAAGGATTTTAATGCCTATAAAATTTCTTGCAAAGGCAAATTTTCACACATTGATGAAAAAAATTTCCATGCTAAAGAAAAAATTAACTCATTAGGAGAAGTTTTAAAGAAATGTGAATTTGATAAATCTAGATTAGAGGCTATGTTTCCTAAGAAATATATCCCTAAGAAACAATCACATGTTGCACACACCCATGTTCATAAATCACAACCTTCACACTCACACCATGCTAAACACCCAAAACATGTCCACACCCCACACACTCATCATGTATTCATGTATGGTAAAGTTTATGCATGCACATATTGTGGCCGAAAGGGTCATTTGGTTAAATTTTGCTATGATAGGATAAATGCATCACATAATCATATTTCGGTTCGTAATGCTAACATTCAAGGATCTAAGAAAATTTGGGTACCAAAGTCAACGAATTTGTTACATGATGCAGGTACACTCCCAAGCTCAAAGACGTAGGGAGCGGTGGTATCTTGATAGTTGTTGCTCAAGGCACATGACTTGGGATATCAACAAATTTACAACCCTATCAAGATACCATGAAGGTGGCACCGTCACCTTCAGAGATGACGCCAAAGAAAAATCATCGGTATAGGTAACATTAAACTTGGTACATTTCCTATAATAGAAAATGTTGTTTTAATTGATGGCCTCAAGCATAATCTCTTGAGTGTTAGTCAACTTTGTGATAAAGGTTTTAATGTGATTTTTGATGACATAGCTTGTAGTGTAATTGATAGACAAACTAATGCATGTATTTTTTCAGATTTCGTGAAAATAATGTATACATGATTGATATGTCTAATATGGAATGCAATGCTACTTGTTTGAATGCCTTCAATGATGACTCTTGGTTATTGCATAGGAGATTAGGTCATATTTCTTTTGACCATCTATCTAAATTAAACAACAAGGAAATGGTGAAAGGCATTCCTTACTTGAAATTTGAAAAGGACCGCATTTGCGATGCGTGCCAACTTGAAAAACAAACCAAGTCCTCTTTCAAATCCATCAAGGATGTCATGACATCACGACCCTTGGAGTTGATTCATATGGATTTATTTGGTCCTACTAAAACCAAAAGTCTAAGTGGTAATCGTTTTGCTTTCGTTTTAGTTGATGATTTTTCTCGCTTTTCTTGGTTTTCTTTTTAGAACATAAAAATCAAGCCTTTTTCACATTTTCAAACTTTTAGGAAAAAAGTTAAAAAGGAAAAAGATTCTTCTATTTTACGAGTAAGAAGTGATAGAGGTGATGAATTCAATAACCAACTCTTTACCACTTTTTGCGAAGAACATGGAATTAAGCATGAACTATCTTGTCCTACAACTCCACAACAAAATGGAGTTGTTGAGAGAAAAAATTGAACATTACAAGAAATGGTTAGGACAATGATAAATGAATATAGTCTCCCTCAATACCTATGGGCCGAAGCCGTAAACACATCTTGTTACATATCAAATAGGATTTTCTTATGCAAAAACACTTCTAAAACATCTTTTGAGATTTACTATTCAAGAAAATCAAATGTTTCATATTTTAAAGTTTTTGGTTGTAAGTGTTTTGTTTTAAATACTGAAGATAATTTAAGTAAATTTGATGCAAAATCATATGAAACTATTTTTGTTGGTTATTCCAATACTAGTAAAGCTTATAGAATCTTCAATAAATCATCCTTAACTATTGAAGATCTATACATGTAAAGTTTGAGGAATCTAATGTGTTTGTTGAGAATGTTGTAAAAATAGATTCCTTAGGTGAAGACATGGAGAGGATTACCTTGAAGGACTCACCTACTCAATGACAAGCCAAAGATTGATGGGGAAAGTGAAGTACAAGAAGTTGAAGTGGAACCATCACAACCACTTCCAAAGAATTGGAGATTCACTCAACATCATCCCAAGGATCTTATTCTAGGTGAAGTATCCAAAAGGGGTAATAACTCATTCTAAACTTCATGATCTTTGTGGGCACTATCCATTTATTTCTCATTTTGAGCCAAAGAACATCCTCGAAGCGAGGGTGACTCATATTGGTTGCTTGCCATACAAGAGGAGCTCAGTCAATTCGAGCGCAACCAAATTTGGCATCTTGTTCCTAGACCCCATGATCGACCAACAATTGGTACTAAATGAATTTTTAGAAACAAGTTGGATGAGTCGGGTAATATTGTTAGGAATAAAGCTAGGTTAGTGGCCCAAGGTTACACTCAAGTCGAAGGTATCAATTTTCAGGAAACCTTTGCACTCGTAGCAAGGCTTGAAGCCATACGATGACACTTGCTTTTTCTTCATATAAAGATTTTAAACTTTTTCAAATGGATGTAAAAAGTGCTTTCTTAAATGAATTTATTGAAGAGGAGGTGTGTATTGAACAACCCCCCGGGTTTGTTGATCCTACACATCCGAATTTTATTTTCAAACTAGACAAAGCTTTTTATGGTTTAAAACAAGCCCCTAGGGCTTGGTATGAAAGACTTTCTTCATTTCTCATGTTTAATGATTTTGCTAAAGGAAAAATAGATACTATTTTGTTTATTAAACATATTGAAAATGATATACTTATTGTTCAAATATATGTTGATGATATCATATTTGGTTCTACTAATGAAAAACTTTGCTAAGCTTTTGAATCATGCATGAAGGAGGAATTTGAGATGTCTATGATGGGCGAGCTTAACTACTTCCTTGGTCTCCAAATCAAGAAAAGGATGGATGGGATCTTTATCAATCAAGCCAAGTACCCGAAGGAGCTTATCAAGAAATTTGAGCTTGAAGGGGCTAAAACATGCAAAACTCCCATGGCTATCACAACAAAGCTTGATAAGGATGAGCAAGGTATAAATGTAGACATTAAACTCTATCGTAGCATGATTGATAGCTTGTTATATTTAATGGCTAGTAGGCCGGACATTATGTTTTGTGTGTGTCTTTGTGCTTGATTTCAATCGTGTCCTAAAGAGTCTCATTTGATTGTGGTAAAACGTATCATTAGATATCTTAAGGGCACCATTGAAATAGGTTTGTGGTATCCGAAGGCCGGGCAATTTTCCATGATGAGTTTTTCAGATGCCGACTATGCGGGTTGTAGAGTGAAAAGGAAAAGTACTAGTAAAACATGTCAATTTCTCGGTAATTGTCTTATTTTATGGTCTTTCAAGAAACAAAATTCGGTAGCCTCTCACCCGCCGAGGCGGAGTATGTTGTGGCCGGGGCTTGTTGTGCACAAGTCCTTTGGATGAAACATACTCTCCTTGACTATAATTTGCATTATGACCACATTAAAATATTTTGTGATAATATTAGTACTATTCATATGACTAAAATGCAAATCAACATAGTAAAACAAAGCACATTGACATTCGATATCATTTTCTTAGAGATCATTATGAGAAGATGATATTGAAATTGATTTTGTTTCTACCGATTTTCAATTTGCCAATATTTTCACTAAACCACTAGATTATAATAGATTTTCCTTTATTTGTGGTGAATTAAATGTTTGTATTATGGATTCTTTAAATTTTTTTTACAAATTCCTTTCACAAATTGTTTTTGACCCTTTTTGATGCATGACAAAAAGGGGGAGAAATACCTTTGAGTTATTATTTCATTCTCATGCCATTTTTATTCTTTTAATGCAAACTTTGTAAAGTTCATATTCTTGTTATATAGCATGAATTGAGGGGAGCTTTTAAGCTCCTTTTTCATTTTTTTGTTAAATAACTCATATGTTTTGTCATCATCAAAAAGGGGAGATTGTTGGCCCAAGGGTACAATCACCCGGTTTTGGAGTTTGATGATTACAAAATATATAGTTATTTGTACTAATAATGCTTAAGTGTTTAAGATTGTTTCAGGGTTCTTAGGATTCAAGATGTTTTCTTCCCTAAAGGAAGGTGGTGTTGACTCAAGTTGACTCAATACGGGATCAAGTATTCAAATTATTCAACGATGCATATGAAAAAGCCCAAATTGAAGATCTTATAGTCACTGCGAACCATTGTAAGAATTAGTATGTTAAAGAGTAAGGATATGATAGTTGTACTCAAGAACACACACACACAAAATACACTTTTCAAAATACAAGTTTTTGGTTATGTTGGTTTTGGTGCATGTTTGATTAATATACATGTTTTAAAATATTTCAAATTTTTATATCTAGCTTAAAATATGTATTTCATCTCCTATAGCATGCTACTTAAACCTCAAACTATTTAAAAATATTTTGAAAATTTTTCATATTTCGAAAACCTCTTTAAAGACTGTTTCAGGCCATTACGGTCGACCAGACCAGTCGACCGGCACTTTTTCAGGCCAGATCGGTCGACCGTCCGGTCGACCGGGCCTTGTGGCCTTTGGCGTGCACGTCTGTGCACATCTGTCGGTCGACGAGGCAGTTGACCGACAGACCCTGCGGTCGACCGACTGCAAGACCCCAACTCTCGGGTTTTGCCAGTCGACCGGCAGTTCAATATTTTGTTTTGATAATAACCGGCGGTCGACGGGCGATAGACGGCTCTTTTGCCAAATGGCTTGCCGGTCGACCGGCCAGTCGACCAGCAACTGTCCAGAAAGCCCCAACGGCTATTTTTTGGAATCTATTTCATTTTTTAATGATTCCAACGGCTATTTCTTGTTCCTAGTGGCTAAACTCACCCCTAATGACCTAGTGTCAATCATGAATGGTATTTATCCTTTCGCTATAAATAGAGGTCATTGGTCTTTAATTTTTTACAAGAAAAATATCCAAGTTTCAAGTTTTTCAAAAGAGAAGAAAAGTTTACTTGCTTTCATTTTCAAAGTTCTTTCAATTGCAAAAGTTTTCAGCTGGTTTCCAAGTCTTTTACTCCTTTTCAACTGAAATTTTTCTCTCACTTTAATTCTTAAGCCAAAAATCATACTCCACTCTATAAGAAATTATAAGAGAGAGTTTGTGGTCTTTTGATCACCAAGTGACTTGTATTCCATTGTGTTGAGATCCCTCTTGTGTAGAGGTTAGATTTGTTGGAGTTAGGTACTCCGGTCTTATGAAGACCATTTGTAATCTCCTCGGGTGTAATGGTTCCTGTGTGAAAATTCTCTTTGTGGATTTAGTAGAAATCCTTCATAGTGGTGAAGGTTGGGACGTAGAGCAGTGGCTCGAACCTCGAAACAAATTACTTGTGTTTGCGATTGATTTTCTTTTTTCTCTCTATTGCTTTACATTCCTAACTTGTGATACCACTTACTTGTACTTCATTATTGCACTCATTTCATTTACTTGCATTTTCGGTCTTTACTCATTTCAACAAGAAAGCAATTACGCACCTTAACTCATAATCTAGAGGAATCAAAGAGGAGAAGTTCTAGAGCCCTTCACGGGAATTCGACTTCAATTTCTTGTTTTAAGTGATTGCTTGCATCATTCATACTTGTTTAAAAAGAGCATTAGATTAGCATTAACACCTATTCACCCCCCTCTAGGTGTTTTCTGTTGTATCAGAGCACTGGTCTCTAGGTTCTTGGCTTACATCTTTAGAGAGATCCTATATTGCTAATCACACTTTTCATATTCATCCTCGTACACTTTAGTAAAGATGGCCGAAGGTATTAAGACCCAACCCCAGTTTGATGGCCTTAACTTTCCCATATGGAAAAAGAAAAAGAAAAAGAAAACAAGTCTGTACTAGGGTTGACTTAGACCTAGACGACTCCTAACTGGATAGACTGTCCACGGAGGGTACATTGTCAGAATCTGACCACGAGTTAATCGGTCAGGTAAGGGCAAGATCGGTGGGAGGTATCCGTGCCAGAGCAACGAGCCTAATTATGCCAAACCACTATTTTTTGAGGTTTTGCCTCTCAATCCCCAACCTTAGACACTGATTTGAAAAAAGTCGACTTCTAATAACTTTCTTCTTAGGTCAATCTCTTAAATGAGTCCGAGATGTCCCTAGGGGCCAACGTCTAACAAGTTTTATTTAGGCTTGGGTTGTGTGAGTGGGGAGGTGATTTTTGGCCAAGGGAGGGTAATGACTTTCCCACCTTATGTTGTCTTGGGTTTTGCCCTTAAGTTCAATTCGTGCAAGTGTGCAATATAGATAAGAATGAACACATAAAGAGAGTAAATCACTAAAGTGTTTGTCCTAACTATATGCAATGCAATATGTACACCTCCGTCAAGACCACAACAACACAAGAATAAAATACAGTATATTGAAATTGAAATTGACACGTGCCTAAATGCAAATGTCTAAACCATTTTTAACGCATCCAATTTCTGTATTTTAGTTCTTACGATTATTACAGTGCGTAGGTAATATAAATAAAACAAACAAGCAGCAGAGTATAAGAATATACAAGAGTTTACTCAACCACACAAAAGTAAGTGTGAACCTCTGCAATGCTAAAACTTTAACTTGCACACCAAAAAATAAAGAAGAAAAAAATGTGAATCAAACCGTTCCCATCCCCGGCAACGGCGCTAAAATTTGATAGGGGAAAATCGCGTACGAAAAGTGTATGTTTTGAAATCAATATTTAAAATGTGTGTGCTTTTGCTTCCTCAATACTTCCATTATAGCATAGAGGCTAAAACGAGTCGAATTCACAAGGACGGAAGGCGATAGAAGCTTGAAAATACACATAGAGGGGGGTGAATAGGTGTATGGCTAATCTAAAGACAAATGATGTAGAATTAAAACTAAATGCAATACACTTAGTGTAACAAAAAAGTGTAGCCGAATTTCCGGTGAAAGGCTCTGGACTAACTGAAGGTTCACCTAGAGGGGGGTGAATAGGTGATGGCTAATCTAATGGTCACTTAATGCCAAATAATGCGGAAGCTAAAAGTAATTATGACCTAAACAAACTATTTAAACTAAACACCACGTATAACACAAGAGTGTTTTGCCGATTTTCCCGTGAAGGGCTCTGGACAAATTCCTCTAGATTCCCTTGAATGGGTTGAGGTACCGCGTTGGCTCTCTTGGTTGAATACAAGTGTTAGCAAACAATCCCAAGCAAGTATATCAATTATGCACACAAATATATCAAGCATGTAAATGATAAAGACAATTAATAGCATGCAAGATATAAAAGAGACAAAGAGAGAGAGAGAGTAAGCAATCGCAAACACAAAGGGTTTGTTTCGAGGTTCGAGCACACTTGCTCTACATCCCCGCCTTCGACACACGAAGGATTTCCATTATACTCGATCCCAATGGATCACCCGGTGCCGCAACACCTACAACTCTCGGACTCTCTAGCCCGTACACACCGCAAGCCCACCGGCTCGCCGAGGCCGCACCTCAAACAATGAGCTCGCACCCGAACCCGAAACACCGAGTCCACACTAGGACCCGAAATAATGCGAACACAACCGTCCGCCTTCTCAAAGAACAAAAGTAGAACTTTGGGGATCACAACTCTTGATCACCTAAAATCCTCTCACTACAACACTCCTATAAGATGAATAGCAATGGATGGCTCAAGTGTTTGTGTGAGAAAACTAGGAAAGAGATGGTGGAGGAAAACTTAAAGAATCTCTTTTAACACTCTTGATAAACTCTTCCCTTTAGATAGGAAATATTTGCTCTCAAATATGTGGAGAAAACTCTTTTAAACAGATAAGAAAATTGGCCCAAAGCTCTCCTAAAATCTTGTATCAAAACAATGACCAAACCCCCAAATTTATAGGCTGTCAAAAACTAGCCGTTGGGGTCTGTCAGACCTGTCGGTCGACCGCCCGGTCGACCGCCAACGGTCAAAAATCAGACCGTTGGAGCCTCCGGTCGACCGCCCGGTCGACCCAAAAGAACAGAGAGCACTGCTCTCAATTCCGGTCGACAGGGTCGGCAGACCGGCCATCTGCCAGGTCAAGGCGTGCACGTCCGTGCACGTCGGTCGACCGAGCCGGTCGACCGACTTCAGAGTTAGTTGACTAGTAAGGTAGTAAGTCGACTATCTGAAGCCTGAAAACAGTTTTTCTGGGATTTAAAACTAAGTCTTTTGGTTGAAATAAAATCCCATAAAATACTTAAAAATCTACAAAAATAGTTTTACCATTATACTTTGATAAACAAACATGCTTGCACAAAATCAAGGCATGTTATAAATGATTTGGACTATTTTTGTAATATGGAATTATTGGCTTAAAACAAAACGGTATTTTTCCAAACTTGATTTTTCTAAAACTCCTTTAAATACAAAAATTAGATATTTTGAACTCATTAAAGCATAGTGTGTATGGATATGATCCACTACACAAATAAGATGAAATATCTAAGTTTTTGACATTAAGCTCTAAATTTGATTTTGGATAAAAGATATGTATACATGAAAACCAAAATCCAAATAGTATTTTGTTACAAAGAAAAATCTTTTCTAAACTAAAAAATCTTTTATAAAACATATCTATCAAGAGTGTGTGTGTGATATAATACTTGAGCAATCCACCAACTACTCTATCCTTTACATTTTAACTAAAACAAAAATCTTATACCTAGACACAAGTCTTGATCTTCTTGAAGTCTTCCCTTGAAGTCTTCTCATCATCTTGACTTGGTCCAAATGCAATCCAACGAGCTCGACTCCTCTTGAGTACTTGATGTGATCTTGATGCATAGGCTCGTGAATCAAACCGGTGTAAGCTCCAAAATATGACTTTAAATCCTTTGTTGAAGCTCCACACCTACTAAGATCTTGATAACAAATCTGTCACTAATTAAACACAAGATCGTTAGTAAACATAACTACATGAGTTGATCATCATCAAAACTAGAGTGATGGACCTTTGGGCCAGCACTAACTCCTCTTGATTCCTCTAAATAAGAGTTGAGGTACTATATGAAGCTCTCTTGGTTCAACACTAGTGAGGCACACAAACAATACCAAGCATATAAATGATATGAACAATATGAATCAATGCAAGATATAAGAGAGAGAGTTTAGAGATTATGGATCAATCACAAACACCGAGATATATTTCGAGGTTCGAGCTACTGCTCTACGTCCCCGCCTTCACACAGAAGGATTTTCGCTATTCACCCACACAGGACTTCACACACAGGGAACCTCCACTGAGGATTTGGGTCATACAAACTTGAAGTACACAACTCCTCTCTCAAATAATTACAACCTCTACACAAGAGGCAAGGCACAACAATAATCAGCTCTACACTTAGAGGGAAAGGCACAAAGCCACAAGCAAAGAATGATTACAACTCTTGGTGATCTCAAAAATCATAAACCAATTTTCCTTACAAAACAATGATCCTAATGATAGGATCGATAGATAGCTCAAGTATGAGAAAACAAAGAGTTTGGAAATCAAAATCACAAAGAAAATACTTGGGAAAACTTCTAGGATAAAATAGAAATGAAGGACAAAAATAATTCCCAAAGACTCTTTTTCTTTGATTTTTCCAACCCTTTAAACAAATAAAAATAAAACTTTTAACCACAAAAACTCTTGCTGAAAACACTTGAAAGATAGGAATTTTTCTCTTCTAAAATCTTCATAAAATCAGCTCAAGAGAAGGCATATATATAGCCTCTCAAAAATCTACCCGTTGGTAGTCTGGAAAGGTCAAAAATGACCTTCCGATCGATTGAGCCAACGGTCAACTGCCCGGTCGACCGGGCCAAAGCCATCGGTTGACCGACCCCTACCCGAGAGTGGGGTGCTTTCAGTCGGTCGACCGACTGAGTTGGCTGGCCATGTGCACGTCCTCATCCACATCGGTCGACCGTGTCGGTCGACCGACCACTGGTTCGGTCGATCGCCAGTCAGTCTGGCTGAGATTTTAGGATATTGAAAACTTGTCTTTTTAACTCCAATAAAATCCCATAAAATCACATAAATTTCACAAAAATAATTTCTTATAAGATCTTTGAATACCAAATATGTGTGACCAAAAATCAACACATATTTTAAGATTTGAACTATTTTTGTGATATTGAAATTTGGCTTAAACACAAAATCTGTATTTTTCAAAACTTGAATTTTTCAAATGAAAAATCATTTTCTCCAAAACTCAAGTAAATACAAAAACATGATATTGCAACAAATTTGAAGCATATTGTATATGGATAGAATCCAATATACACATAAAATTGTTGGCCCAAAGGCCTTCCACTCTAGTTTTGATGATGATTAACTCATGTAGTTATGTGTACTAATTATCTTGTGATGTTTAAGTTTCAGATCATTAATCAAGATATTAGTTGGTGAAAGCTTCCACACATCTTTCACATGTTGATTCAAGAGCCCGAGCGTCAAAGATCACATATAGCACTTGCTCGGTGGATCATAGAGTTTTGGATTGAGTCGGCTTGGAGATTGCGCTCTACAAGAAGACTTAGGTATCCTAATTTAGTTTTGTGCTTAGATCCAAATTGTAAAGATTAGAATAGTATGATAAGCTCAAGTTCACAACACACACGTTTCATGTTTTGGTTTTCGGTTTTTGGTTTAACCGATCTTGGTTTGCATGAATAGATATTATATCAAAATAAGTTTATATGGTTTAATGTATATTAGATTTGTTCTATATACATGCATGCTTCAACTCTTAGACGAACTTACTTTGATATACCTATTTCATGTGTTTTAGGTTTTGTGTTTTAACAAATTTACTTTTGGAATTAAGGTCAAAAACTATGATATATATTTGATTCATGTATATTGGATTTCTATCCATATGCAACATTCTTCAAAGTGTTTAAATATCATATTTTTGTATTTGGAAGAGTTTTGGACAAAACGTATTTTCTATTCAAAATTCAAGTTTTAGAAAATACAGTTTTTGGTTTTTGGTAAAAATGACAAGACACAAAAATAGTTCACATTGATTGATATTTGAGCTAAACTTTTTACCACATGTTTATATATCAATGCAAATTGATAAAACTATTTTTGGTGATTTTTAGGAGTGTTAAAAGATTTTTCAAATATTTTAAACTAATTTTCTGATCCAGTTTTCTGTTCCAGACTTCAATCAGTTGACTTATTCTCTGAACAAGTCGACTTGACCTGAAGTCGGTCGACCGGGTCGGTCGACCGACGTGCACAAATCTGTGCACGTTTGGCAGACAGGGACGGTCGACCGTCACGGTCGACCGGGATAAGAGCAGAGCTCTCTGTTTGTTTGGGTCGACCGGGGCGGTCGACCGGTAGCTGCCAACGGGCAAAAATTGACCGTTGGGCGGTCGACCGGACCGGTCGACCGGCAGGGTTATTTGGCAAAATCTGCTGCCAACGGCTAGTTTCCAGATTTGCCTATAAATACCCCTTTGGCAAGAGTTTTTCTCTAAGATTTTTTTGTGCGAATTTTTCCCTACTCTCTGGTGTTTTCACTGCAATCAAAAGAAGTTTTTGAACTCATATTGAACAATCTATTTGGTGTTTTTGCTAGGGTTTGGAAAATCAAAGAAAGGGTTTTTGGGAAAAGATTTTGATTGAACTTTTCTATCTTGATTTCAGTTTTTCCCAAGGATTTTTCTTTGTGATTTTGATTTCCATTCCATTGGTTTTCTCCACACTTGAGCTACATCTACTATCTCATTCTATAGGATATTTGTGTGGGAGAAGAAATTGTTTGTGATTGATTGTTGAACCACCAAGTTGTAAACCCTCTATTTACTTTGCTTTGTGCTTTTCCCTCTTGGGTTGAGGAGGGTGTTTGTGCAAGTGGTTTGTATCCCTCAAGTTGTGAGGTGATCCTTGCTTGGCTTAGTGCTAATCCCTTAAGTTGTGAGGTGATTGTTTTGTTGTATTGGAGCTTGCCTCAAGGAGGAGGTTGTGGTTGTAAAGAGAGGAGTTGGGTACTCCTTGTGAGAGTTCTTTGTGGACTAGCTAGTGGATTCAAAATCCTTCGTGTGTCGAAGGCGGGGATGTAGAGCTGGGTGCTCGAACCTCGAAACATATCTTATTGTTTGCGCTTGATCCATTGACTCTCTCTATCTCTCTCTTTACTTTGTGCCTTGCAACTATTTTTATTGTGCATTCATATTTGCTTGGCTTGGTTGTGTGTGCATCATTTGTTGATCACTTGAGTGTATTGCAATTAAGTTTTTAAATTCCGCATTTAGTTAACTAGATTAGCATAATCACCTATTCACCCCCCTCTAGGTGATCTTTCAAAAATATATATATATCTATGTTTTTGATATGAAATCCAAAATTGGTTAAACTGAAAAATCAAAACCAATAAAATTTAAACTTGTGTGTGTACGTGTGTGTGAACTTGAGCATATCAATACTATCTACCTTTACACAAGATCTAAACAAACTTAACTAAACAAATCGAGGTCTTCTTATAGAACTCCTTCTCCAAGTCGACTCGATCCAAACATGATCCGAAGAGCTTGACCCGAAGAGCTTGACTCCAACCGAGTGCTAGATGTGATTTTGACACGCGAGCTCTTGAATCAACACGTGTAAGTTCCAAAACTCCTTTGTTGAAGCTAAACACCTACTAATATCTTGGTCAATCACTACAACTATTTAAACACAAGATTATTAGTAAACTATAACTACATGAGTTAATCATCATCAAAACTAGAGTGATGGGCCTCTGGGCCAACAATCTCCCCTTTTGATGATGACAAATCTTGTTTGGTACGGAGAATGGTTCGTGTAAGGTTTTCTTGAATCAACTGAAAGATTACAACAAACTAATGCCCCGACTACAAGGGAGGGGAGATGTTGAGTCTTGAATCTCCCCTTTGTTTAGTGCTGGGTTCTTCAGGTGGCGATGGAAAGTGAATCTTCTTTTCCATTGATCGGGTGAACGTCAGGAACTCTTGGGGATCTTCTCTTTGGATGGTGGACGGAGTGACACAGCTCTTGATCGACCTGAAATCTCAAAGAGATTGTAGGTAAAGATTGGCTTGTACGCAGCAAGTCACTTGAAGAGTTGGACTCTCCTTCCTTCTCTGTGGAAGCTCTCAAGTCGAGTTCTTCTCCTTGATTTTCCTGATCTAATTGACCGACCCCTTTTCAATAGCAAGCAAGGCTATTTATAGAGGTATCAGGGGTGACCGTGCCCCCTAAAAATACTCCATGATGGGGTTAACTTCCCGTTACGTGGGCAGTGATTGACCCCATAACAAGGGCAGTTATAACTGAGACGCGGGTTTCGACCCTCGCGCCTTGGTGCTGCAGTGCTGCTGAGACGCGGGTTTCGACCCTCGCGCCTTGGTGCTGCAGTGCTGCTGGGCTGAGACGCGGGTTTCGACCCACGCGCCTTGGTGTCACAGTGTCGCTGCTCTGAGACGCGGATTTTGATCCTCGCATCTTGGCGCCGCTTTGCCGCTGGGCTGAGACGCGGATTTCAATCCTTGCGTCTTAGCGCTCCTTTGATGGCTATGATTAGCCCTGCGTCTGGAGTTTGGGACTCTGCTTTTAAAGACTTATCTTCAATGATTTTTGGACAGCCTACAGAACCCCCTCCAATGTTTTCGATATTCTGTAGTTAGCTGGGACGGATTTCGAAATACTTTAGACTCTAGCTGAATTCACCCTTCTAATGCTCCGGGCTTGATCTTGTTTGGAGTATGGCCTTCGTGAGTGTACTGTGGAAGCCACCAAAACTGATCGTGTTGAGTGTCTCGATACACAGTCTAAACCTCCCTGATACTTTGAGTTTGTCGTTGGTGTACTTTAAACCAGGGTGGGCAGTCGTCTGCTTGTGTCAGTGTACTTTTGAACTGAATTATAGAAGCAAGGACTACACGCCAGTTCTGTGGACGCAGGTAATACTGCTTTAAAGACGCGCCTTCTATAGGGGTGCATCTTTTGGGATGAAAACACGACTGTTATTCCATGAGGTAGACGCGAAAAAGATGCGATCTTCGGAGGGACGCGTCTTTTGGAATGAAAACGCGGCTTTTCGGACGCAACTCTGGCCGTGTTGAGAAGGGACGCGTCTTTAGAGATAAAGACGCAACTGTTAGATGCGAATCCGTGCCATGAGTATGTTGCCACGTGTCCTGTAGAATTGAGGGGACATCTTCTTTTTGGCGTGCGAATTTGTTCGATGGTCGACCACTGGAGAAGAAGTCATGGCTCCTGTTCTCGGGAGACGAGGATCTGACACCCGCCAAGATCTCTTTGGATTCAATGCACCGGTCATGCTTCTTGGCATGGCATGGTCAGAGTGAGTATGGCGGTGGATATAGTGGTGGGTATGGTCTTGGATTCTCCCTTCACTTACCCCAGAAGTGGCATCGATGAAAGCTCCATGCTCATTGGTTGACTTTCTGGTGGTGGAGATGTTCATCAACGAAGGATCATAGCCCACATCGGTTGGTCAGGTGGAATCAGAAGGTTCTGCTGCATTTCGACCTCAAGAAACACCATTGCTCTTGGTCAACGAGGAGCTTCTTCGATGTTTACGTCATGCATGGTGACATAATCAGCCTCCAAACGTCATCACAGTGCTCAGCCCATCTTTGGCGCCCTTCCGAACATCTTGTACTTGGAATGGTGAGAAGCTTCAAGGAGTGAGTGCAACCTTTGAGAGAGAGGGACTTCTTTGTACTCCTTTATTGTAACACTCAATCTTATTGTATAAGAGAGCATTTTGTATCACTTTCATATGCCTGGATATAAATAAAAGCGACACTTTTCTTTTGTCTCCTATTGTCTTGAACTCTTTTTTTTTAAGTCAGACGAATAGAAGCAAAGAATCTTTGACTTGTCAAAACTATGATGATAATCTTAACGAGTCAAATTTTGTAGAGAGGTCCTATTTCAGGAACTCAACAATACTGTCAGAGGTGTGATATTAACTTGACAAGGGATAAGATAATTTTTGTGGGCCCGCCACTCTATAAAGGAAAGTGACAGGTGGAACTTGTACCCCCAGGGAAGATGAGCTTTTATCAGAGGTTAGGGATTAACTTGATTAAGATCAGCTGGGGATCTAATGAAAATACTGTTAAAGGTGTAATGTTAACCTAACAATGTTTTTAGGTAGACTTGTTGTTCTGTTAATGAGAATAACAAGTAAGACTAGATTCGCGGGGGATCTAGGAAAGTTTTTCACCGTTAGAGGTGTGATTTAACTTAACGGGTTGAATGTAGTCTTGTCAGAAGTGTGATGTTAACTTGACAAGAATGTGAGTCAGAGGTGTGTATTAACTTGACTCAAAAGCATTTCAGTTTTATTTGGGAAAACTGAAAGTATCACTGCCATAGGTGTGATGTTTAACTTAGCAGCGAGGGTAATGCTAGAGGTGTAATTTTGAACTTGGCATTGGTCATCTCGACTTTGACAAGGAAGTCCGAGGGAAAGTCATGGCCATAAGCGTATTGTTGAACTCGGCAATGACCTGGACGCTAGAGGTGTAATATTAAACTTAGCATCGTTCATTTCAGCTTCGATATGGAAGTCTGAGGGAAAATGGCTGTCAGAGGTTTAATATTGAACTTGACAGCAGATTAATTACTGTTAGGAGTGTAATGTTAACTTAACAGTAATTTGTTAGAGGTGTGGTATTAACTTGACAAAAATTGGTTTGCGATACGAGCAATTTGAGGGCCTGCCATTCTATTGATAAGAATTGACAAGTAAAGTTTGAAGTGCCAGAGGTATAGTGTTAACCTGACAAATTTGAAGGTTTGCTACTCCATATAGGGTTGACAAGTAAAGTTTGTACTTGATAGGGAGTATTGAAAATTTTCATTACCAGAGGTATAGTGTTAACATAGCAATGATTGTATTGTATAGACCTACCATTTTGTGTATGAGAATTGTAAGGAATTTTGGAGGAGAGAGTGGAACTACATCCACTTTGGATTTTTAGCAAACCCTCAGCTATCAACGGATTTGAGGTGCCTTTACCAACTACCGTTTGAGTTGGCTAGCCATGCTATTCCCCTCAGCATGATGAGTTGTCGAAGACTTATGTTGGTCTTAGAAACCAACATTTTCCTCTATCCTTAGCCATCGGAGGCGTCGGATGTTAATGAAGATGGGAACATTAGAACCTAAGTCTCATCTCTTGTCTCTTTATTAATATTCGCCATCATGCATCATGGTGCTATCAATGGGCAATTAGCTTGCCACTGATCTATCGTGATGTAATATAATGAAGGAAAGAAACTTTTCTTGGATCTGGAGTTTTGATCAGAGGTGTACTTTTAACTTGATCAGCGGAGGAGTACCATTAAGGATAGTACTTCTTCAGGAACCTGCCATTGATCGGCATCATGAGTGTATCGCCATTTGAGGTTATGAGGCGATATGATCCATTTGAGTAGACTGACTCTACTACAAAATGTCCTTCCCATTTGGGCTGGAATTTTCCTTTTGTCTTATGTGTCATCGCCATAGGTCTTCTGACGGCTAAGACAAGGTCACCTTTCTTGAAAGTTCGCACTTTAACTTTCTTGTTGAAGGCTCTGCTAATCCGGGCTTGGTAAAGCTCGATCTGCTGTTGGGCCTGCAGACGTTTATCATCTAAGGCTTCCAATTCTTGGAGTCGCTGTCGATGCTTCTCCTCTTTTGTCATCTCCGCTGTCAAGGCGACATGTAGAGACGGAATTTGGATTTTCAGTGGAAGCACGGCTTCACACCCATATACCAAAGAAAATGGCGTAGCTTTAGTTGGGGTTCGAACAGTCGTGCGATAGGCCCATAAGCATTCACCCAGCTTGTCGTCCCAGTCACGCTGACTTTTCGAGACGAATTTCTTGAGGAGCTTGCCAATGGTCTTTTTGAAAGCTTCTGCGAGACCATTAGCGGCGGGGTAGTATGCCGTTGAGGATACACTCTGGATTCTGAACTTAGCGCAGAATCTCTAGAAAGCCTGGCTGATGAACTGGGGTCCATTGTCGTGGACGATTCGCCGAGGTACCCTAAAACGGTAATGACGTGATGTTTAACGAACTTAATCACGTCAGATGACTTTACCTCCTTCAAAGGAATGGCCTCAGCCCATTTGGAGAAGTAATCGGTTATGGCTAAAATAAACCGATGTCCCTTTGACGATGGTGGGCTGATAGGGCCAACTACATCCATTCCCCACATTTCAAATGGCCAAGTAGAGGTCGTAGAGTGAAGGTAACCTGGTGCTTGATGGATGAAATCGCCATGTACTTGGCAGGCGGACATCTTTTGGCATAAGTGATAGCGTCGGCAATCATCTTGGGCCAGTAATATCCCAACCTTTGGAGTCGATATGCAAGTTTTGGGCCAGGTTGATGGGCTCCACACATACTGTCATGGGCTTCTTTCAATATCTCCTGTGCCTCTTTTGGTGAAAGGCAGTGGAGCAAGATCCCGTCATGCGATCGACGATACAATGTTCGCGTAATCACATTATAGTAGAATTTGGGGGCTTTCCTTCGAATGGCAGCCGCTTCTTTGGTGTCTTCAGGCAGGATGTCATACAAGACATAATCAATATAAGGGAATTGCCAGTCTCTAGGCTCTGGACCAGCTGACGATTCGAGAACTTCTTTGCCTTGACAATCTCTTGTTGGCTCTTGGTAGTCCTCAAGAGCAATTCTCAGACAATACAGGTCATGGCTGTGGACAAATATTTTCTCTACTACTCCAGTTGGAAGGGCTAAGGAGGTAGCGAGGGACGCTAGTGCATCTGCATACGCATTTTGCTTGCGTGGTACATGGTCAATGTAAAAGTTGGTGAACCTCTTGGCCATGTAGACAGTTGCGTTGTAATAGGGTACTAGATCTTCATGTCTGACTTCGTACTCCCCGCGAACTTGGCTGACGATGAGCTTAGAGTCACCATATGCCTCGAGATTTTTAACGCCAATCTCATCGGCGAGTTGCATCCCAATTAAGAGGGCATTGTACTCCGCTACATTGTTGGAGCAAGGATCGGTAATGAGACAGCTCGAGGAATCACATAGTTCTGTGGGGAGACGAGTACTACTACTCCTGCCACTATATGTTCTTTTGGCTTGTTCTCGATACACCGTCAAAGAAAAGTTGCCACTTGCCTTTCGAAGGATGTCTGGGTCAGGCAGACCTCAGCGACCTCGTCTGGGAGATCCTCGTAGAGTTTGGCTGCCCTCGGATCTGGATGCTCAGCAAGGAAATCCGTCACCGCTTGTCCCGTCACAGCTTTTTGTGATAAAAAGTGCTGATCGGGGAGTCAGGGTCAGCTGTCTAACTAGAGACTGCTGGTTTGCACCTGAACTGCAACGTCATTCAGAGAGCATTGTGATAAGCCGTTCGCAGCAACATGTTGAAGTGATTCGATTAGCACTTCTCTTCCTTGTCAAATAATCCCTTAGATCCGTGGGAGGAGGATCAAAGATTAGCCGCGCAATGTCGAGGGCGGGAGGCGTCCCTGCTCTGTACAGCTGGGACGCAAGGTTCAGAGACGCGGGGCGCCTGAACGCAACTCGTGCGTCGCGGCTTCTGAGCGTGAGGTTGGCGTCTCTGCTGACGAGAGCCGCAGCTCTCACGTTGTTGATAGTTGCGTCGGGGCAGAGACGCTGGAGGAATACAGGGCTGCTGGCCCCCATGCCTAGAAGCGCGTGCCTCTTGTACTTGACAAGGTGCGCGAATTTCGCCTTGGCGTCTGGGGAGTGGGGCTTCAGAGGAGCCAACCTGGTGAACCTCGCGTTTGGGTTGCCAAACGCGGACTTCGCGTGTCGGATGTGGTACGCTGGTCTGAGCCTCGCGTCCTACTTCCGTTCCAACTTGTAGTTGACGCGCACGCCTCCTCTGCCGCCGTTCAGCATTCCGGTTGCGTCGTGGAGTTTGAGGGGAACCCCTGACGACTTGGTGCTGAGGGAGAGGGTAGATTGGCTGGACACCAGAAAAGTTGACCACGCGGGTCTCCTGAGAGACGTTGGCGCGGGTGTCACGCATGGCGCGATTGGCCACGACATCTTTCACAGCAGCTGCATTTGAGAGAATCTCAGAGCGGATTTCGGGGCAATTCCCGTAGAGACCCTGCGGCAGGCGCGGGCCTTTGGGATCCTGGAGCCGGAAGAGAGGAACTCTTCATACTTTGCCTGGTCGAATTCTACGACGAGTGATTCGACCGTTTTCCCCTTGCAGAGGACGTCACCTTGCGCCACCACTTGCTCGTCAGTAACGAAAGTAGTCCCCAGCGGAGTCGTCATCCCTTGTTTGGTACGGAGAATGGTTCGTGTAAGGTTTCCTTGAATCAACTGAAAGATTACAACAAACTAATGCCCGACTATAAGGGAGGGGAGATGTTGAGTCTTGAATCTCCCTTTTGTTTAGTGCTGGGTTTTTCAGGTGGCGATGGAAAGTGAATCTTGTTTTCCGTTGACCGGTGAACGTCAGGAACTCTTGGGGATCTTCTCTTTGGATGGTGGACGGAGTGACACAGCTCTTGATCGACCTGAAATCTCAAAGAGATTGTAGGCAAAGATTGGCATGTACGCAGTAAGTCACTTGAAGAGTTGGACTCTCCTTCCTTCTCTGTGGAAGCTCTCAAGTCGAGTTCTTCTCCTTGATTTTTCTGATCTAATTGACCGACCCCTTTTCAATAGCAAGTAAGGCTATTTATAGAGGTATCAGGGGTGAACATGCCCCCTAAAAATACTCCACAATGGAGTTAACTTTCCCGTTACGTGGGCAGTGATTGACCCCATAACAAGGGCAGTTATAACTGAGACGCGGGTTTCGACCCTTGCGACTTGGTGCTGCAGTGCTGCTGAGACGCGGGTTTCGACCCTCGCGCCTTGATGCTGCAGTGCTGCTGGGTTGAGACGCGGGTTTCAACCACGCGCCTTGGTGTCGCAGTGCCGCTGGGCTGAGACGCGGATTTCGATCCTCGCGTCTTGGCGCCGCTTTGCCGCTGGGCTGAGACGCGGATTTCGATCCTCGCGTCTTGGCGCCGCTTTGATGGCTATGATTAGCCCTGCGTCTGGAGTTTGGGACTCTGCTTTTAAAGACTTGTCTTCAATGATTTTTGGACAGCCTACAACAAAACTCATGGAGTTATATATGCATGGATTAAAGTTAAGCTTCATAGAAGCTCCCCCTTAACTCATGCATAGCAATAAAAAATAAAGATATTCAATGAATGCATAAACCAAACAACACATATATGCATAAATAAGGAAATAAACATAAAAAATTCTCCAAATACTTCTCCTCTTTTTGCATAAACAAAACATATATTCATTAAACAAGAAAAGAAACATGCATATATAAAACTCTCAAAATTCTTCTCTCTTTTTTGTATAAAATAAGAAAATAAAATAAATATGCATATATAGATTCGTAGTTTCTCTCCCCCTTTTGGTCAAATCATCAACAAAGAGGCGAAAACAAATCAAAAATAAAGATAAATATGCGATATACATTCATGAAGAAGAGAGACGTGAAGTTAACTCTCCCCTGCATACATGCAACACATAAAAAGAGATGAGTAAACCCTAATCACATAAAGCATAATATATAATGTATAAAAGGAGATGTGAAGCTCCCACTACACACGTGTAAGACATAGAGAGGAGAGGTCAAGCTTCTCAATATGAGATACACTCAATATGAATCTATATATAGAGAAGATGTTAAGCTTCCCATACATATAAGCAATACATATCAAAATAATATGATACCAATTAAAAATATACCAATTTATGATAAATGTATATATCGAAACATTATGATACCAATTGAAAATAAACAAAATTTTTAAGATACCAATTGAAAATATCTTGTAAATTTTTGATACCAATAGAAAATGAAACATTGTATGTTTTAACACCAATTGAAACATATATATTGTAAATTTTGATACCAATTGAAAGTAAAAACCAATTGAAAATACAAACCAAATTTTGGATAAACATCAAGGTCATTTTACAATAGAGATATCAAATAGAGAATAATACTAATTTAAGATTATTGATAACAATATTGAAAATGTTAGCATATATCAAAACAAAGTATTTTTCATCATAAAGAATGGGAGTAAGATACCAATTGAAAATAAAGCCGATTGAAAGATAAAACACGAATTTTCTTCCCCTTTATGAAATACTAAAACAATACATAAGCTTGTATAAGATACCAATTGAAAAATAATTGACATTAAGGACTAAATCAAGCTTAGCATAAACATAATTTGTGTTTTTAAAATGTAAAGATATTGTAAGTACAATCAAATCATATATATATATATATATTAAAATGTAAATACAATCGAACTTGATACTATTTGAAGTTTGAAGCATACATATATAGAAAAAACACAAACATGAGTATACAAACTTAAAAATATCAATTGTAATACTAATTAAAAATATAATGAGAATCAAGTGTAAAACTCATACCTACCTCCTTATTCATGCACATGTTTAAATAGATTTTCAATAAGAGCATTCAAGGCGTGGTCGCCCATCCATCCACCCTTCGCGTTGGTAGGGTTTTTAAAAACATGAGTTTGAAAATAATTTCTAGCATAGATGAAAACTCTACCAAGTGAAGAATATAAATTAGTTTAAGATAATTTTGAAATAACTAGTTATAGATTCTTCAAAACATGAAACTAAATCATATATTTTATGAAGCATACATTTTACACGAAATTGACACTCAAGATATATAAAGTTCAACAAAGTACTCATAAAACAAAGTAATGAGTAAATATCAAGTAATGTGAGTATACAAGAATTATATGAAAAATATATTCATGAAAATAGGCAATAAGACTCATATGAAATTCCTTACCAAAAGCATGAAGGTCATCAAAACTAAATATACTTCAAAGTATATATATGTTTACTTAAAACTAAAAGTATACATACATATTCAAGTACAAATGAGTCCATAATAGAATTTGCATGAAAAACAAGTGACTCAAGGGTATACATGTATATCTAAAGTTTTAAAACAAAACATATACATGAAGCTAAACACATCATCATGAAAACATGTCCAAAAATAGGGAATACAAGTCAAAATGCACGAATCATCAAAACTAGGCTATACTAGTACATCTAATGGGTACAAATGAGCAATTAAGCACATATATACAAAATTCAAATGTGGCTCATTAGTTGGATAAGTATATACACAAGTTTTAATGAAAACTATATCTAAACATATAATCAAAACATGAAGTGCAAAACCATAAACAAACATGATCATTAAGGTAAATGCATGTGATTTAGAGCTATAATATACACAATAGCTAAACTAAAATGAGAACACAAATATAAGTCCATATAAATATGGGTGTATCTCAAATACTACATATGTATATCACATGTCTAATAAGCATGACATTTAATATAATAATCATGAAAAATCAAAACATGCTAAAAATCAACAATATGAAAGTATGTACACTAAATGAGATTTAGAGATAGTTACCAAAACCGTTAGGGCTAATCTCTAGATCTTCAAACCATGGTATCCTCTCAAAAACTCCCCTTGAAAGTGATGCATTCAAAAGTGTCACCATTTAGCTCGGAATGCATCACCATCAAGGCATTATTACTCTCACGTCAAACGAGAGCCCACACCAACATCAAATAAATATGGGTGAATTTTGGTACCCATACCTTATTGGGTCCATAGGGGTTAGCACCTTTCCTAACTCAAATAAACTTATTTGTAAAATTTGAATTATGTATTCAATCATAACAAAACTTTGCAAGGTGGCCCTTACGTCCACAATGTGTACAAGTGTACACATGAGCATACATAAAATCATGTGTGTGTGCATGATGAGCATGTGTATACCGTGGTTTGTGTGCATGTATATGAGGAGCATGTTTCTTGTGAAACATGGTTTCTAACCGTGTGTGGTTCATGACACATTGGCTCAAAGTGGAGCCCAAACAATCAACACTCTTCTTTAAAATACATATATCATTTTCAATAATAGAAGAAGAAGTAGAGCATGAAACATTTTTGTTAATAGAGGATGAATCTATAGTAGCATGATAAACATGTGAATCAATATCATTTTTCAAAAAAATATTTTTCTTGGAAACCAAATCTAGTTCTTTTGAAATAGAAGTAATTTTATTTTTTAAAAATTCATTTTTTTAAAACAAAATCAAGTTTTGAAGATAGAACTTTATTTTTCTTCAAAACAATGTCACACTCATTTTTTTTTTTAAAATTTCATTTTCTTTTAGTGCAAGGTCAAATTGGAATTTCAATGAGTCCCTTTCATTAGAAATCTCATTCCTTTCTTGCAAAACAATATCAAGTTTAGAAAATAAGTTCTTATTTTCTTCTTTTATCTTAAAAGTTTTATTTTTAAAAACTAGGTATTTTTCAAGCAGGTTTTCACAAACTATGAAAAGTTCTTTATTTAATGCATCAGCATCTATATAGTCATCACTTGAAGAACTATCACAATCATCTAGTTGAGATTCCGAATGTACCTCAAGGGAGTCATTCCATTGGACCATGTAGCAAGCTTGTTCGGATTCTCCTCCACTAGATTCCTCCTCCATATAGTTTGGTGTTTGAAGTTTTGGAGAGGTCAAAGTGTTCTACACTGCAAAGACGGAATCACAATGAGAAACTATACATAAATATTCTTTATTTAGAGTGCATCTAAGTGCCTCTAGGGCTTGTGCATTGGCCTCTATATACTTGTTATTATCAAGATAGGATTTCTTGAAAGTAGCAAGGAAAACATGCATTCCTAGGGTTTTAAGATACATACTCATCTTATATTTTCACATGTCAATGTTGGAAACATCATACATAGGAGGAGTAAAGAAATCCATGAGTGTGTGTAAACAAATATGTGTGCAAATGCAAAACTAGAATAGCTAATCAATATCTCACTCATAGGTGGTTAAACCTAATATGAGGAGCGTAGGCTCTAATACCAATTGAAAATATAGATGGGGGTGAATAGGTGTATGGCTAATCTAATGACAAATGATGTGAAATTAAAATAAAATGCAACACACTTAGTGTAACCAAAGAGTGTAGCCGAATTCCCAGTGAAGGGCTCTGGACTAACTCCTCTTGATTCCTCTAAATAAAAGTTGAGGTGCTATATGAAGCTTTCTTGGTTCAATACTAGTGAGGCACACAAACAATACAAGCATATAAATGATATAAACAATATGAATCAATGCAAGATATAAAAGGGAGAGAGTTTAGAGATAGATGATCAATCACAAACACCGAGACAAGTTTCGAGGTTTGAGCCACTACATGTTTGGTAGGGGAAATTAAAGATCGAGGAGTAAATTCTTTATTTGATAGTAAAGAAAATTACAGCGGATCAATAATTCTCTTACAAGAGAGGGGAGATATTCAAACTCAGATCTTCCCTTTGTTTAAAGCCGGGTTCTTGATGTGGCGATGGAAAGTGAATCTTATTTTTTGTTGACTGGGTGAACGTCAGGACCTCTTGGGAATCCTCTCTTTGGATAGTAGACGAAGTAACACAGTTTCTGTCCACCAAGGATCTCAAGGAGATTGTAGGCAAAAATGAACTTGTACGCAGTAAGTTGTTAGAAGAGTTGAACTCTCTTTCTTTTCAGCTAGAAGTCTTGGTATTTTTACGGCTTACAACCAAAGTTCTTTTTTTACCAAGAACTTTCTGACCCCTTTTCATAGCAAACTGGGCTATTTATAGAGGTTTCAGGGGGTAAACGTGTCCCCTAAAAACACTCCATAATAGGGGTTAACTCCCTCATTACGTAAGCAGTGATAGACCTAGTAATGAGGGCAGTTATAACTGAGACACAGGTTTTGGGCCTCGCGTTTTGCAATTAAGGTGATGCTTGAGAAACGCGAGCTTCTAATTTTGTGTCAAGCTTCACGTGAGACGCGGGCTTTGGACTCTGCGTCTTGGTATTGCAATAATGTTAAGACGCGGGTTTCAACCTCGCGTCTTAGTCCTTACAGTGATATCGAGACGCGAATTCCAACCCTCACGTCTTAGTGCTGCGCTGGTGGCGATGATTACCCTTGCGTCTGGAGCTTGAATTCTGCTTTTTGTCAACTTGTCTTCAGTGATTTTTAGACAGCCGACAGATAAATTTTTTGTGAGAGGTCTTTTTTTCTAATTATTTATCAAAACTGAACGAAGGGAGGTTTTCTCTTGTGACTCTTTCAAAAACTTTGTTCGTCCATCCGTTCGTCTTCATCCGCACAGAGAGAGAGAGAGACCGCCAGTGCCACGCTGGCGAGGCCAAATCTGACCTGGCGCCGACGTGGCATGTCAGAGGCTGGTTTGATAAATATTTTTAGGGGAGGTCTTTTTTTCTAATTATTTATTAAAATCAATCGAAGGAAGGTTTTCTCATGTGACTCCTTCACAAACTTTGTCCGTCCGTCTCTCTCGTCATCCGCAGAAAGAGTGAGCAAGAGAGAGAACAACAAGATGAGTAGCACTCCTCTCTTCCCTCTAGCCTCCTCCCCACCCCCCTCCCCCTCCCCCCTTCTCTCACCTCTCTCTCTTCCTTCTTCTTCCTCTTCTTCGTCGGTGGAATTCGATTGGTTTCCAACCGCAAATGCAATCTACTAGTTTAACTTAAATAAGATTTTTTAATAAAAAATCCAAAAAATAAATAAAGAAATAAAGTAGAAAAGAGTAGAGATATGGTGGCAGTGACGGAGCTGCGACCCGCGACCCGTGTGTCGCCAGAGCTCCGGTGGGCGTCTCATCCTCTCGCTCTCACGGGGTTGTGCAAAGGCGAAGGAGAAGGCCATGCTCTGTTGAATTTAAATCTGGTGCAAAGCAGCAACAGCAAGCAGATGAAGAAGAAGGGGGAGGAGGAGGAGATGAGCAGCAGCAGCAGATTAGGTGTTTGATTTTTCTAATTAAATATCATTAAAATTACTATTCATCACATCACATTACATCGCATAAAATCAATTTCCTTCTCTTTTTCTCCTTTCAATGTTCAAAATGTCCCGCTCCTTAATTATTATTCTTCTTCTCTCTCTCACTTTACTCTGTTGTTTTTGGTTGATCGATCGATCGATTGCAGAAAACCGCAATGCTTATTGGTGGAAAGGTATCAAGACGGTACAGATAAGAGGTTCTCTTCTCTTCTTAAATTGAAAATTATACTATACTGGAGGAGCAGCCATGGCCTTTAGGGTTTGGGACCTTTA
Organism: Agave tequilana; assembly: GCA_038442645.1. NCBI lineage: Eukaryota > Viridiplantae > Streptophyta > Magnoliopsida > Asparagales > Asparagaceae > Agave > Agave tequilana. The sequence goes on along the minus strand of JAVJIF010002470.1, from coordinate 15,344 downwards.
GGTTTTACTTAGGACATTTGATGAATAGCCTTAAAACTGCATCATCCATCGTCATCATATATCATTTACCTCCCTCCATCATCTACTTGTATTTTTCAATTTATTATTTTTAACATCTAGAAATTAATTTGTGATGCATGTTTCATGTTTTTTTCTTTTTCTTTTTCGCTTTGAGATAAACGGTGGAGGAAGCCCCTAAGTTAATTAACCAAACGTGGACAAGACTCTACAAGTAGCTGCTCATCACAAGAACAAAGTGTACACAGGAAAAACAAGTCAATTACAGGCCCTTCCTGGCTGTTGATAGTCATGTCATCTCATCTCCCTGCTCAATCCTTAAAGCAAAACTTTCCATTGCTGAATATTAGTAGGGCATGTCTAAGCAATTACTTGCTCAAACAAATTTTAGCACCTGTCGAATATACCCTAGTCGCACTCTTTCCAAATGCACCAGAAGATAGTTGCTCTGATGTAGGAAGAGATCACCCAGGAGCAGACCGCCCGGTCGACTGATCAAGGAGAGTTTTACCATCGGTCGACCGCCCTCCAACAAAGAGTTGGAGGATTACAGTCGGGTCGACTGTCCGGTCGACCGCCTCTGAACCAAATTGAATTACCGGTTGACCGGCCTTCACTCGTGGTCGACCATTCTGCGTGTATCAGTATATTTGAATCTGTTTAGGATTTCATTTTTGGATCCAATTTGGATTCCAAATTGTTTCATTTTTATTTATTTTTTATTTTAAGTTCCCTAGATAGAGTAGTATCCTTCTTTTTTTTTTGCTTATATAAGGTCATTGCATCTTTATAATTTTTATTCTAACTTTTTATTCAACTTTTGATTATCAATTAAATTCAGTTTTTCCTCTTACTTGTGGAATTGAGCTGCTACTCTTTGCTCGTGGATTCAAGTGTTTTCCTACCTAGAGGCATCCTTTAAGGTTCGTTGGTGCTAGAACGAGATCTAACCGGCATTGTTCGCTTCTTTGTCTGCGTCAAGTGGTATCAGAGCTTCGACAACTTTTCGACAATGGTAAGAGATGGCGACGAGCAGTAAAGCCTTTCCACAATAGTAGGCATTGTTGAAAAATACATCACCACCATCAAATCTATCTTAAACCATATGGCCCAAGCGATCGAGAAGATGTCTCTCAAGAATAATGATCGAGGTCTAGCCAATGGTACATACTGAAGCAGACGAGATTGTTAATCAGGTAACCCTCATTCACTACTTCCACCACAATAATTTCCCCTCCAACGACCACTACCAATACATTCTCTATAAAAATTTCAATACGAAGATCTTTCCAATGAGGAAGAATTGAACAACACCCTCCATCAAGAAGACAATTTCGAAGAGGAGTCTTACGATGGAAGGATGGCCTACGAGCGAGGCCATAGGCGGATGGCCAATCCTAATCCTAACAGGGGAGGAAGATTTTCTTTTCCTAATCATGATAAGGGAAAAAAGGAGACTCAAGTCCTAATGAATATAGGATGAAGATCGAGATACCTTCTTTAGTGGAAACCTTAATATAGAATCCTTTTTGTACTAGATTTATGAGGTAGAGAAATTCTTCGACATGGCTTACGTCCCTGCGGAGAAGCATGTCAAGTTCGTAGCATACAAACTCAAGGGAGAAGCAACCACATGGCGGGATCACTACAAGTCACAAGGAGACGACAAGGCACAAGGCAAACCACCCGTGATGACTTGGAGGCACATGAAACAACTCCTACAAGGTAGATTTATTCCACCTAATTATCAACATTCTTTACAATCAATTTGAATAATGCAAACAAGAGACTGTTGTGGCATACACGGAGGAATTCTATCGCCTCTCATCACGATGCAAACTATCCATGACGGATGAACAACAAACGGCTAAATACATTAGCATGTTAAAGTACCCCATCCAAGAACGCGTGATCCTTCACGACATGTTCTCTGTTAATGAAGCCCATAACAAGACCATGAAGATTGAGAGACTACACAACAAAGTTTCACCTTTCAGGCGTTCGATGTTACTTGAAGATCCATTAGGTGGCAAAGGAATTCAGCCGAGTTCCATAACGGTTGGCTAACCGCCAACTCAACAGACGGTCCTGTGTCGGCACCGACAACAACAACCACCGCAGCCGTGAAGAGCAAAGAAATCCTTACACCAAGCCTGGGGTCGACAAGTGTTATAGGTGTGGAGAGCCTGGCCATAGGTCAGGGTTTAAAAGACTCAGCCGATCTGGTTCTGACATGGCCAAGTCAGAACCGGATCGGCCTTCTGTAGTCTGAAATCGGGCCACGAGTCAACATTTTTGCATCGTTTGACTTGACTTGAAATCATTGTTTTAAATATCGATCGAATACCGGTATATCGAGCTGAGATACCGGTATTTTATCCAAAACGATACGATAAGTGCAAAAATTTACCGGATATCGTTTTGGATCGACGTGGCGATATATCGGCCGATATCCGAGATGAAATATTCGATATATTGGCCTTTATAGTTACTTATTTGGATAATAATTATTATTTTTTGCTTGAGAGATTTTTTATTCTATTCTATGTCTATTATGGTATTTCAATGATGTTTTTATATGATATTTGGATAATAACTTATTTCTTTTAATAATGTCTTATATGTATTTACTATTGATATATCAACTGGTATTTAGTATCATATCGCGATATGTTACCCAGTATCCAGTACATAATTTTGCTGGCTGGTATATCGCCGATATCCGATATTTAAAACACCGCTCGGGATGGACTCGGAGTTGGCTCGGATGTATCGGCCGAGCAACGATGGAATCGGCTTGACTCGGCCGATACCACTGAGTCGATGCCGAGTCGGCCATAAAAGCAAAAAAAAAAAAAAAAAAAAAAAACACAGACTTACCCCTCGACCTCGACCCCGACCTTGATCTCCGACCTCGACCTCGACCCTGATCTCCACCCTCGATCGTTAACCTCGACCTTCGATCTCCGCCCGAGAGTGGAGGGATGGAGAGGGGGGAGAGACAGAGAGAGAAAGATCAGAGGAGGGAGGGAGAGAGAGCCTCTCTCCCCCTCCCTCTGATCTCTCCCTCTCTCTCTGTGCTCCCCCTCTCTTTCCTCCCTCTGATCTCTCTCCCCCTTCTCTCAGCTGATCTCTCTCTCACCCTCTTTCTCTCATAACCTTTCTTTTTCTTTTATTTTAAAATTTTTGATTTTTTTAGATTTAGCCCTCAATGTTTCATATTTCTAAATTTACCCCCTAAATTTATATATTTCTTATATTTATCCCCTCAAACTATCATATTTTCCCAATTAACTCTTTAAAATTGTTTTGAATATGTGATACATGAAAATTGATGTCTACATTTTTTTAAGATTTGTCGTGATTTTTAAAAAATTTTTGAGATTTATTTGTAGTGTTTTGCGCGTATCATACCCGAATTCGTTTCGAGATGCCGCGACCGATGTAGAACGGTGCTCGTCGAGTCGGCGATTGAGACCGCGACTTTGAACCATGCTATAGATCTAATGGATGTCCAAAGAGGAGGTAAGTCAACATTGCAGATTATGAAGATGGAGACGAAGGAGTCGTGATGGAAGACACAAGTGATTCTGACTTTGCCGAAGAATATGAAGATCCCATAGCTTGTGTTGTTCAAAAATTGTTCTGCAACCAGAAGTTCTCTGACACCACACAACAACATCAAATATTTTATTATAGGTGTTCGGTCAAGGACAAGATATGCAACCTTATCATCGACAATGGAAGCTGCGAGAACATCGTGTTTAGAACAATTGTAGATCATTTGAAGGTAGAGACGATACATCATCATCCCTATGCTATTGAGTGGACAAGAATGCCCCTTCTATCAAGGTAATAGTTTTATGTCATGTTCCTATTTCCATTGGCGAAGTCTATCAAGATTCCATTGCTTGTGATGTTGTCGATATGAACAAGTGTCATATTCTTTTAGGGAGGCCATAGCAGCATGATGTTGATGCTACCACAAAGGTATTATTTATATATATATATATTCACTTGGAAGGGCAAAAGAGTTGCCATGAAGCCTATTCCACCAATTCCAAAGACTGCAAAAAGAAGAGAAGACTAAACTCATATCCATATCCAATCGAAGCGGATCAAGATTTTGGGTCACACTTTTCCTCAAACCGATTTTGTTAAAGATGACATCGTTCATGGTTCGATTGATAGGAACTCGAGGATGAGTTCCGTTGAAGAGGGAAGGACTGATATAGGAAGAGATCACCTAGGAGCAGACCTAGAAGCAGACATCGATCGACCGATCAAGGAGAGTTTTGCCGTCGGTCGATCGCCTTCCAACAGAGTTGGAGGATTACAGTCGGTCAACCGCCCGATCGACCGCCTCTGAAGCAAATTGAACTACTGGTCGACCGGCCTTCACCGCGGTCGATCGTTCTGCGTGTACCAGCGTATCTGAATTTGTTTAGGTTTTCATTTTCGGATCCAATCTGGATTCCAATTGTATTATTTTTATTTCTTTATTTTAAGCTTTCTAGATAGAGTAGTATTCTTCTTTTGTTTTGCCTATATAAGGCCATTGTATCTTTGTAACTTTTATTCAACTTATCAATTAACTTCAGTTTTTCTTTTTGCTTGTGGATTCGACTTGCTACCCTTGCTTGTGGATTCGAGTGTTTTCCTTCCTAAAGGCATCCTTTAGGGTTCGTTGGTGCTAGAACGAGATCTAGCCGACGTTGTTCGCTTCCCAGTTTGCGTCATGCTCCGACTGAGTCCTAAAGACCCTAATGCTCTAGGCTACCGAATTGACCCTCCAAGTTGACCTAACCTCTGCAACTTAATTCTGGCAACTTAAGATAGGGCAAAGGGAAAAGAAAGGACGCCAAATCTTCTTGGACAAGGGCACCCAAGGAATAGATATCCATTGTTCCCTAGTCTTGACGACCACACTCCACTAGTGAGATTGTCCGAACTTTATATTTCTTATAACCAACCAAATAAACACCTTAACCTTCAAGGGATCCTTAATACACCAAATTGTAAGGGTGAAGGGACACTGAACACCACTGTCATTGAGGAAAGAGTACGAAGCCTGGACTGAGCCCCTCGTTTACACTGGTTCCACTGATTAGCGTCTTGACTTATCGGGTATTGGGGTTTGGTCAACATTCAGCCAAGCAATCAAATCTAGCCTTTGTTTTCTAAGTGCTGCATCTATAGGGGTTGAGGTGACGATATCCCAACTAACTCTCAACTAAAAGCTATTTGGGAGGAGGAGCTGATCAAATGTCTCATATGCTTTTGTTGTCAGATATTTACTGGATACTAGATCTCAACTACAACCTATTTGGGAGGAGCAACAACAAGGCACCATGACAAATAATATATTGCAAAATGACAAGTTCCCTGACTTATCTTGGCTTCCACCTGTAATTAGAAAATTTATTCTGCCTGCAGGCTTTCCAGGTAAATGTATATCCAATTTTTCTCGAGTTATTCATTTGTTTATTTATTTTGCTTAGTTCTACTATTGACAACCATTATGTTGAGCCTGCTACCAATGATCAGTTTCAATTGATGTTATCAATGCATTTAGCCTTCATTTGATTAAATTTAAATTGTGACTCTGCATCTTTAACTAAAACCTCCTATTATTTTTCCACGTTTTTTCCTTCTAATAATCTCATATCTTCTTAGTCTACTTTTCAGGTAGTTTCAAACTTTACCAAATAAGAAGTTAAGAAAAGCTAACATCAGCACCAAGTTTTATGATTTGTTTAGAGAAGCATGAAGATCAACTGGATCTTTCCTAATATTTTATACGAAACGGATGAAGGCATTGCATGTTGACTCATTATTGAAGATGAAATTATTAGATGAGTTAATAGGTATGGAGGACATTCAGGGGGATGAATCATGACTTTGTAGGTTGTCGTGACATCGTGCTCAAGTAATATTTTTCACACGAGTATCATGTTTCTTGTATGAAAGGAAATAATAATAATATAAAACAAAAAAATTGTAATTGTCCAATCTTTTTTTGATAATTGAAAATTAAGAGTTCTGGCTAAATTTTCATCATCAATTTACTGTCAATGAGAACAGAGGGGTTTCAATTTTCCTGATTACTTCTCTTAGCATTGAGAAGAGAGGTTTTTCCTTTCTTTAGCTTCTTGATCTCTTGAATGCAAGGTCTTTTCTGCCTAGTTGGCCTCTTAAAAGATCCGCTTGACTATAAAGATAGCAGTATCTTTCTCTCTCTGGGGTTAGGGTACATAAACTTCACAGCATTAATCCTGAAGTTATGATTTTATTTTATTTTATTTTTATGGATTCTTGCAGTGATTTGTGGAGAGAATCCCACATTAACATTCTAGAACATGCTTTGGCAGTAATAGTTAGGTAAGGGCGCCATAAATTTCGTGTAGTTTGTGGGACCTTGGGATTGAGTTATAGGGCTGGTTAGTTGAAGCTTGATATGGCTTTTTGTGATTGTTACTGTTGACTGAAGTTATTAGTAATAAAATGTTGGAAGATTGCAAATTATGAATTTGATTTTATAGATCTGAATCACAGACAGGATACATGATATGGGTATGACCCAATGGACACCATTATGTGACCAATTTAAAAAACTAGGACACAAGTATGAATACTGTTATCTTATATTGTGTATATATTTTCTACTATGAATCTTGTATGGCTTAATGAAAATGCATAATTTTTCTCAGGTTCTTTTTATTGAGCAAGAGCTCCGACTTAAGAGGAATATGAGCAAGCTAATTAGATCAATGATCATATATTTTCTAGATATGTCATCGACAGTTCGGTCAATTTATCCTGTATGCTTAGTGAAATATTTTCTCTGCACATACTTTTAGCTGTTTAATGTTCCCTTTTATTCATCTTGCAGAATCAGTTTCAGATGATTACTTGGAATACATTCTATTGCAGTTCCCAACAAATGTAACAGGATGGATTTGTCATGCATTGGTTACATCAAGTCTTCTAAAGGTACTTAACAATTGACTATTGCTGACTTTATTCAAGAATATGTTTCTTCATCATTCCCCACTTGCAAACTATGAAACATAGATACTTACTGTAAAGGAGGATTGGCACAATGTGTCAAAGATACTCAGATTCTTTGGTACTTGGTGATCTGTGTTGTATACACCTTTTGATGTGTCCTTAAATTTATGTTGTGTCCTAGACGTGTCAAATACACATCCGGGCCTAACAAGTTAAATTGACAGGTAAATTGTGGAGTTTATGTTTCAATTTGATTTTCAACTGTTTTGATATTACCTTCTCTGCAAGTAAAATAAGGATATAATTCAGGCAATAGTTACATCATTTATATTTTATGTGACATATGAGGTATTGGCTGCTAGTTGGTTATTTGCAATCTTGATGTTTTTCTGTAGAATATTATTATACTAATATAATTATGTTCTCGCAGGTTTTATTTCTAAGTTAAACTTCTGTGTTTCAGTCCTATTGTTATTTGCCTTTCATGTTTTAGATAAAAACAACTAATAACGTATTGTTTCCCCCCTTCATTTAACGCTATTTCAGGGTTTATTTATGTCTAGATATGAAAGATGAAGTACTGGCTGCTAGTTGGTTATTTGTGATCTTGATGCTTTTTTCTAGAATATGAATGTATTTTATGTTGTCGTTAGGTTTTATTTCTAATTTAAGTTTGTTCGCGTTGTGATCTCAATTTTGTTTGCCCTTCATGCTTAAGATAAAAACAACTAATAACATATTTGAAATATATTGTATCTCCCTGGTGTTGTAGACTCGTATCTAGGTTTCACAACCAGTGTTTCTGTGTCCACATGCTCTTTTGTGGATTGCAAATGGAGTCTGCAAATCTCAGGTTTGATCTAGTAAGGTTCAAGAAGGTTTTAAGTTATAGCAATATATATGTGCACGGCTGATGGACACATGTAATTCACTGGTCTTTCATTGTCAATTTAATAAGAAGAAAATGTTTTTTCTCTGTAAGAGTGGTGGATCACCAAAAAGTTGGTTCTCTCATAGTGAGATGAAGGTGTATTTTTCTCTCAAGGGTAAACAGTCATCGAAAAGTTTGTTGTGGAATGAGAGTTTAAAACTCTATTATATGGAAGTTGGATAAATTAATTTACTACTGTTAGTAGAATGTAATAGACTATGTAGAAATTAAGGAATATTCATATAGGGAAACTCGAGTCCTACAAAGGGACATTTCAAAAGACTAATTCAGATGCATGTGCACCAAGTGGATATTGTAGAAGTTCTAATGTAATTTTTTTATTTTTGTTTGAATTTATTGATAACTTAAAAAGGAACTATTATAGTTCAAATCCGTTGAAATTCTTTTTTCAAATTAGATTATTTTTAAAAATCGCAACACAATATTCATGACAATTGTAAAAATAAGAATTCTTGTAACAAAAAACAAACTTAACCCTTTTATGTAAAAAGTTAATTAGTTGATTGAAATTAAAATAACTTAAAATATGTTAGTTAAATTTATGGTAGAGCAATAAATTAATATTTCATTTGAAAAACTCAAAAATGACACATTGTGTCAGAATTTTAGAAGAAGATATTTTCATATTACTATTGATGTGAGCAATGCCTCAAATATATAGGCATCACAATTACATAGGGATGACAATTTGACCCATACCCGCAGGGACCCGACCGACCCGACCCGAATGGGGCGGGTTTTTTGATCATTGACCGGGTTCGGGTCGGGTAACGGGGAAAACCCGAAATAACAAAGGCCGGGGTGGGGCGGGTACGGTATAGCATTGCCCTGCCTCGTTACCCGCCCGTACCCGCCCCGCTATTTTTTCATATAATGAGTATAATAATATATATATATACATCTACTTAAATAACCCAGCTTTTTTTTCATATAATGAGTATAATAATATTATATATACATCTACTTAAATAACCCAGCTTTTAATACTAATTACAAATATGTCATTCCCTATAAATATCTAAACCAAATGGTCCAAAATCCAAATCCAATTTGCCCTAAAAATTTGAGCCCAATACACGATTTCGGGTCTGGTCGGGTCGGGTATTTTTATTACCCGCCGGGGCGGGGATGAGGGTGATTGTGAAATATCCAACGGGGTCTGGGGCGGGGACGGGGCGGGTTTTGGGATTTCGGGTACGAGGACGGGGTGTTCAATACCCGGCCCGACCCACCCCGTTACCATCCCTACAATTACATGATAAGAAAATCTCTAATCCTAATACAGTTACTTCCATAATATGAGTAGGACTCCTAATAACATATAGAAACATGACTCATAGTAGCATATAGAAACACGACTCTTGACTCTTAATATAGTAACTATAATATGACTCCTAATATGTAAATATAATAATCAAATACTTTAACACTCTGCCTTAAGCTGGAGCTTAGATATCAATAATGCCTAACTTATTACAAATACTAATAAAATATATCCTAAATAAAGTTTTCTCAGTGTTGATTCAATACCACACTGCTGATTTCACGCTGGAGGATTGATCAAAACAATATTGATTTCACACTGCTGAAGTATTGATGTCTTGAAGTTGTCAATCAAAACGTAAAGACCGCATCATCCTTGAATATAGTTAGGATTTTAGAGTTTTCAAACTCAATTGAAGTGGAGGTTTAGAGATCCCCAAACTCAGTAGAAGTGGAGATTTTAGATATTTTCAAACACAGTAGGAGAGATTTTGGGCAGAAAAAGAGATTTTGAGATATCCTTCTCAAACTCAGTGTAAGGAAAATTTTGAGATCCTCAAACTCAGCCAGAAAAGAAGTTTTGAGAGATCCTCAATCTCAGTACTCAGTAGATGAGATTTTGAGAACTTAGTAAAGTAAATACCAAGAAACACATGCACCAACTTTGCCACAGACAGATAATTCTTTCCCTTGAGTTTGACAGTAGAAATAATGTAAATGGCGCAATATGAGCAGTAAATGGTTACATTTGACTCAACAGAGACGAAAGAAATCAGCAGAAGCATTAACAGTATATGATAGAGGCTGTAGACACTACAGTTATTGCTGTGGAGACGATCAAAGGTGATATTTAGGCAGTAAAAGCAACATGAAGTAGGAGTGCGAATGCTGCAGAGGTGGTCAGAAACCAAAAACTCAGTCGGCACCAGTGTTCTAAAAATCGATTTCATTATTCTTGCGGTCCAACACTGAATAATGATTAATCGGATTAATCGGGGATTAATCGAAGATTAATCATTTTTGAATATTTAATATATTTAATTATATTTATACACAACTACATATGAATATATACAATTAATTATTGAAAATATTTAGATATTATACAAGACAATATCTAGATGTGAAGTTATAAACTATGATATGATGAACAAGACATTATGAATATATAGTATAAAAAAAGTAAGAGAACTTATCTCTTCACATTAGTAATCTGAGATTTCAAATTTTCCAACATAAATATAAATTAAAGAATTTACCTGCAAATAAGATAAATAAAAAAATTAGTCAATTTATCAATCAAAATAATGGGCTTTAAAGAATGATGGGAAAAGATTGCTAAATAAGTTAATTTGAAAAATAATCAAAAATAATAAAACATAAGTATCACTTTATGCAAAATGTACAATAATAAAATATTATAATTCATCTATTAATTAATAAATAATAATTCATCTATTATTTAATAAAAGATCATTATCAAATCATCATCACAACATAAACTACTTAGCGGTCCAAAACACACTAAGTGATAAGTTTTTCAAATAATTTTTTTTTGAAATACCTAAATGATTAATCGGGGATTAATCAAATTAATCGGGGATTAATCAAATTAATCAGGAATTAATCAAATTAATCGGGGATTAATTGTTTTGGTCCTATTAATTGCCCGAGCGCATAATCAGAGCGATTAATGTAATATTGAGCGGGCTACCACCGAATAGGATTAATCGGTCGATTAATCTGATTTTTAGAACAGTGGTCGGCACAAACAACAGAGGACTCTGGATGGTGTAGAAATTGATGTCGGTTAGAGCTTGTGATGATCAGAACGGGTTGGAATCAATTAGCAAGGAGATAATGCAGAGAGACTTCTGTTTGAGGTTTTTTAGATGAATAGTGCCGATATTGTTCATGATCAACAGTAACCGCGGTATTGTTCACAATGAACAGTAAAGCTTTTGTTTATTTAAGCCGAAGGCAAAAAGGTAGAGTTAGAGTTTTTAAGGAAGAGGCTAGAGTTAGGATTTTTGCTCTGATACTATGTCAGAATTTTAACAAAGAGATTTTCATATTATTATTGATGTAGACAATGCCTCAATATTTGGGCCATAATTACATGATAAGAAAACCTCTAACCCTTATACAATTACTTCTTATAATATGAGGTGACTCCTAATAATATATAGAAACATGACTCTTAGTAACATATAGAAAGAAAAATGATTTATGACTCTTAATATGGTAACTATAATATGAGTCCTAATAGGTAACTATAATAATCAACAGTTTATTAGGGATTTGAACACTCCGCATCCCTCTTCTTCAACTTTATTCTCTTTCTTTGATCTAGAAATTTTCTCCCTTCAACTTTTTTTGTCCTTTTTATTGAGAGATGAAAAAATTCAGAATAGTTACGGTTTTAATAGGTAGGTGAAACTTGTAATTTACTTTAACTTCGCTAGAAATAGAGAAACTTAGGTCTAATCTATCATGTTCTTCACTATTAATGTTGAATTTGATTTGAATAAGGAGAAAGGAAAACTTTTCCTTATGAATTTGATATGGAATTAGGAAAAGGGGGGAGAAACATACTTTTAAGTTAGGAGAAAGTTAACCAAATTTACATGAAATTTGTTACAAATTTTATCTGAATTAGGAAACTTTCATGTAAATTTGATCTGAAATAGGATACCAATTTATTTGAATTAGGAGGGAGTAGTTACATTAGGATTCATTTAGAGAAACACTTTAAGTCTTAAGAATTAGGATTCATTTTACACATACAGTTGGGATTAGTTTTAAATGCAAATTAAGAAAATCAGAGTCTAGATTTAATGAAAGAATTAATAGCTAGGATTCACTTTGGACTGAAACAACTTTTGCTTAAGGTTCCTTTATAGTAATAAAGATCGATAAGATTGATGATATTATCAAATACAAACTATCAAAAAAGATGTCTTGTGTAACATATGGGATCATGTAGTTAACAGAGTGAGAGAGCTTACTTATAGGGCCTTAGTATTACAGGAATACATCATTTTCACTTTGCTTCTGTGAAATGATATGCTGAAATTTCAGTTATACCAGTCTACCCAAAAGTTTAGGTAGTTCATTTGATTCAGTGGCCGGTAGTTGATAAAAGTTTAAATCATAATTCCTATTTTCCTTAAATAAAATATTTATTATGTTACTAATTGTGTTGCATAAAGATTGTACCAGGCAGTAGGTGTAGGATCTCTTACAGGTACCAGTGCAGCTGCATCTGCTGCTGCCATTAGGTAAATTTCTCCACTTTATCTTTCGAGCCTATTTGTTATTTTTCAGTTTGGAAGTTTGAAATTTCAGTATCTATCTATACCTTTCACCATAGTCTAAGTGCAGTAGCTTAGTTGGAAATTGAAGATTGGCCTAAATCTTTTGAACTCTTTCCTAACCAGGCCAACAGTTATGCTAGGTTAATTATATTTAATTGGTTTCTACATTTAGAAACTAGTTACTGTTGAAATTGTCTATTTCGGAACTGTGAGGTGCTTCTTATATATTGTGTAGAGATACAAAATTTTTTTCGAAACTAGCTTGCTCTAATATATTGTTCTGTCTCTTAGATGGGTGTCAAAAGATGGTCTTGGAGCCATTGGACGCCTATTTATTGGTACGAGCAGTAGTCGCGAATAACCAAAAGTTATAAATCTTTTTCCCAGCTGAGACACTTTCATGTTTCCTAGGAGGGAACTTTGGGAACCTTTTTGATGATGACCCAAAGCAATGGCGGATGTATGCAGATTTCATTGGAAGTGCAGGAAGGTTTGTCCGACAGCTGATCCAGATATTGATGTCTCAATGAAATATTTATGATTCATATGTACTAATTGTCTAGATATTTATCCATCGTGCAGTATTTTTGAACTCAGCACACAATTGTATCCAGCATATTTCCTCCCTCTTGCATCTTTAGGGAATTTTGCTAAGGTAATCAAAGTTTAATCTGTCAGCATTTTTCTCAAGTGATCATACACTTTCTATCAATTGTGGTGATGTCTCAAGTTATATTGCTTGATCATCAATTAATTATTGCCTCAGTTCTTTGCTGTTTAGTCCCAAAGCATACTAAAAATTCCAGAGGATGCAATTCATTGCTAGTGTTGTAGAAACTTAGCTAGAATGGAGAATTTTGTTTTTTTCTTGGAAAAGTTACTGCTTCTCATAAACAGTTGGAAGAGATGCAAGAAAAAAAAACCCCCTGAAATACATTTGATACTGCTGATCTGATTCTAAATTTTCTCTATAATATCAAATTAACAACCCCCCCCCCCCCCCCCCCCCCCCCCCAACCCCCAACCCCAAAAAAAAAAAAAAAAAACCCCTCAAAAAAGAAGCAATTTTTTCTTCTCAATTTGTATTATATTGCTTTAAAATTGGATATAGTTATTCAATTCTCTCGGCTTAGAAGCTGCATAAAAGTCTTTAACGGATTTAGAAATGAGCTATATGTGGTGCAAATTTAACATGAACGTAGAATAAAAAAAACTCATATATTTTTGTTGTTAGTTAGCTGGTAATGTGCTAAAGCTTGAGCATCTATGTAGGCCGTAGCAAGAGGCCTAAAAGACCCCTCATTTCGTGTGATCCAGAATCATTTCGCCGTGAATGGAAATCTTGGAGAGGTCGCAGCAAAGGTAATTGGTGGAAATTGAGAATAATTTGTGTGAATTAGCCTATGAATTGCCCTTTGAGAAATATATCCTGTTCGTTTCTTAGGCTTTTGTCTGTTCTTCAAACCTGAATCCAATTTCCTATAACAATCTCTATCCTCTTTCCCTTCTTCTACATGTGTTCTTAGTTTAGGAGAAGTTTTCGGAGAGTTCTTTTTGGTGGCACGAGCTTAAACTACATGACCAACAAGTTTAAATTGCATTTGATCTAGCCTTGCTAGGAATTATAGATGAGGATTCATAAAGTTAATGTAGATATTGGATAAGGATACTTGTTTGTTTATGTGTCTTTACTCATCTCTTGCTTTTTCCTGTTGTGTTTCAGGAGGAAGTGTGGGAAGTAACAGCTCAACTTGTAGGACTTGGAATTGGTATATTGATCATGGTACACACTTAACTAAACTTGTCCTCTTCTGTATGTAGATTCCTTATATATCTTTATTGTATTAAATCTGGAACAATTTTAATACTTGGTAGGATTACGCCCAATGTATGAATCACTTATGCAGGATACACCTGGAATACAAACATCATATGCCATGTTAGCATTCACATGGTTAAATTTACGGATTCTACACCTTGGTTGCGCTATCAGTCGCTATCAGTTCTCAGATTTCGCACAGTAAGAGTGCTACTTTTGATTTTTAATTTTAGTTGGAATGTTGAAAATTCTTTTTTTCCAAATGCTGAGATGGTAAATTCTAGAGCCACTGTTTGTAGCTACACCTGAATTACAAGGTCAAGATGTCCTTGCCAAAGAAAAAGGCATCACATTTGATTTCACACGGGCAATCACGTGGCTTCTTCTCATCTTCATACTAGGTTCACAAATTTTATAATTTACATGTGTCATTTGACTTTTCTTATTTAGGTGATATGTCTAAAATATGGTCTAATATTGGTTCAGCACCTATGCAGTAAACACAGCAACTGGCTTCTGCCATTGTGCAATTAAGAGTCTGTTTGGCCATTGCTTCTCACAAGTACTTTCACCATTTTTAAAGCAAATGAGTGTTGTTTTTACAAATTGAATGTTTAATAATTGCGTTAAAAAAATGCTTTTAGGAAAAGAATAAGTCAAAAGCTACAGGTTGGGAGAAGCCAGCAAATCTGGCTTCTCTTATTCGCGTAAGCCAAAACCTTACCCGTGTGATATCCTTTTTGTCATGGTTCGAAGAATCGACCGATTCTGACACGAATCGATCGATTCGTATCGGAATCGGCCGACACGGAGTTGGTGTCAATGGTATTTAGTCAGAATCGTTCAGAATCAACCGATATCAAGTTTAAAGTCAGCGAAATTAGCCGATATCGGCTGATTTTATTCTAATTCTGGTTGATTCCAATACAATTATTCCCAAATTGCAGAGATTTAGCAGTATTTT
>JAVJIF010002469.1:0-60781 GCA_038442645.1 Agave tequilana | reverse complement strand
CTTTCCTTCTTCAAATTTGTCTTTGTCCCGCTAAAAGGTGGTGGTTCTTAAATTAAGGAACGTTCTATTGAACAGAAAACCAACAGAAAGATCGAGAATTGACCAAACAAAGAGGAGAAAGATCGAGGTGATGGCGAAGAAATGACCAAACAAGGAGGGGGAGCAGGAGGATAAATCTCGCTGACCGCGGGAGTAGTGTAGGAAACTGTGTGTTGTGAGAGAGAGAGAGAGTGTGTGTGTGGGGAGTGTGGCCACAAAAATTGCAATTGGGCCTGCAAAACAATTTTCACATACAAATTCAACCAAACACAATTAAATCTTTTGTTCTTCAAGCGAGCTTTGCAATCTAGTCACTTGCAGCCTAGCAAACAGCCCTCAATACAAGTCATTTCCCATCGATTCAGCTCATAAATGCAGCTCACTTCTTCCCTGGGTTTGTTACATTCAATCTTTTTTCCTTGAATTAATGGTGGTAAGATCCACCGTTAATTCAAGATTGTTTCATTCAATCTGCTTGATCCTTTCGGACAAAAGACATTATTTTTACTTTTTTATTATTATTTTTGTTTTGATCTGAGTCAACGCTATAAAGAGGAGTTAGCTTATTTGCAGATTTTTGGTTCAAGACCTGAATGCAGTGTTACTGTTTGGCCAGTGAAAATATTTTCGTAAGAGCCATTCAAGCATTGCTTAGTATTGATTTAGGTGGGCTTGTTATTGGGTTCTTTAAGACGATGCTTCTCATGCAGCTGCTCGATCTAGCTAGTTGGTCTGTTTGGTTGTCGTAATTAACTGTAATTCGAAAGTCGTAATTGGTAAAGTCTTTTATAACTGTAACTGAGCTATATGCATGTAAGTTTTACGGTATTTAGTTGTTGATAATATAAAATTATAAGTGGAAAAGTATATTGTGTTTTATGATTTTTGGTTGTTGTAATGTGTAAGTCGTAAGTGGAAAAGTTGGTCACAAAATTAACTATTTGGTGATTTAAAAAGTTTTAATATTGCAAATAAATACTAAATATAAAAAAATTAATATTAATATAAAAAAATAGTACAAATTTGCATGACCACAAAATTAACAATAACTGGGCTGTAAGTGAGTGGTAATTGGGATGCAAGTGAGCGGTAGTTGAGTTGCGTAAGTCTTTTACGAATTACGATCCAAACAAACACCGTAGTTGTGATTAGGTTATAAGTCATTTACAAATTACAGACTTTTATGACTTTTACGATAAAACAAACAACCCCAAAGCGAATAGCGAAGAATACTCATTTCTTTCATAAATAATAAGTATTTTATTATATTCAAAAAGCTTGCAGCATTTTTCGAGAAATTTATATTAGGGTGAATTGTAGAAAACCTCATGTATCATTAGTGATTCGCAAAACTGTCTTATGAATCTTAAATTGTACAAAGAAAAAGTCTTTTTTAAATGTTAGAATAATGCATAAGAGTTTTATGCTCATTCACATCCAAGTAAACATCTTCTAAACTTGGAGCCCATGTGGGACTATTCGTTTGACCCAAATCCCAACAATCCCCCTCGAACAAAGAGTCTCCCTGCAAGGGAGAGCCCAACATTAGGTTTATAGGGGCCTATGCGTCTTTTGCGCCAGTGGGGTGGGCAGGCCCATTGCGCCTTTGCGCCATTAGGGGATCTATATCGTCGAACATCACCCACACACACGACTAAGTTCGGGGCATGGCTCTGATACCAATTAAAGGACTCGGGGCACCATCCCAAAAGACTAGTCTGTTAGGTGGAGTTATTCAAATCCTTATAAAGCCAAGACCATCCCCGCGTCTAGCCAATGTGAGACTATTTGTTCGACCCAAATCCCAACACATAATTCATAAAGTTTCATGTTAAAGAGTCTACCTCGTAATGAGTAGGCATAATTATGATTTTCATTCACAAGCAAAGCAAAGTTTATTAGTAAACTCAATGATACAGACATAAAGCTTCCGAAAGCTAACTCTTGGTGCACGTGATGGCAACTGTTGCAAATCTTAAAAGATGTTTAGTGGCCAGAAATAGTCTGTTAATAGGTGAAAGATTACCTCTTTGATTGCGATAAAAAGTTTTAGGGTTGGGCTTAATCATGATTTGTATCAGCATGAATTGATTAAAATATGAACTCAAAACTTAATGCTTGTAAAATCTTATGAAACAGATATTGTCACTTGCATGTATCATGCACATATTTAACTTTGGATGTAACGCATGGTCTAGCTAGCTAGGGGGAAACCTTAGACTTGAACTTTATGGAGCATGTCTAAAATTCTATTTAAGTCTGAATTATTGTAGGATTATTATTGTAGGATTGAAATTTTCACTTCAAGTGTAAACAAACAAAATAGACATAACCTTACCACAATATATTGAGAGTGTTTGGCCTTTTTTCTTGATTGAAATATTGTCAAGTCTATCTTATTAAGTCATCCGGCTAATCAGTTACGATGGTGAAACAAGGATTACATGATGAGTAATGTTTATCAGGCTACATGGTTTACAAACCCTGGATCCATCCATGGCCATAGATGCGACCGGCGGCCAAAAGAAAATACTAGGAAGAAAAAGTTCTCTCTTCCACTTACTGTTAAGATTTTGTCTTATTTTTAAGAGGAGATGATGACTCAAAAAAAATCCAATCGAGTTAGAGAAGATGATAACTTGAAGCAAAAGAAGAGAAATAGATCAAAAAAAGTTAGTCAACTTATAGTCGACTAACAAAGATTATTAGTTGACTAGGCCTAAGTACTATTCGACTAGGACAGATACAGAGAGAAAACAGTTTACAGTAGTCGACTATTTAAATTTATTAGTCGACTAGGCCTAAGTGATAGTCGACTATACAGGCCATTTTCTGAAGCAGAATAAATTTCCTTTTCAGGCGCCGGTTTCCTTTTCTGCTGGAGTACGAATATGACTCAGTTTTCTATTCAAGATTAAAGGGTTTAAAATTCTTCTAAATCAAGAAGATCAACTCCTAATAGGATTGATCAAGATCCTTCAAATATCTGATGGTCAAGATCATCTCATAGTCAAAATAGGAGTTGTATTGTAAAATTCTATTAATAAAGAATTGTAACTTAAGAATTAGATGGAGCAGAGGAGCAGATTAAAGTTATGGTGAATAATAATGTAAAGCCCTAAAAAGTCAAGAAGGCCCTAAAAGATTAAGAAAGAGAGAAGCAAAGTGAAGATGTATAGAGAGAAGGTATACCTCTATAATTTAGGTGTAGATTAAAGGAGAAGACGAATACTCTTGTGTCATCAAGAGTAATGTTAAATCTCTTTGTATCAAGTTTATTAATAAAGCTGTCTCAAATTCTCTCACCGTGCACGTAGGCTAAGTTTGATCTAAACCACGTTAAATTGTGTGTTCTTCTTCTTATATCTTTTAATATTCATCTTGTGTGTTCGAGGTAATTGATCTCATAGCGTGCTTGAGGTTGTCGGTGAGGATCTCGTATCACCCAATTATTGGTATCATAGTAAGTATGGTATCCCGTGTTATGCATGCAACAATTGATAATCCCGGGTTACGCACACAATAATTGGTATCAGAGTTGATGTGGTTCGTTCAAGACTCAAGTGCTCTACATGAAGAAGAACATATCGAGTCGATGGAGTTCGGCGCAGGCATCAATAATGAAGAAGACAATAAGGAGAGTTCAGATTTGTTTTAAGATAAAAATCGATGACATTTGAACTATATTGATGAAGGTGAAGTTGTCAAAGCTTAATGATGTTCAATAATATAAATTTTTTTTTTTCCAGATTTTCATAGAAACTTTTCTTTATTACAATTTATTGGATGTAGGTTTTCTAAATGTTTTGATGTTAAGATTAATCCGTACTCTTTCGTTCGCTTATTGGGACGGATTTTGACCCGGCACGGATTTAAGAAACTATGGTTGAAAGTTTGATTATTAAAAAAAAATTATATTTTTATCCTTACAACTAGTTAAAAAGAAGAAGATTTTTTTGTTATAAAGAGAGAAAGTAGGGGTGTTACTTTGTACTTTATATTGGAAATGATAAAAGTAATATTGAGATTCAAAATGAACAAATAATTTGGGACAAATTTTTTTCCTAAAAATGAACAACTATTTCCGGACAGAGAGAGCAGTAGTTAGCTGTTGCTTGCTTGGTTCAAAGTCATCACACAACCAATTTAAAAACTCTCTATTATAGTAGTAGAGAATAGAGAATAGAGATAAAGATCACGATCTTTTACACTTCAGTAAATTATGAAGGGACATTACAAAAGTTTTACAAATTCTAGAGGCAAGAAGTGAAATAGTTTATTGAATCATACAAGTGTAGAAATTGAATTAACAATGTGCTAAATCTGTGAAGGAATTCTAAGATCAAAGCTAAGACTTTGTAAGGATTGACAATGTAGTTTAATCTTAGTATAGGATTATTTTGAATAGTTTAAAGATAAATTATCTAGTAAACTTTGAGTATTTTATTTCCATTAAGATTTGATTAATTTAGTGATGCATACTAGATGAATTAGCAAGAGTTTCTAATTCAAGATAAGATCACGTTCATTGTTCTAAAAGGAGAAGAGAAAGTCTGAATATTGATGAAGATTAAAAAAATAAAAAAAAAAACCAAGTGACCCACATTTTAATCAGGTGGCTTGTTGTGCACCCTAACACTTAACGAAAAAAATCTAAGAAAATATTTTGAAAATTTTGATCAATTTTTTTAAGAAGAAAACAGGACCGGAGACCACTTTATATAATATTATGAAGGTAATAAAGTACAGACAGAAAAATTTCTCCAAGCTAGTGAGGAGAAAGGAAAACAAAAAAACTCATAAGGAAAAAATAAATACAAAATTAGGCTAGAATTTCACATCAAAAATCAGAATAGAATAAAGACCGTTGAGAAACTTTCTTTACAGTGATCACTCAAAATTGTGATCATGTTCTTTCATTTTTCTTTCTCAATTATAATTACCCCTTCTTCACCAACTTTCTTTCACCTTTCGTCCCTCTAGCTTTTTCAATTACATGGATATTTCACTGGCAACACTAAAAGCCCTAATAATAAGTCAATTAGCAAACGAAAAGATGGCATCTAGAAAGAGCCATTCAACGCCACCTACACTTAAAAAAGTTCACAGAAAAAAAAAAATAAATAAAAAAAGAAAGAAAGAGAGAGAGAGATCTCTCTACCCTCACTCTCCAGTCTCCAGCAGTCCACACACGAGCCGTCATCCCACTGCTCACCACGCAACCACCCACCCACAACCCCGACAAATTTAAAAATTATAAAAAACCCTCTCGTTTCTCGAGACCTCAGTGAACCCCCATTCATCCACCCTCTCCATCAAATTGAAAGAAGACCAACACAACAACACAAACCCCTCTCCTCCTCCTCCTCCCACCTCCCCCCCCCCCCCCCCCCCCCCCCCCCCCCCCCCCCCCCCACCCCCCCCCCCACCCACCCACCAAAAGCCCAGTTAAATTCTGGGTTCGGTCCAACCTCAGGCAAGCTGCATTGCCACCCAAACCTCTCTCTCAGCCGCAAAAAGCTACAAAAGCCGGGTCCTTTTCCGCAAAAAGAAGAGCAGGGGGAGAGAAAGCTAAGGTACCCTCCCTTTCCCTCCTCAGCTTTCTTTCATGGGTCTCTTTGCTAACACTAGCTCAACCATCACCTTCGTTGTTTCTTCTCACAATCTCTTTTTTTTTTTCCTGCACCGCAAGTCATAAATATTTGAATTTAATAGTACTAGACTGCAAAAGAGATGTCAAGAGTCCTGAAGGAAAGCGACTCATCTTGTGACCCGGATTAAAAGCGTAAAAGTAATTTAATCCAAGCTCGCGTACTTTACCGCATATATTACTAATTTAATAAAGATTAAAGTGGGGGATTTGGATTTTCCTTCAGACATTCTATGTCTGGTCTCGGGGCGGTGTGGATTTAGAGAGAGCGAGTCAAAAAAAAAAAAAAAGACTACTCAAAAACATTTTAGGCAACTGTGCGCCGGGGGGCATTTCGGGAATGCCCCGGAAATGCCCCCGCCTGAGGGGCATTTCGGGAAGAGGAGGATGGTGACGTGGACGGTGGTCCCCGAGTCCTTGGGGGGAGCCGGTGCAGTGAGTCAGGGCTCAGGCACATGGGGGGGAGAGCAGCTGCTGCTGTTGCTCTCTGCCCGCTGCATTCAACAGTTGCCGAAGTCCTTATCAAACAACCATACTTGCATTTTTGCATGCAAGTACTTGTCATATGCAAAAATTACAAGCTGGCACCCACATAATATCTATAACCTAGTTAAAGTTGCAAATCAATAGCTTGCATATATTTTTCGTATTTCGACAAATATAGATTTGACCCTCCATTTCAGCGTAATCGTTTGAAATACGGATATCACTTTCTGTGTACGTATACATATCTGTTTGAAGAAAAACATGTAGAGTACAACAATACCTTCATATCCGTTCCTTTTTTTTTTTTTTGTGAAAGAAAGAAACTGACAGTGCTAAGAAAAATCATAATATACTGAGTAGTATTTATGGAAATTCCATCCTTCTTCTGTCTCTATTATTATTACCTCATAAAAGTTGCACTTACCCACACACTATTAGAATAATGATAAGAAACTAAAATATCCATGTAACCTTTGCGAAGCAAATTAGACATAAACAAGGGCACTTACCCTTTTCCTTCTTGATCAAAGAGAATGGGGGGAGAGAGAGAGAGAGAGAGAGGAAAAGGAAAGTGATTTGAGAGAAAGTAGTGAGGTGAAAAAAGTAGTCCTTTTCTAACAAGGAAGCGCCATTTTTTGTGTGTTTGTGTTTTGCCTTTGTGTGTGTGTGTGTGTGTTTGCACACATACCCCCGTCACATTAGTATTGGAAACGTAAATTCCGGGGGAGTACATTTCTTGCTTTCCGAGTCCCCAAACTACCCCTGCCCAATCCCTTTACTCATGCCCAGCGATCCTCTCAACACGAGGGTGTTTTAGTCATTCACCCCCAGCTAGTCTTTTTGTACAGATCCAGGTATTTCAACTGAGACAGGGCCTTATTGTTTTCGCCACAGAGAGAGAGGCCTCTCTTAGCTGTTTGGTTTTCGTGGAAGAGAAAAGGAGCCTCATCTCTCACTCACTTATTATACTTGAAGCCCACAGTACATTGGTAAATTCAATAGGGAGGATGGGAAAACTTTAGAGAGTGAGTAGAAATTAATCACACAAACAGAGAGAGAGAGAGAGAGAGAGAGAGAGAGAGAGTAATGCAAAGCTCTGCTGCTTTATTCTTTTTATATGTGATTTATTATTCTTTGCTTTCTTCAGCAAGCTAGGAGGAGACTGGTGAAGAGACAGGGCAAGAGATAGCAAGAGCTCTCGAGATGATGAAGAAGAAGAAGAAGAAGAAGGTGGTGGGGGTGATCTCTTGATGGGTGTTTTTGTTTGTTGTCAAGTTCGATATTGGCGCAATAGGCTCAATCACTTAGTTTATTCTCTTGCTCTTCCCTCTCTGTTTTTTTCCTCTCTTTTTTTTTTTTTTTTTCTTTTTGGTTGTAAAAATATTAATTTTTTGTGGCACTTCTGTTTTTTTTTAAAGCTAGGTTGTATTCTCTCTTTCTCTTTTGGTTGTAATGCCATCAACAAGTGAATGGAAATGGGAATGCTTTTTATATGTGACTGTGATGGTTGTGAAGTATGGAGAGTATACAATAATGGGTGGATGTTTGTTCGTTGGATTTTGTTTTGGTATTATCTTTTGTCTTTAAGGTTGGCTAGCTATCTTCTTCTCCAAGTCCTACCCTTTTGTCTCCAGGACACACCATTGGCTGGCTGCTTCTCTCTGGCTCTATCTCCTTGTTCTCTTCTTTCCTCTCCCTTTAGGCTTTACCCACCATTTCCAGAAAAAAACAATGGTTTTTTTTTTTTTTTTTTTTTTTTTTTTTTTGCATTTGTGAAGAGTTTGCAAGAAAAAGGGTTGTGAGAGAAGGCGGAGGCGCTCTTGGTGGTGAGTTCTAAAAGGGTGGGGTTCATGATATGAGCACATCAAATCAAAATTGATTTTTTCAACTGTTGATGGTAGGCTGTGTGCATTGTTGTGTATAGTATTACAGCGAGTCCTTGTTTGTTTCCATAGTATTAATTTTGGCCACCATGCTATTGCTAGCTGTAGCAGCTATAGGAGCAGAAAAAGGCCCTGGAGACTGGGACAAGTCTTGAAGAAACATCATGCCCAACAAACACTTTGATAGACCCTAGAACTTAAAGGAAAGGCTTTTGGTCCTCTCTCTCTCTCTCTCTCTCTCTCTCTCTCTCTCTCCCCCCCTATTTGGTGCCATGAAAAAAGCTTGAAATCACAAGCATGGAGTCTTCTGAAGCAATAAATGGGGGACATGCTTGAAGGAGTGGATCATGAAACAGTGGCATGCTTGAAGGAGTGGGTTGTAGGTCCACCACTCATCATTTAGGCCCCATCGCCATCAACTTCAAATCTGCATGAAGATGTTGCCTAGCTTTGTGATGGAAATGGTTGGCTAGTTGACTGAAATTCAACCCCTACGCTGGTCTTGAATGAACTTGTTTAATCTGACAGGGGAAATCGAGTTTTGGATCCGGTTTTTAGGTAGGCCCAAACCCGAAATGTCATGTGTTTTTTTTAGATGACGTGAAACCCGCCAGTTGGTCCTCGCGTTTGTTCAAAGTATTGGATTGGGTTTCTTGGTCAGGTAAATAGAACAAATTGATTGGATTATGCTTCAGAATTAGTAGATTAATCTCACATTTTTCAAAGATGAACGAATACTTCTATGTTTTACCAAATCTGGTGATTTTATTGTTTGTAGAGTTGGTGATTTTATTGTATGTAGAGTTGATGTTCATCCTTCACTTTTATCACCTGAGGCTTTCTTTTTGTGATTTCATCCTCAATGGGTGGAAACATAAAGAAACAGGCATCCTATTTCGCTCTTGAATCGTTATCAATCCATTGTAGTGTCTCAAATTCTCTTCAAGTCTGATGCTCGTTCTTCCTGTTGGGATACCATTGTAGTGATTTCAGGAGAGGACGTCCTCATGACCGGATCGATTGGACGGCGCAACGGATACGAATCACAGGATCTACTAAGGCAACTTGAAGAAGAGAAGAAGAAAATATTTTAAAGTAGATAGAAAGCCAACACAGAATATAACGTGGTTCCACTGATCAAACAGGTCGTGTGTACGTCCACGGGAGAAGGGGGAGAAACTTTATTAAAACTTTGGAGAAGTACAATAAGAATTACTTTACTCACGCTGAGAAGTTACAAGCCCTTGTGGCCGCTAAGAACAGCGAACTCTTGTGGTTAAACTTCTCTCACGAATTTCTCACTTAGATGAATTACACCCTTAGGAATTACAAATTCATGGGATTCTCTTAGAATACATTGAAGGCCACCCCTAAGGGGTTATTTATAAATCATAGAACTCTCCTAGTTCTAAACAAACTAACTCAAAACAACTTCAATCAGAATAAAGGAAACTTGAATCCAACTCGGACTCAAAACAGATTCAGAAAAGGAAACTGTCAAATCCGATATTAATCAACCTTCATGACATATTCACCTCATAATCCTAACAATGTCCCCCTTGACTTCAATACGTTCAAATCCGAGAATATCCACCATGCTCCATGTACTCGCATCCACGTACAATTGAACAAACTTGACTTCATCTCCATCTCACTCCCTCTTCTCCAAAACCTTCTCATGGGGTTCACATCTTGATTAGGTCGAATAAGTTTAGGCCCAAGCTGAACTTATTACCCAATGATCTCCTTAATCTATACAAGATCTATGAGAATTTGTTCCACCATAGGAGTAACGATCTGAACTATCTTGTTGTGCGACTAATACCAATCTCCCTTCGGGGTACAATTGAACATACGAACTTGAATCTATCATAGTTTTTGATTGTTCCACAACCACAGCTTTTAAAGCGACAGCTTTTAAAGCTGAGTATAACTGAAACTTACTAACTGTAACCTTTGAATTCTTCAACATATACACATTACCGACACGTTCGGCTTGAAACATTACATGGGACTCTTTGAAAACTTTCATAAGATCACCTTTCGAACTGAAATAGAACCCTTCTCTATGTAGGGCTCCAAGATAAATGAGATTGTATCTTGATTCGGGAACATGATGAACGCCTTGAAGAGTAGAGATGCATCCATCATGAAATCGAAACTGGATTGTTTTTTTTGCCAATCACCTTGCTTTTAGCGAAATTCCTCATGAAGACTTCTCCCCCTTGATCTGAAGTGTATGAAGAAAGCATCTTCCTATTGGAATTGATATGCTGCAAACATCCAGAATTTATGACCCATCTATCTTTGTTACCAACTGGTCTGTCTGTAACAGATAGAACGTCACACTGTTCTTCATCTCTTTCAACCAGTTCGGTGACATTAGCATCTAGTTGTTTCTTCTTTCGAAGCCAACACTCAGATCTAATAAGCCCCTTTTTGTGACAATAGTTGCACGTCAAATTCTTGTGTTTTGAATTACCCGTGGAACTTCCATTATTACACTTCTCCCTTGAATAATGAACTTGCTCGGAATCATCATAATGAGACTCACCCGTCAACTGGGTATCAATTCTGTCCTTATTTAATAGATGTTATTTGACCTCATTAACCTTTATTGTTGACTTGCCTCTATAGATGATAACTTCCCTAAATCTCTTATATGAAGAAGGTAAAGAATACATAAATAGAAGTGCTTGATCTACATCTTCTATCTTAACCTCTATCTCATCTAGATTATTGATAATATAGGAAAATTCTACAATGTGAGACTAGATAGGTGTATCTTCATGCATGCGAAGAAGAAAAAGACGCTTTTTAAGAATCAACCGATTCGCCAACAACTTTTTCAAATAGTGATCCTGAAGTCGTTCACTCAGTGAGGACGTTATTTTCTCTGTAGAAAACTCATCCAACACTTCGTCCGCCAAGAAAAGCTAAATAGCTATTAAGGTTTTCTTATCTAACTCCTGCCAAGTTTCTTCCTTCATGTCTTGAGGCTTTTTCTCCCTCTCGAGTAATATTTTCTTTAACCCGCTCTGGGTAAGGATGACATTCATCCTAATATGCCACCTGCTGAAATTAATGACGCAATCGAACTTTTAAATATCGAACTTGATTGCAGACATATTCAAGTTACCTTACTCTGACACTAATTGTTGGAAAATAATCTGTATGCTCTGATACCAATTGTAGTTATTTCAGGAGGACGCCCCACGACCGAATCGACTGGGGCGGCGCAGCGGATACTAATCACAAGAACTACTAAGGCAACTTGAAGAGAAGAAGAAGATATTTCAAAGTAGATAAAAAGTCAATACACAATATAATGTTGTTCCGCCGATCTAACAGATCGTGAGTACATCCATGGGAGAAGTGGGAGAAACTTTATTAAAACTTTAGAGGAGTACAATAAAAATTACTTAAATAACAAGCCCTTGATGGCCGCCAAGAACAGCAAACCCTTGTGACTAAGCTTCTCTCACGAATTTCTCACCTAGATGAATTACACCATTAGGAATTATAAATTCATGTGATTCTTTTGAAATATATTGAAGGCCACCCCTAAGGGGTTATTTATAAACCATACAACTCTCCTACTCTTAAACAAACTCTTTCAATATGAATAAAGGAAACTTGAATTCAATTCGGACTCAAAACAGATTCAGAAAAGAAAATTGTCATATCCGATATTAATCAACCCTCACAATGTATTCGCGTCATAATCCTAACACTTCCAACGATATAAAGAAACAAGATTCAATCCCATTTTTTCATTTCCCTCTCCCAGAAAAAGGTATTGGATTGCTATTCTAATTCTAATTTTGTTGGAATCAGGTTTCTTTCCTGATTCCTTTAAACCTAATTCTTCGATTGATTTCTCTTACTAAACAGGCCTTAAACTGCATCGTCGTTTTCAATGCCATAGATGCTAGTCTGTGCATGTGTACAACTTATGGTGAGGTTCGGACGGGCTCATGTTTATGTACAACTATGGATTCAGTTTTATTCAGTTTCAATGGGTGGTGGGTTTTCTCTCCAAAAACTTGATTTTGATTTTGGGTGCTTTCAGATTCAACCCACCCAGGTTGACACCATTCTCCATGACTGATGGAAGGTGTTGATTTCATGCTCCACTGTTCTCCGACTGTCATTGACAGGTTAATTCTCAAAGACCTTACTTTTGAGAATCCTGAATGTCCTTGTCAATATGGTATGGAGAAGAACAGAATAAGCATCAGTATGGTAACATATGTTAGTGTTCTTCCTCAAAAATATATATACATATATATATATTGCTAGTAAACTAACCACACACCGTGCTCTATAGGAGCCGGAAATAAATTTATTTGTATATGTCCGCAGGATGCTTCGAACTCAAGACCACACAGCGGGGAGCACTGCTCAATCACCAGGTGTGGCCATTGGGCCGAGAGTGGGGTGACCTTCCTCAAGCAATATGCCCTCACATAAGAAGTATCACAAAATGTAAGCAGAAAATGTGAGAAGCATTGGGTGTTGGCTTATAACCAAAAGATGTAATAGACCATGACGACGAAAAGAGAGCATAAAAAGAGAGAGCATAAAAGAACAGGACTATATTATATGCTCGAATTGCTTAAAAGTCTTTTGATTAATCTGAAAGATTTTTCTAGATATGACTTGCAGTACCAATAAGTTGGTTTCTGGCTGCATTTAAAACTTTAATGATCTACAATCAGTTATAAGCTAAGGCCACAAATGTGTTTCAAAAAATTTCTGACTGCAAATAAGAAGTTGAGAATGCCGACACTTAGTTTTATTCTAACAAAGCTTAACCTGTCACTATTAGCATCACAAAAATGGACACTTTCATATATTTCAAGGAATCACTCAGCTAGACAAAAACGGCAAAGAAAGTTCTTAGAAATGATCAATCCTACTTTGTTTCAATGAGGCTCATGTCAAAAACTCCAAAAACACCCAGCAAGTAATCACAACATATAACAGATGAGCAACTAGAATCAGATGACCAAATGACCAAACAAATGCTTCAGACAGACATTATACGTTAGAAGATCATTAATCAAACTCTCAAGTCTACTAGCAAATAGCATGAAAACATCTTCAAACCTCAAACAACTCTCCTGCTCTCTAGTTGACAGACACGGCATTCTGCCACATTGAGCTTATTTAGCACTCACACTAAGGAGTCTGGCTGCTTCAACCAAAAAAGCAAAGATAAACACCACCAAGAGAAGAACACCGCCAGCAAATCACCAGAAAAACTGACAATCCCACAAGAACACCAGCATCTCTTACTTCTCACTCTCCTCCTCCCCCTCCTCTCCATCCCAGCAATGAAGAATGGACCTTGGAGATACTGGACTCTCCGCAGAAGAAGCAGAGAAGCTCTGATACATCAACAATCCACCACCAGGAAGATTCTGCTCCACGAGATCCGTGCGCTTGTACCCATCCATAACCACCTTTTCACCCCAAGAGCAAGCTTTGTTACGCCCGCCAAAGATTGTGACTGCCAAAGAGAACTCCGAGGGCCCAAAGCACCTCAGAACCCTTTCAATCAAGTCGCCATAAGCCAAATTCTGAGGATCAAAGCCCATGGCCTCATAGCTTGCATAGCTGAATCCGTCCTCCGGTGTGACATGGATCGTGGACAGAGCTGGGCCATGAATGCCATTCATCGAGTACCCACATGGGTCGAACTCAAAGTCACAAATCTCCATTTCAGGAATGATATTGGAGATGCCTGAAAGCTTGGTCATCTCTTTAGCAGAACGACTGATTCCCTCTTCAGAGTTCTTGAAGAAGACGGATGCATGATACGGATTTAAGCCTGTCATGCACATTTCAAGGGTCACCACTGGGAGCTCAGGCTTCTCAGTAGCGTAGTAAATGTGCCAGTTACAACCAGGTGAAGCTGGATCACCAATCACGTATGCATTGCCACCTGATGCGAGGCCGCAAAGAACTGATTGAGAACTGAAACCTCCTCGGAGAAATTGCGGTGCGGAGCAGGCTGGGCTCCTGGGAATATAAAGGTTCCCCTCGAGTACTTTGCCGACAGAATTGGGAGTGAGAGCTTCGCGGCAAGGTCAAGGACTGTAGGAATAGACAGAAGGAGCTTCGTAGTCCCACAAGTTTTAATGATAATCTTGTGAGGGTAAATGAACAAGCTTGATTCAGAGAGGACATAAGAATCGAAGTCTTTGTTTGAGAGTTGAGAAACAATTGTGCACCGAGCAGGCTCAAGAATGGAGTCAATTTGAGCTCGTGAGAGGGCTCGAAGTCCTCGACCCTGCGGGTCAAGGAAGAGTGGTGCCTCAAAGAAAGTGATCTCAAGCCGTTTCTCATAGCCCTCGAACCCAATCGGGGAAGGTGGAGGAGAACTCAGGGAGTCAACCGATAGGACTGCCATCGGGGTTAGAGTTTTGAATGGAAGAAAACAGGGGGAGTGATCAAGCACTTAGAAATTAGAAATAAAACAAAGACTTCGATTATGCCTGCCAGAGAATTTGTGTTTGAAGAAGAATTCAAATTGCAAATACAAAGAACTTCTACTCTATTGGACTCGCATATGAAAGAATATCAGGATGGCTTCCTCACGCACTGCGAGAGAATCAAATACAAAGAACAAATTAGAAACTGAACAAAGAAGGCAAGTAAAAGAGATTCAGAATTGGCCCTTTTCATTTTTCTTACGTTGGAGTAAGCAGCAGAACGGAACTTCTCGATTCCACCGTGCGGTCGAACGTCTTCAATGCTGTAGCCGAGGGGAGCTTCGTATTGTAAAGAACTACTACTGGACTTCTTCTTGCCACCTTTTGATTCCATTAAAACATTCACACTTGCTGCTTCAAGAAAAGATAATTAGCTTCATTAACACGAGGGAAGAAACAGAATAATGTCATCATTACAACAGGAAAATCAATTATACAATCTGAAATATAAAACATTCTTGCAACATGCCAAACTGGTAATTGCTCAATGTGTTTAAACATCAGTACTAAAATACAATAGGAAGAAGAAGATTACAGGCAAAGTGCAGGGTATACCCACCTTGTTCAATTAATGATTTTATTGGGACACATTAGAAAAGCAACAAGCACAGAGCAATTGATAGAACGTAAACTACAACTAAAGGCAATCAAGTGTGATATAGTTCAACAATAATTCCAAAACTGAAAGAATTATTTGCCACATAAACATAAAGAATAGAAGTGAATGCCAGTTGAAAAAGCTGTGCGCCTCGTCCTTGCTTTCTAATGTTGTAGCGCACATAAAAGAGAGGAAAAACAGAGCCATATCTCATAAGATTATGAGACAAAATTTAATTTAATAAAGTAGACAATTGCGTAAACCTTTTTATAAAAATGCAACATAAACGAAAAAGTTAATAAAATAGAGTGATACATTTGTTGGAATATTATCAACTAGCTCTTAGGCATAAATAATTTTCAAAAAGAAGTTCTTTTTATCTTTTTAGCTGTTTGATGTAATGAAAAGGCATTGATACTCCTTTATTAAATGACAAAAGTTGGGAAAAACATCAGGGAACCAAACCATATATATCATATCAAGCTTCTTTACAACAATTTGTGCCAAAACAAAGATAGCAAATTATTGGAACCCTGGTGTATATCCTAAATTTAGATTTGCTTTATAAAAAGGGCAAAACTTTTAGAAGAGGTAAAAAGCAAAGAATAAAAAAAACAAACGAGAAGAGAGGATGATATAAAAACCGATATTTTTCTGATGCAAAATTATAGTATATGTAAAACAAAAGTTTTCTAGTCCTCAATGTATAATCAAAACGGATATTGCATCTACAGAACTGTTATCTCTATAGGCAAATCGAATAAATTTATACAGAATATTAAATCATCACATAAACATTTCTTATAATTAGAACGCATGCAATGATAACAGAAAAAATATAAAATCTGCAGCCATCGTAAATAGATTTATTATCCATTACCATCTACAAACTGAAGATAAATACAATATAAAAAAAAAAAACAATCTGAGAAATATTACTAAGAAACCCAAACACACCAAATATATAACAGCACAATTTTAATAGAAAAAATGGGTTTTACTAAGATTACCAATGCAATGATTATCATAGAGAAGTTTCTTTCTACTCCGTTTCCCCATTTTTCTTCGTTTTCTTTTCCTTTTTTTATTACCCAAATCGAGAAACTATTAGAACACATTATCGAAAATATCAACGATTTATCATCTATTATCATAGACGACAAACTGCAAAAAAAATTGGGGGAAAAACTGCCATTGGAGAATGGATGGGTAGAAAACAGGGGGAAAAAAACCCCAATTATTATTTTTTTTCCCTTTTCGCTTTTGTTTTCAATTTTTTTTGCCTTTCGGGAATGACCCAGATCGAGAAATTAACAGATGAAATCAAAGAAAACATCAAAGATCTACCATCCACTATAGACAACCAACATAGAAAAAGCACCCTGAAACCAAAGAACAAAACCAACAAAAAAAAATTGCTGACAGATGGAAAGAAAGTATCCAAGGTAAATAATAAGATGACTGAAAAGCAAAGAACGAGATACCGGAGAACGAACTTACGTTACAACTGGAAAAATTAAACTTTTGTGAATGTCAGCCGAGAAGCCTGATGGTAAAATTTTTTTTTTTCCTTCCAATAAACGAGGGGAAGAACCCAAGATCGAAGAAGAGCCGAGAATAAAATTGAGAAAGGGTTGAATGAGATTGAGAGGGAGAGTAGGGCTTTATATAGAGAGATTGAGAGAGAAAAGAGGAGTTAAATTGCACACGCGGACTCCGTTCACCTAAGTGTTGTCCCTCCCCCCCTCCTCTCTCTCTCATCTGTCAAAGAGTCCGAAAGCAGATCGGGGATGGACTCGTGAAGGGCACCTACTCTTTTCTAGAAAGATTCCTTGTATGACGCGGACTGCTTGAAGTCTAGGTTTTAAGTTCTGATTACAATTCATTTTAAAAAGAAAACTCTAACTCAAAAAAAAGCACTACAGAAAGAAAGAAATATACAGTCAGTGCTCACCATCAACGCTCTAGCCTTGCAGCTCAAAAAAGATTCGATCTTGATCACAATTTTTGAGTTTGGACTTTAAATCTCAAAGATTTAATACGAGTATTTGAATATATGTACAATACAATATTAATTTTAGGTCCTTTGCTACATTTGCTTGTGCTATTGAGTTTAGATTTTTCAAGTGATTTCTCTGAATTTATAGCGAAAACATAGATAGACTCTTTTAGATCTAAGTTGAAAAGCATAAAGCCC
Source organism: Agave tequilana (assembly GCA_038442645.1). NCBI lineage: Eukaryota > Viridiplantae > Streptophyta > Magnoliopsida > Asparagales > Asparagaceae > Agave > Agave tequilana. The sequence continues at coordinate 43,428 of JAVJIF010002469.1, read as the reverse complement.
CTAATAGCGATGAGTGACAATTTTAAATCAAACTGGGACTGAAGAATTTCACTTTTCACATCAAAAAAATTCATCTTTATTTACACGAAATAAACAGATAATTTAATTAAAATTTAAACAATCATATTTGCTAGAATAATCCTAAAAGCCAACGTGAAAGAATTATCACTACTAATTATGATATTCCCCCCCTTTTTTTTCTTTTTCTCTAGTTTGTTAATTCTCAAGTTTCTAATCTGATTAGAAATTTGAAATCAAGATTTTATCCAAATTTGAAATTTTAAAATAAAAAGCTTTTACAACCAAACATGAACTATACACATGTAACGTATACGGCGTATACATTTCTTATATGGAACGATCCACAATGCATGATGATGATTTATTTTTATTTTATTTTTTGAGTTAAAATACATGATGATGTTGACTAACGAGAGAGCCACATCAGCTAATAATTATGTAACCTGCATCAGGTGCATGCGAATTTGAGCTGACATTGAGCTCCAGAAGTGGACTTGAATCATTATTCAAGTCCAAGCGTGAAACTTCAAGTCTGAAAATCCATCAAAATTTTTGAGATCACATCGAATCCCAATTGGGGAACGAGTCTTAAATCGAATCCCCATGTTCTCGTGACCGCAGTGGAAGTATGTTTCGGCCGATCGCCATCTGACACGTGTGCTGCTTTGCTAGTCCGGCCTGAGCACCAAGCAGATCCATGCGTTCCGTTACATTACTCCGCGCGTCCAATTTTGTTATCGTGGGGCCAGCCTACAGCGTCACGTGAGGTCCCCCCTGCTTTTAAAACTTGGGGACATCTGAAGAGATAGCTGTCATCTCAGGAGAGCCGAGGGCACATCGTATCCTCGGAGATCAAGAAGGAAAATGGCATCTCGGGATCCCCGCACCGCTGTGAAACGCGACGCCAGAAGCGACAAGAGGAGGCGACTGGAGAGCGGAAGCGAACAAAAAGTGTAATGAGAGGCCCGCAGGCGAGCAATTATTTCGAGAGGGGTTGGGGGCGGTGAGGTTACCGGGAGGTGAGATCAGTTGTCACGTGCGGCGCCCGTGGGCCCCAGCGAAGGGGATCGGATTCTCCGCCGCACAACTCGGTTTTTTTTCTTTTTCTTGTTTCGCCGAAATCAAAAACTCGTGGTGGAGAATCTTCGTGAAAATTTGGTTTTATTATTATTTATTATTAATGAAAAATGTTTGAAAAAAGAACAGCCACCCAATCTCTGGAGAGGTTGTAGCCGCTGGTTCTTTCATATGGCAACGGGAAGGCCACGTTTTGCAATACCCAAAAGTCTACAATTTTACTAATCATAACTACAAGAGTTTAATTTGACGGTGACTCACGTTCACATCAAGTCCAAACAAAATCTATTCATTCATTTACAAATCTTTCCCATATTTGAAAATTTATCCACCCATTTATATCCCTTTAAAAAAGATAATTTTAAAATTAAAAATTAACATTTATTTGATAATTTAACATGCTTATCTTTCTTTTCTTGTTTACATGCCTAAAAATTCTCAGGTCCTGTTTGGATAAGGGTGAAAGTGAAAAAGTGAAGAAGTGAGGAACTGGTAATAGTTCCCTTTAGAACTTGAGAATTAGTTAATAAGTTTTTCGGTGTTTAGACGTTGTTGGGAAGTGTGGTTTGAAAAATGTTATGTCTTTTCCAGTGTTTGGATGATAATGTGGAAGTGGAAGTGAAAAAATTGACCGCAAAATAATATTAAAATAAAAATAATTAAGAAAAATAAAAAATAGATTATAATTAGAATGCAAGTGAGATTTACATAATCAAAAAATTATTTTTTTTGTGCTACAACTTATTACAAATGAGATTTACATGACCACAAAATTAACTGTAGCACTATGGAAGTGAGGAAATGATTGTGTAAAAGAGAAAAGAGAAAAAGAAAAGGAGTTTTCTTATTTTTATTTTCCGGTGTTTGGATAGATAGGGAAGCGAGCAATTATACTTTCCCATTTTCTTACTTTCGCCCACTTCCTTGCATCCAAACACGCCCATATCATTCGTCTCTCTCTTGTTTATGTTTAAAATGAAGTGAAATAAAAAAGTTTTGCAATACCCAAAAGTCTAATCATAATATTGACACCCCTATCTAAAATAAAGTTTGAAATAACAAATCAAAGAAAATTTTTACTAGGGATCTTTATTTTAAAAAAAGAAAAGAAAAGAAAAGAAACAATATTTATTAGAGAGAAAAAATGATGCTTATCCCAAGAGAGAAGATGAAAGATTTTTCTCTTTCCCATTAAAGTTAGAGTTTTATACAATAAGAGCAAAAATCTACAGAAAATTATAAAAAAAACTCTTAATAAATTTTATTTACATCAATTTTATCGTCAATGTTTGTTACATGCACATAAAATGTGCCCAAAATCTATGTAGGTTTAAACTCTAATGTGGAAATAAATTACTTAAGCATTTATTATTTGCTTTTCGTCCCGGTTCTACGAGACTATAGTTCCAAATATTAATAGATTTTGATATATATAATATACATCTGGTTTATTAAACTCCAATTAAGATTTTAATAACCAACTAACGTGAATATAAAAAATAATTTGAGATGATAATTTAATTACCGTCGTTTGATAATGTATTTGATGATTTAGTTAATAAACAATTAATTATATTTAAGCTCAATATATTTAATGTGTGTGTATGGTGGAAAAGAAATGAATACAAATTATTATATATAAATACAAATATACATGTATATATACTTGTAGTGGTCAAAATTTGATCATGACCACGATGATGACAAGTCTCCAAACTAATAAGAGTTTTTCTCAAGACATCCACAAGTCCCTAACTCCATCCTGGATCCTCTGCCTCTTTTGATCTTTTCAGGGCTACCCCCATTTCGAAGATAGTCAATTTCCCTGTTTTAGATTTTCAACTCCAAAGCGCTGAGAATTATACTGTATGGGCTCTCACATTGCAGTATAATCTTTGTACTTTAAGAGTCTGGAGTTATGTTCAGGGCACCCTAAAATGCCCGTCAACTGCCACTCCATCATCGTATGTTTCTACATCGCACTCTGAGTCTCACGCCACATCAGCAATTACTTAGGATCGGTGGGTTCGCATTGATGAACAAATCATGACATATATTATGTGATTGGTCTACATTCTCATTCGTCTGTCTATCGATTGTTCAACCTCATTCAGAGAGCAGTGGTTAGCCATAAGTCGTATGTTCGTACATATCAATGCTGTTAGAGAGTATCAGTTGTACCAGGTTCTTCAGGAGGCCAAGTAGGAGGATCGCTCCCTTCAGGACTTCTACTCTATGCTTTCTGGCTAATGGGAGGAACTGCAAACCATGGATGTTCCCTTTCTAGATTCCATGATGTATTCGCTTTCGAGTTCTAAAAGTAGAGAGATTGTTGGAATCTGTTCTACTTTGCCATGCGATTTTGTCCTGAATTTGAGGCACTTTGTAACAGTATTCTTTATTACCATTCACTACCCAGCCTCACTGAAGCAGTGGCTGAGTTTACCTCTGAGGAGACACGTCTCGGAATGTTGTTATCATTAACTGCTACAGTTCAATCAGTCTCCTCACCCGCAGCGCTTGCAGCACTATGTCATCCACCTACTTCTCGTGGCCCACAGAATCTTGAGCCATTCTTCGTGGGAAAGTGAACCGAGGACAACCGCCTCGTGGCTCTTAAACTCAGCAAGTTCAATGCACGTTTTGCAAACAACTTGGCCACTTGATTTTTGCCTGTCCTAAACGAGAAAGGCTCTATGATCTATCAGCTCTCAGGTCCTCAATTGCTGCTTCTGCGCCTGCACCAGCTCCGTAGTTATCCGTCGGCTTTCTATTATCTGATCAGCTCTCACATATTGCCTCATATCTTACTCAAAATCTTGGTATCACTGGAGCGTCTTCGACTTCTAATTTCACTGCCATATCTGCCATCTCTGGAGATCTACTTCCTGGATATTTGACTCATGTGTCTCTCACAATATGATCTTTGATCATTTTGTCCTTCTAAACTGTTCTTTTATTTCTGATTCAACCTATATATATATATATATATATATATATATATATATATATATATATATATATATATATATATATATATATATATATATACACACTTCTAATGGTTCATCTCTTACAGTCGCTCAATCTGATAACATTACTCTCAGTTCTGATCTGTCGGGTAGACTCACCTTACCTTTTGTCTTTTGCATTCCTAAACTTACTATGAAATTACTAACTGTTGGCAAACCCATCGATTATAATTGCAATGTCATATTTACACCCACTTCTTGGATTGTCCAGGATCACACCGGAGAACGATTGGGACAGGACATAAGATCAACAACTTATATCAGTTGAAGTCTCTTCATATTTCCTCATCACTATATCCCGCAGTGAGTCTCACTGTCACATCCGATTCATGGCATCATGGGTTGGGACATTTATCCATCTCTAGGTTAAAAACTCTGTCTGATTCTGACGTGCTAGAAAAATTTCAGTTTTTTAGCTCAAATAATTGTGAAGGTTGTCATTTTGCTAAACAAGTTGTTGTACCTTTTGGCTCTAACAATCACATGGCTTCAGAAATTTTAATTTAGTTCACTCTAATATTTGGGAACCTTCTCTCATCTCCTCTCTTTCTGGTTACAGTTATTTTGTTTATTTTGTTGATGGCTTCTCTCGATACACATGACTTTATCTCTGTAACACCCCACTCCCAGAATACGTGCACAGTTACGTATCCTGATTTTTGAGCATATTTTCTTCTATTATTATTATATTTTATTTTCTACTATCCTTACTCATGTAGTAGTACTGTATGATTTGACCTGTTTGGTATTCAGATTTGACTGATTTTAGTTTCAAATATTATTTTCTAATATTCTAGATTTTTCATGATTTTCTGGAATTTTTCGGAATTAAAATGTAAATCTTCAAAACCGGTGTCGGCCAGTATCACTGGTTGATTCCAGGAATTTTAATTTACAATTGGAATCAAATTTCTGGATTCCGCTTTTACATTTTATCTTAGAATTATGTTTTCATCCTTCGGGCATTTTCTGGAAGTTTTTAGACTTTATCAAAAATTCAGCCTACCCGGTGTAGACACCGCGCCCAGTACATTCTAAGATTTTTATTTTGAAAATGAGATAGAATTTCTGAAACCGATTTCATTAAAAGTCATTTTATAATATTTATGATTTTTATGAATTTTTGGATAGCATTCCGAGATGCTTCAATTTTTAGTCATTTCTGGAGTTTTCGGTATTTTCCCAGATACCGAGAACTTATCCAAGTTTTCCACTTCTCTATCTTTCCATATTTTTCTCTCTCTTCCTCAAACACGATCTTAGCCAGCCAGGTTCATCATTTAATGCAGCCACCCTCTCCATGCTGCATTAAATGCGTATGGGCTAATTCAACTCAAGTCAAATCCCCCATGCTTTGTCCTTTTCCTTTGAAACGCAGCTTCCTTGCGTTTTTCTCTGGACGCAGCCTTGAAGCTCCCGCGTTTGGCTCCATTTTGGCCTAAACGCAGCCTTGGGACCTTGCAAACGCCACACTCTTTGGAGGGAAGTGATGATGGGTTATTATTATAATGTTTCCTCCCTTTATATATATGCATCCCCTTCTCTCTCTTTCATTTTCCTTCATCCTTTTTGCCTCCTGCAAGCTCCAACAGCAATCTCCATCTCCACCAAGCCCTTGGCCGGCCATCACAACCCCTTACCTTCACCATTTTTCCACTAGCTCCTCCATCTTCTTCTCCTCCATATTCTCCACCCTTTTCCAACCACTAACTCCTTCTTCTTCAACTTCTTTCACCAAGAGACACCCAAAGAACCCATCACCTCCATAAAACTTCATCACCATCTCCACCACCACCCGTACCACCGTAGCCTCCACCGAGCATACCATCTTCACCCCCTCGTCAACCTCTTTCCGGCGGACTATAGCTTCATTCCCCGCAACGCCATTTGCAAAATCTCGTTTTGCCATATTGAGTTGGACTTGCACCATCACCTTTTGCCTTCTCTTGTGAGGACCGGTACCCTCCTTTGGATTGGGACCGCGTTTCTCTGCGTCGGACGCATTTTAGGCGAGTAATTCTACTCGCCAAGACTTGGATATTATTTCATATTTGTTAAGAAACGCACCAGTTTCCTGAAAACGCACCACTTTCCTGAAAACGCATCACTTTCCCGCGTCTGCCCACTTTCCCGCGTCTGCTCACTTTTCCGCGTCTGCCCACTTTCCCGCGTCTGCTCACTTTCCCGCGTCTGCTCACTTTCCCGCGTCTGCTCACTTTTCCGCGTCTGCCCACTTTCCCGCGTCTGCTCACTTTCCCGCGTCTGCTCACTTTCCCGCGTCTGCCCACTTTCCCGCGTCTGCTCACTTTCCCGCGTCTGCTCACTTTCTCGCGTCTGCCCACTTTCCCGCGTCTGCTCACTTTCCCGCGTCTGCTCACTTTTCCGCGTCTGCTCACTTTCCCGCGTCTGCCCACTTTCCCGCGTCTGTAACCCCGCGTCTTCATCCTCACCTTACTGATTCATCCTTCTCCTCCTCTTTTTAATATATATAATCGCGTTGGTTACTTAAATTCTGGAACTTGGGATTTCCCGGTGTTACTTGAAGTTTTAGGCGAGTGTTCTCGCCTTCCTTCAGATTTTCCTACTTTGTCACGATTGACTATTATTATATCATTTTCCTGGCACACATGCATGCATCATTCTACTACTGGATGCTTACCCCGCAATATCATATTGATACCTGACTTTAGATTGTCACGTTTACGGGAATCTTGTACTTTCTATCCTGGATTATATGCGATGACTTGAAATGACAATACTCATGACTCTTTAACTCCTGATCTTACCAGGCACTTGCTTTCCCGTAAATTGATAATTAAATATATTAAATCATAAAAAGGAATAACTTGCATCGGGTCGGGGGAAATTTGCGGCTATCAATATACGTTCGTGTTTACAGTGGCACTAGGCATGTTGTGCAACTAAAATTCCCAGTCTGACCTGTGGGCCTCCAGGCGACTGAGGGGAGTGCTGGCTCCCTCATTCCTGGTACCATCATGATAAGGGCATACAATAAGACCCTCCTGTTTGCCTTGCGGCGGGTTCCGTCTACCAAGCAACGGAACAATCCTGGGCCGTGGTCCGGGTATGCACGGGACCCACTGTAAACATAGTTCGTTGATACCCCCGCTAGTTTCCAATAACAACCTTACTTTACTGGGATATGGATCTATGTGTGCTGGGACGCTAGTCCACATAGCTAGATATCAGGGTAAGGTAAGTAATAATAATAATAATAACAATAATAAGACGCTAATTGTGGGTGTTGTATACGCTTGGATTACGGTAACATGAGATAAAGGTATATAGATGAGGGTTTCCTTGTTTGGATTATTCCCTCGAGGTACTAGTCTCATGAGGCCGTAGCTTAAGCTTATATAATGCCCTTTCATTTTTAACATGTTGCGCTTCTTTTACTTGCTGGCTGATTACTCATGATATTGCACCACCTCTCATGCTCTTTCCCCTTATGCCACTCGGCTGTTACCTGATCACTTGTTTGGGAGGTCCTGACTCCCTTGAATTTGTATGTTCAGGTTCCGAACCTTGGATCGAGGTGGAGCCTTCTGTGGAGGACCAGGCTTTCCTTTCCGAGCAGGCTGATTAGTCTCGGTTGCTGTCATCCCAGACTTTCCTTTTGGCTCGCGGGACCTTTCTTCAGCTCGTGAGCATCTTTGTAATTATCTTGTAAATCGTACTTTTGAGTTTGGCTGTGATATATGATGCATGCGATATGTAAATATATGTCACATTCTGTGATAACCTTGTACCTTGTACTTCTTATGTTGGCATATGAAAGGACGCTACGCTTTGTCGTACTCTGATTCTTGTTTGTACTGATGCTTAGCGTATATACGTAAGGGTATTTCTGACCTGCGTATGTACGTCGCAGTGACGTCCCCGTACCCGTGGGATCGGGGCGTTACAGGTTGGTATCAGAGCCTAGGCTCTCACACCTATAGTACAATCAAGCAGCAATTTAATGGAATTTGCCATTGCCAACTACAGTGTACAAGGTTATCTTGTCCTTCTTGATTCCTTTCCTTGTGTCCTAAAATCCTTTCATCTTTCCAATTTCCAGTCTCCTTTTTACCAACATAAGTATGGATAGAAGGGCGAGTCGTAACAATGCCGGGCAAGCATCCAATGGACCCACGGGGGAGAATGTTGAAATACTGAGGGTTATCCAGACTATGATGGAAAATCAGCAACAGCAGACGGAACTCCTTCGGCAAGAGTTAGCAACTCCTAAGGAACAGAGGCCGGGTAATGTATCAGACTTTAGGCGATTGCAACCGGCGATATTCACCAGAGAAGAGAGACCACTAGAGGCTGAGCAATGGCTGATTGACACCACAGATCTGTTGAACGCAGCCCGGGTTCCAAAGGAAAATCAAGTGGAGGTCGCTAAGATTCAACTAAAGGATGTAGCCAGGACCTGGTGGCTAGCTGAGGAAGCAAGATTAGAGAAACCTGTCTCGTGGGATCAGTTTTCCCAAAGCTTCTATAGTAGATTTTTCCCTGCCACCGCTCAGAAAGAGATGGAAGAACAGTTCATCCGACTTCAGCAGTGGAACCGGTCTGTGGACGAATATGCCGCTGAGTTTTTGAGGCTGAGCCGCTTCGCTCCATATATGGTAGCTGATGAAGAGAAGCGAGCGAGTAGATTCCAACAGGGTTTGCGAATGGACATTCAGATCCTCTTGATGCCCCAGCAGCTGAAAACGTATTCCCAAGTCCTCACCATAGCTCGGGAAGTTGAGCGAGGACTGGAGAAAGGGAAGACTAACATGATGAGGAACCAGGCCATGAAGAGGCCATTCCCACAAGCAGGAAGAGGAGGTCCATACAGAGCAGCGAGAGTCCCAGCCATGAGACGGCCATTCCGACCAGCTCCCTTTCCAGTAACCCAACCATTCTTCTTTTGTAGTTATTGCCAGAAACCAGGTCACACCCGACAGAATTGCCGAAGGGCAAATGGGTTATGCCTGGCATGTGGTTCCCGTGACCATTCAGTAGAAGTCTGCCCCCACAAGAGAATGGGGATAGCCAACCAAGCACTGCCAGCGCTTCCAGGACCAGATGGACAGAGGAACCAGGGGCCAATGGTTAGGAGAGCCCTTCCCCCTCCCCCACAGCAAGTTATCCGCCCAGTCCAGAGGGGAGTTAGAGCTGCATCAGGCCGTGGAAGAGGACGAGCTTACAACCTGACAGCGGAAGAGGCCGAAACTTCTGGAGAAGTGGTAACAGGTAAGATCAGGGTACACTCGAAGCCCGTTCTTGCCCTCTTTGATTCGGGTGCATCTCATTGTTACATATCTGATCGTTTTGTTGCCTTGCATTATATACCTGTTCGAACTTTAGACCACCAATGGGAGATTAGTACAGGGAATGGAGTAGTCGTATCTACTAAGGTTTGTATTGATTGCCCTGTAGAACTCTGTAACAGGACCTTGGCCATAGATATGCTCGTACTAGATACTAAAGGGTACGACATAATCTTAGGCATGACTTGGCTCAGTAAATACCATGCGGTCATTGATTGCCGAAGCAAGAAAGTTATTTTCAGAATACCGCTTCAGCCTGAGTTCCAATTTGAAGGAGAACGCAAACCTGCCAAAGGAAAAGCACAGATGACTGCTGGTGAGATCCAGAAGAAGAGAGTGCCAGTTTGGAATGAGTTTCCAGAAGTATTTAAGGAGATCTCAGGACTTCCACCTGATAGGGTAATTGAGTTCTCTATCGATACCCTTCCAGGTACAGTTCCGATATCCAAAGCTCCATACAGAATGGCACCCACTGAGTTGGAGATTCTAAAGAAACAGCTGCAAGAATACTTGGATAAGGGATTAATTAGACCAAGTGCTTCACCATGGGGAGCTCCAGTACTCTTGGCAAACAAAAAGGACGGTGGTAAACGGTTATGTATAGACTATAGAGAATTGAACAAAGTTACCATCAAGAATAAGTACCCTTTACCAAGAATTGATGATCTGTTTGATCAGCTTCATGGGGCCCGAGTATTTTCAAAGTTGGATTTGCAATCAGGATATCACCAGCTAAGGGTGAAGAGAGAAGATATTCCGAAGACAGCATTCAGGACTCGTTATGGCCATTATGAATTTCTAGTTATGCCTTTCGGAGTCACCAATGCCCCTGCAATTTTCATGGATTTGATGAACAGAGTGTTCTCATCATATTTGGATCAGTTTGTAGTCGTTTTCATAGATGACATCTTGATCTATTCGAAGAACGACAGAGAGCATGCAGACCACTTGAGGATAGTGTTACAGACTCTCCAACAGGAACAACTTCATGCTAAGCAAAGCAAATGTGATTTCTGGTTAAATAGTGTGGCCTTCCTTGGACACATAATTTCAGAAGAAGGAATTTCAGTAGACCCTAGTAAAATTCAGGCAGTAAAGGACTGGCCAATTCCAAGGACAGTAACAGAAATTAAGAGTTTTATTGGATTAGCCGGATATTACAGGCGCTTTGTCCAAGATTTTTCTAAGATTGCAGCCCCGTTAACAAAGCTCACCCGGAAAGGAGAAAAATATATATGGACCGAGGAATGTGCCGCAGCATTTGAGCAATTAAAGGAAAGACTCATTACAGCTCCAGTTTTGAAGACTCCCTCAGGAAGAGGAGGGATGGTTATATACAGTGACGCATCCGGGAAAGGCCTGGGATGTGTATTAATGCAGCATGGTCACGTCATAGCTTATGCATCCAGGCAACTGAAGCCACATGAGCGGAATTACCCAACTCATGACTTAGAATTGGCAGCAGTGATATTCGCATTGAAGATCTGGAGACATTATCTTCTGGGAGACAAGGTACTAATCTACACGGATCACAAAAGCCTAAAGTATGTCTTCACACAGAAAGAATTGAACATGAGACAGCGACGGTGGCTTGAACTAATGGCAGATTATGATATCGACCTACAATATCATCCAGGCAAAGTTAATACAGTACCAGATGCATTGAGCAGGAAGCCAGAAAATAAAATGCTAGTACAACTTACGCATCAGAAGGAGTTAATTCGGGACATCATGAAACTGGACCTGATGATAGTACAAGGAGTCGATAAGACAGGACAGTTGATGACCTTTCAGATCCAGTCAACCCTGATGGATGAGATTAAAGAAGCTCAAAGGGAAGACCCCAGATTACAGAAGTACAGAGCTCAATTAGAGGCTGGATTGAGAACGGATATCCGCATTCACTCGGACGATGCACTATATTTTGGTAACCGAATTTGTGTTCCCAAGGAGAAGTTCGACAGAAAATTTTGGCAGAGGCACATAGTTCAGCTTATTCTATACATCCAGGAGGAACTAAAATGTATCAGGACTTGAAGCAGAAGTTTTGGTGGAATGCCATGAAGAGGGAGATAGCCCAGTATGTGGCCAAGTGCTTAGTTTGTCAGCAGATAAAGGCAGAACACCAGAGAACAGCTGGACTCCTACAACCGTTGCCAATACCAGAATGGAAATGGGAGCATATCACCATGGATTTTGTTACAGCTCTACCCCGAAGTCCAAAGGGTAATAATGCAGTATGGGTGATCGTTGACCGCCTCACAAAAGCAGCTCACTTTCTACCTTTCAGAGTAGGTCAGTCAACAGAAGTTCTGGCAGACAAGTACATAAGAGAAATTGTTCGTCTACATGGAGTTCCAGTTAGCATCGTGTCAGATAGGGACACAAGATTCCGATCACATTTCTGGGAAAGTCTCCAAGAAAGTTTAGGAACTCGTCTGGAATTCAGTACTTCATATCACCCCCAGACAGACGGACAATCGGAACGGACCATTCAAATTCTTGAAGACATGTTGCGAGCCTGCATGATAGAATTTAAAGGGTCATGGGAGGACCATATTCATTTGGTGGAGTTCTCTTATAATAACAGCTATCAGGCTAGTATCAGAATGGCACCATTTGAGGCGTTGTATGGCAGAAAGTGCAGGTCGCCGATATGTTGGACGAAGTCGGCGAAAGGAGACTTATGGGACCAGATATACTAGTTCAGACAACGGATAAAGTCCGAATTATCAGAGATCACCTCCGGGCAGCACAGAGCCGACAAAAGAGTTGGGCAGACACAAGTAGGAGACCATTGGAATTCAGAACAGGTGACCATGTGTTTTGAAGATATCACCCACCAAAGGGGTAATCCGTTTCGGTACACGTGGAAAGCTCAGTCCGAGGTACATCGGCCCATTCGAAATTTTGGATCGTGTGGGAGATGTGGCTTACCGATTGGCACTACCGCCATCTTTGGACGGAGTACACAACGTATTCCACGTATCACAGTTGAGGAGGTATGTCAAGGATGAGAGTCACATTCTGGATCACTCTGAATTGGAACTACAGCCTGATTTGTCTTACGAAGAGCAGCCGATGGCCATCCTGGACGAGAGTGTTAAGACTCTGAAGAATAAGGCCATACCATTGGTATTAGTTTCTTGGAATAAGCATGCACCAGGAGAGGCTACATGGGAACGAGAGGACGTTATTCGTGAGCGTTACCCCCATCTATTTACAACTTAGTTGGTAAAACCCTTCTTCTTATTCTCTCTACCGTCATCTTCCCCTCCCTGAAATTTCGAGGACGAAATTTTGTAAGGTGGATAGATTGTAACACCCCACTCCCAGAATACGTGCACAGTTACGTATCCTGATTTTTGAGCATATTTTCTTCTATTATTATTATATTTTATTTTCTACTATCCTTACTCATGTAGTAGTACTGTATGATTTGACCTGTTTGGTATTCAGATTTGACTGATTTTAGTTTCAAATATTATTTTCTAATATTCTAGATTTTTCATGATTTTCTGGAATTTTTCGGAATTAAAATGTAAATCTTCAAAACCGGTGTCGGCCAGTATCACTGGTTGATTCCAGGAATTTTAATTTACAATTGGAATCAAATTTCTGGATTCCGCTTTTACATTTTATCTTAGAATTATGTTTTCATCCTTCGGGCATTTTCTGGAAGTTTTTAGACTTTATCAAAATTCAGCCTACCCGGTGTAGACACCGCGCCCAGTACATTCTAAGATTTTTATTTTGAAAATGAGATAGAATTTCTGAAAACCGATTTCATTAAAAGTCATTTTATAATATTTATGATTTTTTTGAATTTTTGGATAGCATTCCGAGATGCTTCAATTTTTAGTCATTTCTGGAGTTTTCGGTATTTTCCCAGATACCGAGAACTTATCCAAGTTTTCCACTTCTCTATCTTTCCATATTTTTCTCTCTCTTCCTCAAACACGATCTTAGCCAGCCAGGTTCATCATTTAATGCAGCCACCCTCTCCATGCTGCATTAAATGCGTATGGGCTAATTCAACTCAAGTCAAATCCCCCATGCTTTGTCCTTTTCCTTTGAAACGCAGCTTCCTTGCGTTTTTCTCTGGACGCAGCCTTGAAGCTCCCGCGTTTGGCTCCATTTTGGCCTAAACGCAGCCTTGGGACCTTGCAAACGCCACACTCTTTGGAGGGAAGTGATGATGGGTTATTATTATAATGTTTCCTCCCTTTATATATATGCATCCCCTTCTCTCTCTTTCATTTTCCTTCATCCTTTTTGCCTCCTGCAAGCTCCAACAGCAAGCTCCATCTCCACCAAGCCCTTGGCCGGCCATCACAACCCCTTACCTTCACCATTTTTCCACTAGCTCCTCCATCTTCTTCTCCTCCATATTCTCCACCCTTTTCCAACCACTAACTCCTTCTTCTTCAACTTCTTTCACCAAGAGACACCCAAAGAACCCATCACCTCCATAAAACTTCATCACCATCTCCACCACCACCCGTACCACCGTAGCCTCCACCGAGCATACCATCTTCACCCCCTCGTCAACCTCTTTCCGGCGGACTATAGCTTCATTCCCCGCAACGCCATTTGCAAAATCTCGTTTTGCCATATTGAGTTGGACTTGCACCATCAACCTTTTGCCTTCTCTTGTGAGGACCGGTACCCTCCTTTGGATTGGGACCGCGTTTCTCTGCGTCGGACGCATTTTAGGCGAGTAATTCTACTCGCCAAGACTTGGATATTATTTCATATTTGTTAAGAAAACGCACCAGTTTCCTGAAAACGCACCACTTTCCTGAAAACGCATCACTTTCCCGCGTCTGCCCACTTTCCCGCGTCTGCTCACTTTTCCGCGTCTGCCCACTTTCCCGCGTCTGCTCACTTTCCCGCGTCTGCTCACTTTCCCGCGTCTGCTCACTTTCCCGCGTCTGCTCACTTTCCCGCGTCTGCCCACTTTCCCGCGTCTGCCCACTTTCCCGCGTCTGCTCACTTTCCCGCGTCTGCTCACTTTCCCGCGTCTGCTCACTTTTCCGCGTCTGCTCACTTTTCCGCGTCTGCTCACTTTCCCGCGTCTGCCCACTTTCCCGCGTCTGTAACCCGCGTCTTCATCCTCACCTTACTGATTCATCCTTCTCCTCCTCTTTTTAATATATATAATCGCGTTGGTTACTTAAATTCTGGAACTTGGGATTTCCCGGTGTTACTTGAAGTTTTAGGCGAGTGTTCTCGCCTTCCTTCAGATTTTCCTACTTTGTCACGATTGACTATTATTATATCATTTTCCTGGCACACATGCATGCATCATTCTACTACTGGATGCTTACCCCGCAATATCATATTGATACCTGACTTTAGATTGTCACGTTTACGGGAATCTTGTACTTTCTATCCTGGATTATATGCGATGACTTGAAATGACAATACTCATGACTCTTTAACTCCTGATCTTACCAGGCACTTGTTTTCCCGTAAATTGATAATTAAATATATTAAATCATAAAAAGGAATAACTTGCATCGGGTCGGGGGAAATTTGCGGCTATCAATATACGTTCGTGTTTACAGTGGCACTAGGCATGTTGTGCAACTAAAATTCCCAGTCTGACCTGTGGGCCTCCAGGCGACTGAGGGGAGTGCTGGCTCCCTCATTCCTGGTACCATCATGATAAGGGCATACAATAAGACCCTCCTGTTTGCCTTGCGGCGGGTTCCGTCTACCAAGCAACGGAACAATCCTGGGCCGTGGTCCCGGGTATGCACGGGACCCACTGTAAACATAGTTCGTTGATACCCCCGCTAGTTTCCAATAACAACCTTACTTTACTGGGATATGGATCTATGTGTGCTGGGACGCTAGTCCACATAGCTAGATATCAGGGTAAGGTAAGTAATAATAATAATAATAACAATAATAAGACGCTAATTGTGGGTGTTGTATACGCTTGGATTACGGTAACATGAGATAAAGGTATATAGATGAGGGTTTCCTTGTTTGAATTATTCCCTCGAGGTACTAGTCTCATGAGGCCGTAGCTTAAGCTTATATAATGCCCTTTCATTTTTAACATGTTGCGCTTCTTTTACTTGCTGGCTGATTACTCATGATATTGCACCACCTCTCATGCTCTTTCCCCTTATGCCACTCGGCTGTTACCTGATCACTTGTTTGGGAGGTCCTGACTCCCTTGAATTTGTATGTTCAGGTTCCGAACCTTGGATCGAGGTGGAGCCTTCTGTGGAGGACCAGGCTTTCCTTTCCGAGCAGGCTGATTAGTCTCGGTTGCTGTCATCCCAGACTTTCTTTTGGCTCGCGGGACCTTTCTTCAGCTCGTGAGCATCTTTGTAATTATCTTGTAAATCGTACTTTTGAGTTTGGCTGTGATATATGATGCATGCGATATGTAAATTGTAACGGCCAAAATTTTTAACTATCTAAGTACTATTTACTATGCATATTAAGTGTTAGTTAAATTGAGAAAATATTATTTTTTTTAAGTAAATACCAAGAGAAGTAAATATAAGCATGGAACTAACATTTATTTTTTTTTTTCTTTTCCTTCATGTTGTCATTTTAGACTTTGTGGCACAAATAGGAATTTATACAATATTTATATATTGGTATTTAATGACAACATGTATATCATACTAGGGTATATAGGGTATACCCTAATTAAATTCATTTTGAGACATTTACAAGTGTTCCTAATAAGAATGTATTTAAGAGAATAAAAAGGGTTGTGAATATAAATTTTTTTTTTCTTTAAATTATAGTGAGTGGGAGAGGTAGGTGTGAATGAGGAGTGATGTGTAAGGCTAGGATCAATTTGATCCTAGCCTTAGCCAAGTGGCAAGCCCATTGGGGTTTGTGTATTGCAAGGTTGGGTTTGAGAGGGCTTTTGTGCATTTTGTACAACACATTTACCCTGTACGGAGAAGAACTCTCTTCTCTGTAAAAATCAGAAAATTTTTTCCCCACACCTGAAAACTCTCCACCCTCTCAACTCTCTTCCTCTTCCAGTGAACCTTGGCTGGAATCGGGGCATATCTTCACACCTCGCGCCACCTCGCAGCTACACCCAACTGTGCGCGACTGCGCACCGCCTCTCGCGACCGCGCAGCCGCGGAAACCAGAGAAAAGCCGCGCGATCGCGGCAAAGTTAGGGTTTGGGTCGGTCGGATTTCGTCAGAAGGACGTCCTGCTGGCCAGTAGTCGGGGAGAGGAGCCTGAACTTGGGTAGTAGAAGGTAATAGTGTGAAACCCTAATTTTTAGTTTGCCCTAGAAACTCCAAATTTTCAGAAATCAAAAATTCGGTAAATGCAAATCCATGCTTCAGTATTTCCTTCCTTTTTGTGAGGATTTTATAACTAATAAATTCTGTCTTTTGCTAGGATTTGAGTAGAAGGGTTTGATCCAAGATTTCAAGTAGAGAACCCATCTACAATTGTGAGTAAATTCCATACTCACTTTGCATTTTGTTTTACTTAATATACTAGTCTTTCATTTAGAAGTTGAGGCATGTAATAGAGAAAGGGAAATTGAAGAATGTGAAATAAAATGGGTGAAGTGGTATAAAACATTAAATCAATATGAAATTGGTATTAAATTACTCTATTTCCATTTGAAGGTTGAGGTATGTTACGCATGTACATGATGCGTAAGTAAAAGAAGTCTTGATGCATGTTTGCTAGAGTGTGAATATGTTTAAATAACTATGTTGCACATTATGTAAGTAAGAGGCTTAGATAAAGGAAGTATTGTTTTGGGGTTTTATTTAAGTGTAAATATGCCCTATTAAATATATTACGTGGTATGTATGTGTGATATGATAGTTACTAATCATGATACCTAAGCACTTTTGTAGGAATCAAAATTCTACAAATTTATATGGTTATACTTCTATAGTAGCGTGACTTGAGTATGTGAGTGGGATGGTGCATGTCAATCATGTAACCTTACCAAAACGTACTAAATTGGTAACTTATGCAAAAAGTACACTTTTGTTATGTCATGTGTGCTAGTGTATGATATATGAAATGTTCTATGATTGTATTCTAAGGAGGAAGGGGCCGGGCGGGAGCCGGTAGGAGGGGGGAAGACGGTGAGAAATGTTGTGCATTCACATTATTTATATAAGGAGGAAGGGCCGGGCGGGAGCCGGTAGGTGGAGAAGACGGGGATTTTGGGGAATCATGTATATGTTCATGAACATGTATATTTGCACTATATTTATATGTTTTGTTATATTTTAAGGAGGAAGGGGCCGTGCGGGAGCCGGTAGTCGGAAGAAGACGGGGTAAATTAGCACTCTATGACTAGGGTGATATGTGACTATGTCCTAGAGAGTAATTGAAACATTTTTATTATCGTTAACTAATGAGAATAATGAAAATGGTTAATACTGGCTAGGACAAAGTAAGAAATTGTGCATAAGGCTATGGAAACCTTTAATAACCATAAAGGGGTGTAACAATCATACTTGTAATTGTTAATTTGGGTAAGGAAGTACCTACATTCATGTGACATTTTACATTCACATTTTCTTTTGTGTAGTGGTTATGAAATTTACTCGCTGAGCCGTCGAGCTCATTCCATTTATTTGTCTTTTTTTTTCAGGTTCGGATAAAGGTAAAGGCCCAATGTAGCTTGGAGTACTTATGAGCATGATGACCCATCTTACCCATTATGATTTTTGTTCACTATGTCTATTTATGCATGTTTTGATTTGGGTATCCTTAGATAATAGTGCTATGATGCTATTATTCCTTGTAAGCCCCCACTTTTGTATTAATTGTAAAGGGGAAACTTGTGGTGCTTGGGACATGGTAAGTTCATGTTTAGTGAATCATGTTGTGGTTCAAGTTATGTTGGATATTATTATGGTTATGTATGGAAAGCATACGTTATAGTGTATGTTGTTGGGAAATATTTATGGTTGTGATATGGTGTGGTTGGAGATCTTCCTAGCTTGATATATATACAGGCCGTGTGGTCGGAATTCTTGTGGATATAAGTAGGCCTTGGAGCCGAAATTGTTATTCTTGTATGAGAACAAAGGTGAAATATTAGAGGAGATGCTGCCGAAAATTCAATTAATTATTCGGTACTAGAAAGAAATTTTGGGAATAAAGAGACTTTATGGACTAATCTTGCTTATGAGAATTTGGGACCGTTACAAATGGTATCAGAGCATGGTTTAGACAAGGTTAGCCTAGATAGATGTAGTATGTAATACTGACTAAGAAGTCATGTATGGGTGTACTAGAATAAATTAGAGGTAGGGTATGAGGATTATGGTATAGTTTTAGAGTAATTGGCCCTGAAATGTAAGATATTTAACTGTTCTCCACATTTGAATGTGGGTACCCGCATACCTAAGTTCAAATGTATCTTACAAGGGGTGCGGGCCCTTCTGTGAGAAATTCCAGTGTTATGGGACATCGGAAATGGAGAACAATCAAAATACCACATAAGTCGGGGTCAATTAGTAGGACAATTGTGCATAAGAAAGAATTAGGAAAGATCAGCATGGTTATGTAAGTGACGATTTTCTATCATGTCTTGATTCTATATTTATGCAAAATTATTGCTTTGGGGAGAATTGGAAGGCACATCGGCTAATATAAATGTCTTGCTTCTACAGATGGGAGATTCAGAGATGTCTAGATCATCGTCTGACGGTCCAGAATCGGACAGTTTAAGTTGGATCGCGGACTCAATGGACTGGGATTTTGAATCTGACGAAACCGATCCAGATGTTATTCTAAAAGGTCCCCCAACCAATTTAGATGCAGAAATCCGCATGGGACAAGATGAGTCAAATGACAAAAATGAGGCAGAAAGTGCCATTAGAGACGCACCAGTAACTGAGGACTTGGGAGTCCAGTCTAATGAAGAGATGAACCCTGACGGGAGGGTCTTCGTTGGGGGTATTTGGTGGAATTCTTGCTGGGTGGAGGATATGGACCTGTACGACGACAATGAGAATTGGGGATGTGATCTTGATATTGTACTAGAAGAAGAAGAAGAAGAAGAACCAATGGAGGAAGAACCAGTAGAAGAAGAACCAATAGAAGAAGAGGATCCAGAAGAGGAACCTGTGAGAGAAGATAGGGAGGAGAGCTCCTCGGGGTCTAACATCACCCCTTGAAGGGAGTTTAGTTGGGTGGCATTTTTGTTCTTTTGTTTTTGCTGTTCTTGTTTTTGCAGTAAGGGAATATCGATTCCCATAAGTATATATTTTTGTAAAGATAGTGGTCATCAATAGTTACATGCATGAACTTGTATCCCTTTTTGACTGTATTGGCATGTTTTGAATGAATGCAGCCATGCTAATGTATATGTTGCTATGAAAACGCCTTATGCATAAATGAAATCAGTGTTTTGTTTGTGAACTATTTTACTTGGTATCATTGTGTTACTATTAATTATGTGCAACTATTCTTCTAGGTATTAGATGGATTTGAATTTTCCTCCATCCGATGCCAATTCGGAGGGCAACGCCCCTTTGCACAGCGCAATCGGGAGCGTCCATCCCCCGACCAGTCAAGAAATTCTGAGTGGAAGATCTAATGCTAATCGGGGAGTGCCGGACAGAGTCCCAGATTGGCTGTTACAGTTGGCAAGTGTAAACAACCCCCGTAGAGCTCTTGAACAATTCCAAAAGCTCAACCCACCAGCCTTCAGGGGAGGAGTGGACCCTGTTCAAGCTGAAGAATGGCTCCGACAAATTGAAAAGATATTGGATGTCATGGAATGTACTGAAACCCAGCGAGTATCCTTTACTTCTTTCATGTTTCAAGGAGAGGCCGAGCGCTGGTGGGAGATGGTAAAGGGAGGGGCTAAGAATTTGGGAAGGGAGATCTCTTGGAACTTCTTGGTAGCAAAGTTCAACGAAAAGTACATCCCGGGAGTAGTGAAGGACCGACTTGCGATGGAGTTCCAAGAGCTGAAGCAGGAGCATTGGACAGTGAGTCAATATGAAGCAAAATTCACTCAGCTGTCCAAGTATTGCTGAAAAATTGGTGTCCGAGGAGGAAGATAGGACGAAGAGGTTCGTCAGGGGCTTGAGGCCAGAAATCAGGAGCAAGCTGATCCCGTTCCAACTGCAAGTTTATAGTCAAGCGGTGGAGAAAGCGATGGAAGTCGAGAGAGACATGCAGGAGAATCCGGAGACTAGGGTCAGGGAGCAGCCCTACATGAAGCGTCCCCGGTACAATAGTGAGCCGAGCTTTGGAAACCAGTCCTGGAGGCCCGACAAAGGTACTGGATCTTCCTTTATGCCGGCCCAAGGGAACAGAGGGAACTCAGGGCCCAAAAAGAGGGGAGTTTCCCATGCAGACTCCAACTTTGCAGGAAGTCAGTGGTGTCCCAGATGCCATAGAAATCACCCTGGCAGTTGCGTTATTGGTAAACAATGTTTTGCTTGTGGTAAAATGGGTCATATGAGGAGAGAATGCCCAACCCTGCATGGACATCCAGGAGCGAGTAGGGGAACAGGGAGACCAGCTATGGGTGTTGCCCCAACAGCAGGAGGTCAGGCTACCGCCTTTCGACAGCCTGTCAACAGAACTCGCTCGGCCACGACACAGGCATCTGTACAGCAACCAAGAGTCCAAGGAAGGATGAATGCAATCACTCAACAGGAGGCTCGTGCATCCAATGCCGTGGTGGAAGGTACCGTCTGTGTATCCGATAATATTGCTCGAGTATTGTTTGATCCCGGTGCTACACACTCTTTTATTTCCTCATCTTTTGCTGCAACTATTAACATGGAATCTGAGCCTTTGAGCTATCAGCTAGTGGTATCAACCCCTGTAGGCGCCAGAGTGACCACTAGCGAGTATTATAAAGGATGTAAAATCATCATAGGGGAGATGAAGACACAGGCAGACCTGATTAAGCTAGGAGAAATGGAGTTTGATATCATCCTAGGCATGGATTGGTTGTCAACATATAGGGTTCATGTAGACTGTTATCAGAAGAAGATAATTTTTAAGTTAGAGGGAGCCCCCGAAAGTGTCTATGAAGGGATGAAGAATAAGATCAGTACTCCAGTCATTTCTGCCTTAAAGGCCACTAAATTATTGAGGCAAGGGTGCCAAGGGTTTTTGGCAACCCTTATTGGAGAAGAAGATATGAAGATTAAGATCGAAAACATAGAAGTGGCTAGAGACTATCCTGATGTTTTTCCGGAGGATCTACCTGGCTTACCCCCAGATAGAGAGGTAGAATTTTCCATCAACCTTCTACCTGGGACAGGTCCCATATCCAGGGCACCTTATAGGATGGCACCCGCGGAAATGAATGAATTGAAGGACCAATTGCAAGAGTTGCTAAGCCTCGGTTTTATTCGGCCGAGTGTATCACCTTGGGGTGCTCCGGTATTATTTGTTAAGAAGAAGGATGGGAGCATGAGGCTGTGTATAGATTACCGAGAGCTGAACAAGGTCACAATCAAGAATCGATATCCATTGCCGAGGATTGATGACTTATTTGATCAACTCCAGGGTGCCAGCATATTTTCTAAGATAGATTTAAGGTCAGGATATCATCAATTAAAGATCAAACCGGAGGATGTTTCTAAGACTGCTTTTCGAACCAGATATGGCCATTATGAATTTTTAGTAATGCCATTTGGTTTGACTAATGCCCCAGCGGCATTCATGGATCTGATGAATAGAATTTTCCAGCCATATCTAGATCAATTTGTAGTGGTGTTCATTGATGACATACTGATATATTCAAAGAGCAAAGGGGATCATGAGAGACACTTGAGAATAGTATTACAGTTATTGAGAGAAAAGCAACTCTATGCAAAGCTTAAGAAGTGTGAATTCTGGCTGAATGAAGTTGGGTTCTTGGGTCACATCATAAATGAAGAAGGAATATCAGTGGACCCCGCAAAGATAGAGGCGATAAAGGGGTGGCCTCAACCAACCAATGTCACTGAGGTGCGAAGCTTCCTAGGATTGGCTGGTTACTACCGGAGGTTTGTAGAAGGATTTTCTAAGATAGCTGCACCCTTATCCCAGTTAACGAAGAAAGGCCTCAAATTCCATTGGGGAGATGATCAGCAGAAGAGCTTTCAAGAACTTAAAGATAAGTTAACATCAGCCCCAATCCTAGCCATGCCTATTGGAAACGAAGGTTATGTTGTTTTCAGTGATGCATCAAAGTCAGGCCTGGGGTGTGTATTGATGCAAAATGGGAGAGTAATTGCATATGCTTCGAGACAACTAAGGAACCATGAGAAAAATTACCCTACCCATGATCTTGAGTTGGCTGCAGTCATTTTTGCCTTGAAAATTTGGCGACACTACCTTTATGGAGTATCATGTGATATTTACACTGATCACAAAAGCCTGAAATATATTTTTACTCAAAAGGAATTGAATATGCGCCAAAGACGATGGTTGGAACTGATGAAGGACTATGACTTGGACATTCATTATCACCCTGGGAAGGCCAACGTGGTGGCTGACGCGTTAAGCCGGAAGTCTGAAGGATCCTTGGCAGTATTGTTAACACAGCAATCGGAGCTGGTTAAGGAGATGGAAAGAATGCAACTTGAAATTCACATAAGAAGACCCCGTGATGGAGTGAACCAGATAAATCAAATTAGTATTGGTTTCGATCTTTATGATGAGATCAAGGAAGCTCAAAGGAAAGATGATCAGACAGCTAAAAATCTTGAGAAAGTGCAAAAAGGTGAAACTCAAGAATTTATAATTTCCAGGGAATTACTGAGGAAGGGAAGCCGGATAGTTATACCACCAGACTTTAAACTCAAGGAGCGAATCTTAACCGAAGCCCATTGCACTCCTTACACAGCACATCCGGGAACAAACAAGATGTATCAGGAATTGCAGACAAACTTTTGGTGGGAAGGGATGAAGAAGGACATAGCAAGTTTTGTGCAAAGATGTTTGATATGTCAACAGGTTAAGGCTGAACATAAGAAGCCTCCTGGACTCCTCATGCCCTTACAAATCCCTGAATGGAAGTGGAGCAATATTGCAATGGATTTTGTGACCGGACTTCCAAAATCCCCTCTAGGATGTGATGCCATCTGGGTGGTAGTCGATCGACTTACAAAGTCCGCTCATTTTCTGCCCATACGAATAAACTATTCAATGGATAGATTAGCTCAGATTTACCTCCGAGAGATAATCAGGATTCATGGAGTCCCCGAGACGATTGTGTCAGATCGCGACCCCCGGTTTCAGTCAAAGTTATGGATCAGTCTATCCCAAGCTCTGGGCACCAAGCTACACCCAAGCACAGCTGCTCATCCGCAACCGACGGGCAATCAGAAAGAACTATACAAATATTGGAAGATATGCTGAGAGCATGCGTGTTGGATTTCGGAGGTAATTGGGAAAAGTATCTACCATTAGCAGAATTTGCGTACAACAATAGTTATCAATCTACTATTGGAATGCCCCCATTTGAAGCATTGTACGGCAGGAAATGTAGATCCCCGATTTGCTGGGAGGAGATTGGAGACCGAACATTATTCGGAGCCGATATAGTGGTTGATACAACAGAGAAGATTCGGATAATAAAGAAGAGAATGAAGGCGGCCCAGAGTAGACAGAAGACATATGCAGATCGGCGCCGAAGACCTTTGGAGTTTGCGGAGGGCGACAAAGTTTTTCTGAAGATATCGCCAATGAAAGGAGTGATACGGGTTGGTAAAAGAAATAAATTAGACCCCCGTTTTGTCGGTCCTTTCGAGATATTGGAGAGAATAGGACCTCTGGCTTACCGGTTGGCCTTACCACCAGAATTGGAAAAGATGCATAATGTGTTCCACGTGTCACAACTAAGGAAATACATATCAGACCCCAATCATGTTCTTAGTTACTCACCACTGCAACTCCAAGAAGATTTGTCTTATGCAGTGGGGCCAGTGCAGATCTTGGATCGTAAGGAGAAGGTCTTGCGGAACAAAGTTATTCCGTTAGTGAAAGTATTATGGAGAAGCCAGGAAATCGAAGAAACTACTTGGGAGCCAGAAGAGGACATGCGAATTAACTACCCACAACTTTTCCGAGGTACGTCAAGCTTCGGGGCCGAAGCTTCCCTAAGGGGGGTAGAAATGTAACGGCCAAAATTTTTAACTATCTAAGTACTATTTACTATGCATATTAAGTGTTAGTTAAATTGAGAAAATATTATTTTTTTTTAAGTAAATACCAAGAGAAGTAAATATAAGCATGGAACTAACATTTATTTTTTTTTTTCTTTTCCTTCATGTTGTCATTTTAGACTTTGTGGCACAAATAGGAATTTATACAATATTTATATATTGGTATTTAATGACAACATGTATATCATACTAGGGTATATAGGGTATACCCTAATTAAATTCATTTTGAGACATTTACAAGTGTTCCTAATAAGAATGTATTTAAGAGAATAAAAAGGGTTGTGAATATAAATTTTTTTTTTTCTTTAAATTATAGTGAGTGGGAGAGGTAGGTGTGAATGAGGAGTGATGTGTAAGGCTAGGATCAATTTGATCCTAGCCTTAGCCAAGTGGCAAGCCCATTGGGGTTTGTGTATTGCAAAGGTTGGGTTTGAGAGGGCTTTTGTGCATTTTGTACAACACATTTACCCTGTACGGAGAAGAACTCTCTTCTCTGTAAAAATCAGAAAATTTTTTCCCCACACCTGAAAACTCTCCACCCTCTCAACTCTCTTCCTCTTCCAGTGAACCTTGGCTGGAATCGGGGCATATCTTCACACCTCGCGCCACCTCGCAGCCACACCCAACTGTGCGCGACTGCGCACCGCCTCTCGCGACCGCGCAGCCGCGGAAACCAGAGAAAAGCCGCGCGATCGCGGCAAAGTTAGGGTTTGGGTCGGTCGGATTTCGTCAGAAGGACGTCCTGCTGGCCAGTAGTCGGGGAGAGGAGCCTGAACTTGGGTAGTAGAAGGTAATAGTGTGAAACCCTAATTTTTAGTTTGCCCTAGAAACTCCAAATTTTCAGAAATCAAAAATTCGGTAAATGCAAATCCATGCTTCAGTATTTCCTTCCTTTTTGTGAGGATTTTATAACTAATA
The DNA here is from genome assembly GCA_038442645.1 of Agave tequilana. Lineage (NCBI taxonomy): Eukaryota > Viridiplantae > Streptophyta > Magnoliopsida > Asparagales > Asparagaceae > Agave > Agave tequilana. Next base: position 17,895 of record JAVJIF010002469.1, on the reverse strand, counting down.
AATTCTGTCTTTTGCTAGGATTTGAGTAGAAGGGTTTGATCCAAGATTTCAAGTAGAGAACCCATCTACAATTGTGAGTAAATTCCATACTCACTTTGCATTTTGTTTTACTTAATATACTAGTCTTTCATTTAGAAGTTGAGGCATGTAATAGAGAAAGGGAAATTGAAGAATGTGAAATAAAATGGGTGAAGTGGTATAAAACATTAAATCAATATGAAATTGGTATTAAATTACTCTATTTCCATTTGAAGGTTGAGGTATGTTACGCATGTACATGATGCGTAAGTAAAAGAAGTCTTGATGCATGTTTGCTAGAGTGTGAATATGTTTAAATAACTATGTTGCACATTATGTAAGTAAGAGGCTTAGATAAAGGAAGTATTGTTTTGGGGTTTTATTTAAGTGTAAATATGCCCTATTAAATATATTACGTGGTATGTATGTGTGATATGATAGTTACTAATCATGATACCTAAGCACTTTTGTAGGAATCAAAATTCTACAAATTTATATGGTTATACTTCTATAGTAGCGTGACTTGAGTATGTGAGTGGGATGGTGCATGTCAATCATGTAACCTTACCAAAACGTACTAAATTGGTAACTTATGCAAAAAGTACACTTTTGTTATGTCATGTGTGCTAGTGTATGATATATGAAATGTTCTATGATTGTATTCTAAGGAGGAAGGGGCCGGGCGGGAGCCGGTAGGAGGGGGGAAGACGGTGAGAAATGTTGTGCATTCACATTATTTATATAAGGAGGAAGGGGCCGGGCGGGAGCCGGTAGGTGGAGAAGACGGGGATTTTGGGGAATCATGTATATGTTCATGAACATGTATATTTGCACTATATTTATATGTTTTGTTATATTTTAAGGAGGAAGGGGCCGTGCGGGAGCCGGTAGTCGGAAGAAGACGGGGTAAATTAGCACTCTATGACTAGGGTGATATGTGACTATGTCCTAGAGAGTAATTGAAACATTTTATTATCGTTAACTAATGAGAATAATGAAAATGGTTAATACTGGCTAGGACAAAGTAAGAAATTGTGCATAAGGCTATGGAAACCTTTAATAACCATAAAGGGGTGTAACAATCATACTTGTAATTGTTAATTTGGGTAAGGAAGTACCTACATTCATGTGACATTTTACATTCACATTTTCTTTTGTGTAGTGGTTATGAAATTTACTCGCTGAGCCGTCGAGCTCATTCCATTTATTTGTTCTTTTTTTTTTCAGGTTCGGATAAAGGTAAAGGCCCAATGTAGCTTGGAGTACTTATGAGCATGATGACCCATCTTACCCATTATGATTTTTGTTCACTATGTCTATTTATGCATGTTTTGATTTGGGTATCCTTAGATAATAGTGCTATGATGCTATTATTCCTTGTAAGCCCCCACTTTTGTATTAATTGTAAAGGGGAAACTTGTGGTGCTTGGGACATGGTAAGTTCATGTTTAGTGAATCATGTTGTGGTTCAAGTTATGTTGGATATTATTATGGTTATGTATGGAAAGCATACGTTATAGTGTATGTTGTTGGGAAATATTTATGGTTGTGATATGGTGTGGTTGGAGATCTTCCTAGCTTGATATATATACAGGCCGTGTGGTCGGAATTCTTGTGGATATAAGTAGGCCTTGGAGCCGAAATTGTTATTCTTGTATGAGAACAAAGGTGAAATATTAGAGGAGATGCTGCCGAAAATTCAATTAATTATTCGGTACTAGAAAGAAATTTTGGGAATAAAGAGACTTTATGGACTAATCTTGCTTATGAGAATTTGGGACCGTTACATAAATATATGTCACATTCTGTGATAACCTTGTACCTTGTACTTCTTATGTTGGCATATGAAAGGACGCTACGCTTTGTCGTACTCTGATTCTTGTTTGTACTGATGCTTAGCGTATATACGTAAGGGTATTTCTGACCTGCGTATGTACGTCGCAGTGACGTCCCCGTACCCGTGGGATCGGGGCGTTACAATCTCATGCGAAATCGATCTGAACTATTGCAAACCTATATTGAATTCATAAACATGATTTATACTCAATTTCACAAAACATATAAAAAAAATTCGATCTGATGGAGCTAGAGAATATCTTTCATACTACATGACTACCTTGTTAAAATCTCATTGTATCATTCTCAACAATCTTGTTCACACACACATCAACAAAATAGAGTTATCGAGCATAAATATAGATATATTCTTGAGGCCACAAGATTACTGTTGCTTCCTATATCAGTTCCAAAATGTTATTGAGCAGAAGTTGTTTTAACTACAAATCTACTCATCAATATCACTCCATCCTCCGTTGTTGCTGCATTTTATCCATATACTCGTCTGCATGGTCATTCTTTTGATTATTCCCTTCTTCGTGCTTTTGGGTATCTGTTTTGTTCTCTTTCCTTCTCAGGAACGAGATAAACTGTCCTCCAAAACTAGTAAATGCATTTTTATTGGGTATAACTCTGCTCATAAATGATATCATTATTCTTATTTCATTACCAAACGTCTTCGCATTGCCCGACATGTGTCATTCTTAGAAAAACTTTCTTATTATCATTCTTCTTCTAAAAAGGATCTCTCATTTCTCGACACTAGCAAATTCGCAGAGTCTTTCACTCAACCTGTTCCTGTATAGACACCTTCAACACCCACTTATACACCGGCTGTCTCACCAATTTCTCAAATCACTGAGTCCTTTTCCTCATTTATGAATGATACTACTACTGATACGCCGCTTATGCCTGCTCTAACTTCACAGGGTGATCAGCCTATTCCTCAAATCCTCCACGCAACCATCATCCTCCTACTCGATATTGCACTTCTGCTACCACATATTCTCCTGAGTTTTCAACATTTATCTCTACTATTAACTCTCTATAGGAATCTAAGTCATATTTTGAGATTGTTAAATCTCCAGAATGGCAACATGTAATGAATTAAAAACTAGCAGCGTTCCAACGCACCCATACTTGGGATAGATCTTGTTCCCATGTCACCTGGTGTAAATTCAATAAGTTGCAAATGGATATATAACATCAAGACTAGATCTGATGGTTCTGTTGAACGGTACAAGTTTTGTCTCGTTGCTAGAAAATTTACACAGGAGTATGATATTGATTATGAGGACATTTGCTCTTGTGACCAAAATGCCATCTATTCGCACTCTTATTGCCCTTACTATTGCTCGACGGTGGCCACTTTATCAGAGCGATGTTAAAAATGTCTTTCTGAATAATGATCTCTAAGGTTGTTATATGCATCCTCCTCCTAGTGCTTCTGCTCCACTTAGATATGTATGCTGTCTTCGACGAGCTCTTTATGGTCTAAAATGGGCGCCCCACGCTTGGTATGAGCGTTTTCGACAGTCTCTCCTATCTGTTGGCTACACACAAAGCATGACTAGTTATGCAATATTTTGGTACTCCACTCTCCATGGTATTGTGCTTCTTGTCTTATATGTTGATGACATAATTATTACCGGAAGCGATCTTGTCGCTACTGCATCTCTGAAGCGCATCTTCACTCTGAATTTGAAATGAAAGATTTGGATTTTCTCCGCTATTTTCTTGGTAATAAGGTTGCCTACACCTCTTATGGCTATCTTCTATCTTAGTAGAAATACATTGCTGATATTCTTGAGTGTGTCATCCTGAGTGATCCTGCTACTCCTACATCCTCTTCTGTTTCCACACATATAAAGCTTCATCTCAAACTCAGACGCGATGATAGTACTCCATTTCCGCAACCTACACATAATCGAGAATTGGTGGGATCCCTTATATATGTTTTTGCTACTCGACCTTTCTCAGGCTATTCATGTCCTCAGTCAGTTTGTTAGTGCCCTTACGTCAGTTCAGTATGCGACATTATTTCGTGTGCTTCGTTATCTCCGAAGCACCATCTATTGATCATTGCTATACAGTTCTGATTCGTCTCTTTCTCTACGAGCTTATTTTGACGCTGAATGGGCCGATGATCCGGACACACGCCGCTCCACCACAGACTTCTGCATTTTTCTAGGTTCCTCTCTCATTTCTTGGCGTAGCAAGCGTCAGGATATTGTGTCTCGATCTAGTACCGAGGCCAAATATCATGTTATGACTGATACAACTTTAAAGATTTGGTGGTTACGTGACCTCCTGTGCGATACGGGTGTCTCTGTGGTTGCTCTTGTTTCCAAATACTGTGACAATAAGAATGCCACTGCTGTTGCATCCAAACCTGTCTTTTATGATTGCACAAAACATATTGAGATCAAGTGTCATATTACTCGTTAGGAATATGAAAAAAGCAGGATCACTCTTCGCTATGTTCCTTCCGGAGCTCATTGGCTGATTTATTCACCAAAACACAGACCTCAACTCAGTTTCACGAGCTCTTGCTCAAACTCTCGATGTTTGATCCACCGTGAGTTTAAGGGGGTGTTAGATACCCTTATCTAACATGTAATATATTGTATTTAGACATGCATACTTTCATATATACATGTGATACATTGTATCTAGACATGTATAATTTTCTTATTTCACTCTCAACTTATACATATATTAATATAGTGATATAGTCTCTTGGTGAATGATATATTGAAGTATATTTTTCTCCAAATTATCATTAGGAATCACAATTTAATTTATTTATGACTTTTGAAGCATGTGAACACGTGACAAGAATACCGATAGCTTGTCCCGAGATAAGGACGCCAATTATGTATCCTATTTAGTCAAATGTTTTAGGTGTGATTCGTGTTTGTTTGTGTTTTTAGCTTGCTTTGCTTGTGTAAGCATGAGAAGAAAACAAAAATAACAACATCAACAACAATAACTCTACATGGAAACTAAGTCAACAAACTTCCAAAGAAAAAGCAAGAAATTCCCACTTCTAAACTTGGACTCTTTGAACAACGACTCCCTCTATATTTTCCTCATGCTGCAGCCTCGCTCAGTTGTCTCCGTCCCCAGAGCTCTGAGAGAAGGAGTCAATAATTCAATGGAGGACAGCTGGGCCAAATTTCAGTGCATGTCCCAACAAGCAAAACTTTGTCCCCATGTATTCTTTTTTTTTAATCTTCCTGAAATACAAAATTGGCGACTGATTGTGATATCAGCATTTTTATTTGGACACAGAAAAAAAAAACGAGTACAGATCGAGGTGACAGTTGTATCTGTTTGACTCGGGAACCGATTCTGCTAGCCAGCTGCATTATCATGTTGTTCTCTTCTCTATGCCAATTTTGGCAATCTGATTTTTTCTATTTTAGTTTGTTTGAATTTCGAATTTGAGTTAGAAATTGACAAATGATTTGAGATACATCAAAAGAATTGATCATCCTCCTCTTTCATTTTGATGTTGGCCTCACTTATCACATTGAGTTGTTAATGACTGATGTGTTTGACATACGCCCGCCAATGAGGCGGGTCTGCACTCGTATACGACTCGTGTCAGACTTGATTAGACGGATTTAATTTGATTTTTATACCCACTGGCTCGAATCGGACTCGGAGTTATTTACTTTATTAGTAAATAGATCGAGTCTGTTTTTACTTGAACCACACCAATTAGACCCGAAACTGTTTAATTAATAACCCTAACTCTCACATTCTCTCAGCCTCCCTCTCTCTTCTTCTTTTTTGAATTAGCAAAGCCAGTGCTTTTCTGTTCTTGGCTTTTGATTTCTTACAATAATCTATAATTAATGGCAAAAGCTGAAGATTCCGTTGATCAGAAGAAGAATGGTGATAAAGGAGAAAAGAACTAAGAGAAAGACGAGGATTTTAACATGGATTTTTCCTATGTATTTTCCATATTTTGTTTGTATAGGTTGCTAATGTTGCTGTTTTTTTTTCTTCCAAAAATTAAGAAAACTGAGGACATGATTCGAGAAGCAGAAATTTCGACAGAAGATAAGAAAGAGGAGAAATCATCATAAAAAACTCAGAGAACAATCAAAATCGAGAAGACGATGATGTGGTTGCTGGATTCGGTGGCTCGCCGATCAGAGACCTTATCGATCAAGATCCGAACCAGCAGCCACAGAATCCCTCCTCCGCTGAGTCATAACCGCTGATGATCGAGTTTGCGAATTCCCAGAACCATTGAACAACGTCGATCTTGGCTCCTCCGACAAGATAGCTGCTGACTCTCGACCGAAACCGCGAAATCTGGTGAAATGACGGCGAGATCACAGAAGATGAATCCAATGGCGAGAACAACAATGATCTCAAGATCCTGGTGGAAATTGATGAATCACTGATCTCGTCGCCAGCGAGATTGCAGTGGACGCTGTCGAAGAGCATAAGCAGGCGCCACTAGAGATCACTGGAGAATCTCGTGGCATTAAGGAGGGATGCAGAGGCCAAAAGCAGAAGCTGGACCCGCGGCCGGAGGTGGTGAGGTAATATGATCGGGTCGGGTAAGCGGATCTAGACCCCTCCTAAACGGGACGGGTGAAACGGTCCCAGCTTCTAATAGGTAAGATTAGATCCATAATATGTATATTCCCAATTTTCTCTTTAATTCAACATCTAGAAAATTTCGGCAGCACTTCCTCTAATATTTTTACTTTTGTCACATATAAAAAATCCAATTTCGGCTCCAAGGCCTACTTATGTACATAAAGGATTTCGGCCACATGGCCTACTTGTGATACAATAACAAAAATTCTCACTAGCATCACATTACAATAGTAAAGATGTTCTCAAAATATACTCATGCCATACAAACCTCTTTCAATATCATCAAGGCATCCATTAACCACATAATACAACCATCATGATCTTCCTTCTCACATTTGCCAACATCCCAAGCATCAAGTTCAAGTTATAACTATTACAAGGAAAGGATTACATATGAAAATGATGTCAAGATACATTTAACTATGAAATGCGGAAATAGAGTCTTCTTATGTACACATAGTGAACAAAATAATAGTTATAAATATATGCCGTCCTGCTCTAATTACTCCCTGCTACAGAGGACCCTTACCTTTATCCAGACCTGAAAGAGGAGAAAATAAAAGGAATGAGCTCGATGGCTCAGCGAGTAAATTTCATAAACACTTTATGAATGACAACATGATATATTTCCACAACATACCTTATGGAGCCCAATGAACCCTTACATGATATAAATGCCATCCTACTCAATTTAATATTCACGAGTCTTAGTTGTTAGGCTTTCCTTATGAATAAAAGTTCTTTCACAAAGTGTACTAGAGCGAGATCATTACTTGATCCTCTCAAGAAAGTCTTTAGATACGTATTCTTACCTTGCCCAAACCTTGACTATCAAATATTACTTTCCCAACAATTACCGATAACATAATCTTTTGCTACTTACTAGAGCACAATCACAAATCACCCTAATCATAGGGTACAATTTCCACCGTCTTCTTTCACCTACCGGCTCCCGCTCGGCCCCTTCCTCCTTGGAGTACAATAATGACTCATTTATATAACATAGAAATAAGTATACATGTTCATATAATGTTTAAGTGTGATTCCCATAAACCCCGTCTTCTACCACCTACCGGCTCCCGCCCGGCCCCTTCCTCCTATAGTCGCAAACAAACATGCACAACATCACTCACCGTCTTTCCCCCTCCTACCGGCTCCCGCCCGGCCCCTTCCTCCTTTTAAAAGACATACATAGATATTCAATCATAACAACATATAAATTCTACAAGCAACCCACGCATATATTACAGGACAAAAATATACCATGGCGTAGGTTACATAATTAACATGTTATGACAAAATCACAAAATCGACATGCTCACATGTCATCAATATTTAATCATGCTATTACAAGTGTATTACTATCGTAAGTAGTACAAAGAAATTCATGTGGAATTACCAAGGTATTATAATTAGTGACTTAAGCATTTCACATACATAGCTGTAACATAACTACTAAAGTACCCTTACATTCTAGTACATACCCATCACCACTCACTTTACTTATACTACTTAACTCAAATTGTTATGAACACATAACACAATAATTTATACAACTACCTTCTAATAAAATAATTGTGGCACCAATTCCATGTAAAATTAATTTACATGCTACCCTACACTAATCTATTTTACTTTCCCTAAAATCCCTCTTAGTCTCATACAACAATTACATGAATTAAATTCATGAATTTGGTATATAAGTGAGTATGTAAATTTACTCACCTTAATTAGATGGACTCCCACTTGTGATCCTTGATCAATCCCTCCACTCAATACCTAGCAAAACAAGGGAATTCTTAGTTTATGAAATAATCATCATCGTGAAATTAACTAGTTGAGTGTTATTATCATCACCCAATTTTTAACCTTTTGGAAGAAAAGAGAAATTGGAAAAAATTTCAGAATTAGGGCTTGATTTACCTTATGAAAATTATCCCAAAATCTGTATTTTTCCTCCTCTCTTAGTCAAACAAGATCCCCCCCTTTCCTACCAGGTCACCCACGACCCGGCGCCGCCCTCGCGCGGCCGGGCGCCGCCCGCGCGCGGCTGCGCGCGGCTCCTCCGCGTGGCTGCGCGCGGCCCTTGGTGGCGCGCGGCCGTGCCTCCCCTCCTGGCTTCGGCTCGGAGGGTGAAGAGAGAGAGAGAGAGAGAGAGAGAGAGAGTGGGGAGTGGAGAGAGAGGTTTGAGAGAGAAGAGATTAGGGTATTTTGAGAGGAAGAGGTTCAGTTTACAGAGAAGAGAATTTCTTCTCTGTTCTGAACGTAAGGGGTGTTTCTTTTGCAAAAAGACCCCCAAAATCCAACTTATTTCAAAGCTAAAACCTTCCCCATTTTTGCCACTTGGCCAGGCTAGGATCAAATTGATCCTAGCCTTACACCTCACCCCCTCATGCATACCTGACACATCCACTAACTAAAAAAAATATAAAGAATTTCAAAGTACAAATACCTATTATTTGATTTGGTATATACAAACTTTTGGGAATACATTAAGGTATACCAACAATTTGCCATATATACCCTAATATCATAATTATTTTGGCATAAATACTTATATATTTATCCTATATATATATACCAATTTATGCCATGAATCAAAAATTAAAATAGCTCATGAAGATGAATATTAATTCTATGGTCATATTAATTATTATAGGTATTAAATTAGGAATGAGGAATTATAAAAAAAATTTCCCTTATATCCGGTACTTAGTATTATGAGGAAATAATAATTAATAACTAATAATAAAATAATATAGGCTATTACATTCTACCCCCCTTAAGGAAGCTTCGGCCCCGAAGCTCGACGTACCTTGAAAAAGTTGTGGGTAGGTAGATCGCATATCCTCCTCTGGCTCCCAGGTAGTCTCTTCGATTTCCTGGCTTCTCCATAATACCTTTACCAACGGAATAGTTTTGTTCCGTAAAACCTTCTCTTTACGGTCCAAGATTTGCACTGGCTCCACCGTATATGATAAATCTTCTTGGAGTTGTAGTGGAGAGTAACTAAGAACATAACTGGGGTCTGGTATGTATATCCTTAATTGTGATACATGAAATACATTATGCATCTTCTCCATTTCTGGTGGTAATGCTAACCTGTAGGCCAGAGGTCCAATTCTTTCCAATATCTCAAAAGGACCGATGAAACGGGGGTCTAACTTATTCCGTTTACCAACCCGTATCACTCCCTTCATTAGTGATATCTTCAAGAAAACTTTGTCGCCCACAGCAAATTCCAAGGGTCTTCGGCGTCGATCTGCATATGTCTTCTGTCTGCTTTGGGCCGCCTTCATCCTCTTCTTGATTATTCGGATTTTCTCTGTTGTATCTACTACTATATCTGCTCCGAATAATGTTCGGTCTCCTATCTCCTCCCAATAAATCAGAGATCTACACTTCCTGCCATACAAGGCTTCAAATGGCGGCATTTCAATAGTAGATTGGTAACTATTGTTGTATGCAAATTCTGCCAATGGTAGGTATTTTTCCCAATTACCTCCGAAATCCAATACACATGCTCTCAGCATATCTTCAAGTATTTGTATAGTTCTTTCTGATTGTCCGTCGGTTTGCGGATGAGCAGCTGTACTTGGATGTAGTTTAGTGCCCAAAGCCTGGGATAGACTGACCCATAGTCTTGACTGGAATCGGGGTCCCGATCTGACACAATAGTCTCAGGTACTCTGTGAATTCTGATTATTTCTCGGAGGTAGATTTGGGCTAATCTGTCCATTGAATAGTTTATTCGAATGGGTAAGAAATGGGCAGACTTTGTGAGTCGGTCTACTATCACCCATATGGCATCATACCCTTGAGGGGATTTGGGAAGTCCTGTAACAAAATCCATAGTAATGTTGCTCCACTTCCATTCAGGAATTTGCAATGGCATAAGGAGTCCCGGGGGCTTCTTGTGTTCAGCTTTGACTTGTTGGCATAGCAGACATCTTTGTACAAATTTAGCTATATCCTTCTTCATTCCTTCCCACCAAAAGTTGATCTTAGATCTTGATACATCTTGGTTGCTCCCGGATGTGCAGTGTAAGGAGTACAATGTGCTTCGGTCATAATTCGCTCTTTGAGCTTAAAATCTGAAGGTATAAAGATTCGGCCTCCTTTTCTTAGCAAGTCCTTAACAATAGAATAATCTTGAGCTTCACCCCTTTGCACTCCTTCCACAATTCTAATTACTTGATCATTTTTTAGCTGAGCTTCCTTTATCTCTTTGTGGAGGTCAAAATCAATGTTAACTTGACTGACTTGTACCATTCCTTCTCGAGTTTCCTTCACTAAGATTTTCAATTTCAGCCGCTCTATGTCCTTTAATAAATCATCCCGTTGTGTTAATAACATTGCTATGGATCCTCCCGACTTTCGACTAAGGGCATCTGCTACAACATTGGCCTTTCCGGGGTGGTAATGAATAGCCAAGTCGTAGTCTTTCATTAACTCTAACCATCTTCTTTATCGCATATTCAGCTCCTTTTGAGTAAAGATGTACTTTAGACTCTTATGATCTGTAAATATATCACATGAGACCCCATACAGGTAGTGTCGCCATATCTTCAAGGCAAAGATGACTGCGGCTAGCTCAAGATCATGTGTAGGATAATTCTTCTCATGGTTCCTTAGTTGTCTAGAAGCATATACAATTACCCTACCATGTTGCATCAACACACACCCTAACCCTGACTTTGATGCATCACTGTAAATAACATAGCCTTCAGTTCCAGTGGGCATGGCTAGGACTGGGGCTGATGTTAGTTTATCCTTTAACTCTTGAAAACTTCTTTCCTGACTATCTCCCCAATGGAATTTGAGTCCCTTCTTGTTAATTGTGACAAGGCTGCCGCAATTTTGGAGAATCCCTCCACAAATCTCCGGTAATACCCAGCCAATCCCAGAAAACTCCGCACTTCAGTGACATTGGTAGGTCGAGGCCATTCTTTAATTGCTTCAATCTTCGTAGGATCCACTGATATTCCTTCTTTACTTATGATGTGACCCAAGAATCCAACTTTATCCAGCCAGAATTCACACTTTTTAAGTTTTGCATAAAGTTGGTTCTCTCTCAATAATTGCAAAACTACCCTTAAATGACTTTTATGCTCCTCTTTGCTTTTAGAGTAGATTAGAATGTCATCTATAAAGACCACCACAAATTGTTCTAGATATGGTTGGAAGATCCTATTCATTAGGTCCATGAATGCTGCTGGAGCATTGGTCAAACCAAATGGCATCACTAAGAACTCATAGTGTCCATATCTAGTCCTAAAGGCTGTCTTAGAAACATCTTCCGGCTTAATTTTTAATTGATGGTATTCAGATCTCAGATCTATTTTGGAAAACATACTGGCACCCTGAAGTTGGTCAAAAAGATCATCAATCCTTGGCAGTGGATTCCGATTCTTGATAGTGACCTTATTCAACTCCCGGTAGTCTATACACAGCCTCATGCTCCCATCTTTCTTCTTAACAAATAATACAGGAGCACCCCAAGGTGATACACTCGGCCGAATAAATCCCAGACTTAGTAGCTCTTGCAGCTGGCCCTTCAATTCTTTCATTTCTGCGGGGGCCATCCTATAGGGCGCCTTGGATATGGGACTTATCCCTGGTAGAAGATTAATGGAAAAATCTACCTCCCTATCCGGGGGCAAACCGGGTAGATCCTCCGGAAATACATCAGGATATTCATTCACAACTTCAATGTTTTCAACTTTCATTATCTTGTCTTCACTTATAACAGTTGCCAGAAATCCTTGACATCCTTGCCTTAATAGCTTAGTGGCCTTCACAGCTGAAATGATTGGAGTACAAATCTTACTCTTCATTCCTTCATAGACTCTTTCTGGAGCTCCTTCTAACTTAAATATTATTCTCTTCTGGTGACAATCTACATGAGCTCGATATGTTGACAACCAATCCATTCCCAGGATGATGTCAAATTCCATCTCTCCTAATTTAATCAAGTCTGCATGTGTTTTCATTTCTCCTATAATGATTTCACACTCCTTATAATATTCACTAGTGGTCATACTCGCGCCTACTGGGGTTGACACCACTAGTTGATAGTTCATAGGTTCAGAGTTCTTATTAATCATTATAGCAAAGGATGAAGAAATAAATGAATGGGTAGCACCAGGGTCAAATAATACTCGAGCAATATTTTTAGATACACAGACGGTACCTTCCACCACTGCATTGGACGCCCTAGCTTCTTGTGGAGTTATTGCGTTCATTCTACCCTGAGCTCTGGGTTGTTGTACCAATGCTTGCGTCGTGGCTGAGCGAGTCCTGTTGACAGGTTGCCGGAAGGCTGTAGCTTGTCCTCCTGCTGTTGGGGCAATACCCATGGCCGGCCTCCCTGTTCCCCTACTGGCTCCTGGATATCCATGCAGGGTTGGGCAGTCTCTCCTCATATGACCCATTTTACCACAAGCAAAACATTGCTTACCAACAGAGCAACTGCCGGTGTGATTTCTATTGCACCTAGGACACCATTGGTTTCCCACAAAGTTGGAATGTGGAGATGGCATTGGTAATTCTGAATGAGAAAATCCCCTCTTCTTGGGCCACGAGTTCCCTCGGGTCCCTTGGGCTGGCATAAAGGAAGATCCGGTACTTCTGTCGGACCTTACCGAATGAGCTCCAAAGTTTGGCGCATTAGCATACCGGGGGCGCTTCATAAAAGGCTGTTCCCTGGTCCTAGTCTCCTGGCTCTCTTGCATGTCGCTTTCAATTTCCAGGGCCTTCTCTACTGCTTGGCTATAGATCTGTAATTGGAAGGGAATCAGTTTACTCCTGATTTCCGGCCTCAAACCCCTAACAAATCTTTTTGCTCTATCTTCCTCTTCAGACACCAATTTCTCCGCATATCTGGACAGTTGGGTGAATTTGGCCCCATATTGACTCACAGTTAACTGGTCCTGCTTTAGGTCTTGGAACTCCATTGCGAGTCTGTCCTTCACCACTCCCGGTATATATTTTTCATTAAACTTCTTAACTAAGAAGTTCCAAGAAATTTCTTTCCCCATGGTCCTAGCTCCTCCTTTGATCATCTCCCACCAGCGTTCAGCTTCTCCTTGGAACATGAAGGAGGTGAAAGATACCCGTTGATTTTCCGTGCACTCCATAACATCAAGTATTTTCTCAATTTGACGGAGCCATTCCTCTGCTTGTATCGGATCCACTCCTCCTTTAAATGCTGGTGGGTTTAACTTTTGAAATTATTCCAGGGCTCTTCGAGGGTTGTTAACATTTGCCAGTTGCAACAACCAATCTGGTATTCTGTCCGGAATTCTCCGAGTAGCATTAGTTTGTTCATTTAGGAGTTCTTGACTTGTTGGAGGATGGACGCTCCCGATTGCACTGTGCAATGGGACGTCGCCCTCCGAGTTGGCCTCGGATGGAGGAAAATATAAGTCCATTTAATACCTAGAAGAATAGTTGAACTTAATCAATGACAACTCAATAATAATAATAGAATAGTTCAAACAGAACATTGATTTCATTTATGCACAAAAGGTTTACATAGCAACATTTACATTAACCTGACTACATTCTTTCAAAACATACAAATGTCGTCATAAAGGGATACATTGTTGACAACCTTTCTTTACAAAAAAAAATATATATACATTCATGTAAGTCCACATTCATTTTCTTCAAAAACAAAAACAACAAAAACAAAAATGCCACCCTTCTAGACTCCTATCATGGGTTCTATTAGAACCCGAGGAGCTTTCCTCCCCGTTGTCTTCCCCAGATTCATCTTCCTTATTGTTTTCCTCTTCTTCAGGATCTTCTTCTCCTTGATTTAACTCTTCTGGATCATCCTCTTCGGGATCTACCTCCTCAGAATCTTCTTCTTCTTCTAGATTTTCCTCTTCAGGATCCTCTCCTTCTTCTTCTAGGACAATATCATAGTCGCATCTCCAATTCTCATTATCATCGTAGAGATCCATGTCTTCTACCCAGCTGGAATTCCCAAATACCTCCAAAGAAAATCCTTCTTTCAGGATTCATCTCATTGCTAGGCAGTATTCCCATGTCTACGGTTGTTGGTGCATTCCTTATGGCACTTTCTGCCTCGCTGATATCATCTTTATTATCTTGTTCTAAGCGAACCCCCGTATCTTTACTGTCTGGGGGATTTCCCAGAATGATAGCTGGATTGGTCTCATCTGACTCAAAATCCCAATCCATCTGGTCTGCAGTCCAACTCAAACTCTCCGACTCTGAATTGTCGGATGACGATCCCGTCATCACAGAATCCCCCATCTGTAGAAGTAAAAATTTACATTAGACAATTTGTCTTCCAATTCTCCCCAAAGTAATAAATTGCATGACTATATAACAATACATGATAGCAAATTTTTTTTTTTCACTTCTTTAACCATGCCGATCTTCAAAATTTCCTTTGGGTAGAACTACTCTGCCAAAAGGTTTAACCCTGTCTCGTATGATATTTTAATTGTTCTCTCTTTTGCAATGTCCCATACCACTGCAATTCCACACAGAAGGGCCCGCACCCTTTTGCAGAATCCATTTGAATTAAGGTATGCGGTACCCAAATTCAAACGTAGAGAACAGTTAAATATCATACCTTTCGGGGTCAAAATACCCTAAGATTCTACTATCCCTCCTATACCCTTTCTATTTTACCCAAACATACATACAGATTTCACATACTTATTTAGCCATTCCTGTATGCTACATCTATCTAGGCTAACCTTGCCTAAACCATGCTCTGATACCAACTGAAACGGTCCCAGCTTCTAATAGGCAAGATTAGATCCATAATATGTATTTATTCCCATCTTCTCTTTAATTCAACATCTAGAAAATTTCGGCAGCACTTCCTCTAATATTTTTACTTTTGCCACATACAAAAAATCCAATTTCGGCTCCAAGGCCTACTTATGTACATAAAGATTTCGGCCACATGGCCTACTTGTGATACAATAATAAAAATTCTCACTAGCATCACATTACAATAGTAAAGATGTCCTCAAAATATACTCATGCCATACAAACCTCTTCCAATATCATCAAGGCATCCATTAACCACATAATACAACCATCATGATCTTCCTTCTCACATTTGCCAACATCCCAAGCATCAAGTTCAAGTTATAACTATTACAAGGAAAGGATTACATATGAAAATGATGTCAAGATACATTTAACTATGTAATGCGGAAATAGAGTCTTCTTATGTACACATAGTGAACAAAATAATAGTTATAGATATATGCCGTCCTGCTCTAATTACTCCCTGCTACAGAGGACCCTTACCTTTATCCAGACCTGAAAGAGGAGAAAATGAAAGGAATGAGCTCGATGGCTCAGCGAGTAAATTTCATAAACACTTTATGAATGACAACATGATATATTTTCACAACATACCTTGTGGAGTCCAATGAACCCTTACATGAATATAAATGCCATCCTACTCAATTTAATATTCACGAGTCTTAGTTGTTAGGCTTTCCTTATGAATAAAAGTTCTTTCACAAAGTGTACTAGAGCGAGATCATTACTTGATCCCTCTCAAGAAAGTCTTTAGATACGTATTCTTACCTTGCCCAAACCTTGACTATCAAATATTACTTTCCCAACAATTACCGATAACATAATCTTTTGCTACTTACTAGAGCACAATCACAAATCACCCTAATCATAGGGTACAATTTTCACCGTCTTCTTTCACCTACCGGCTCCCGCTCGGCCCCTTCCTCCTTGGAGTACAATAATGACTCATTTATATAACATAAGAAATAAGCATACATGTTCATATAATGTTTAAGTGTGATTCCCATAAACCCCGTCTTCTACCACCTACCGGCTCCCGCCCTGCCCCTTCCTCCTATAGTCGCAAACAAACATGCACAACATCACTCACCGTCTTCCCCCTCCTACCGGCTCCCGCCCGCCCCTTCCTCCTTTTAAAAGACATAAATAGATATTCAATCATAACAACATATAAATTCTACAAGCAACCCACGCATATATTACATGACAAAAATATACCATGGCGTAGGTTACATAATTAACATGTTATGGCAAAATCACAAATCGACATGCTCACATGTCATCAATATTTATCATGCTATTACAAGTGTATTACTATCGTAAGTAGTACAAAGAAATTCATGTGGAATTACCAAGGTATTATAATTAGTGACTTAAGCATTTCACATACATAACTTGTAACATAACTACT
This sequence comes from Agave tequilana, assembly GCA_038442645.1. Lineage (NCBI taxonomy): Eukaryota > Viridiplantae > Streptophyta > Magnoliopsida > Asparagales > Asparagaceae > Agave > Agave tequilana. The sequence goes on along the minus strand of JAVJIF010002469.1, from coordinate 1,187 downwards.
AAAGTACCCTTACATTCTAGTACATACCCATCACCACTCACTTTACTTATACTACTTACTTAACTCAAATTGTTATGAACACATAACACAATAATTTATACAACTACCTTCTAATAAAATAATTGTGGCACCAATTCCATGTAAAATTAATTTACATGCTACTCTACACTAATCTATTTTACTTTCCCTAAAATCCCTCTTAGTCTCATACAACAATTACATGAATTAAATTCATGAATTTGGTATATAAAGTGAGTATGTAAATTTACTCACCTTAATTAGATGGACTCCCACTTGTGATCCTTGATCAACCCCTCCACTCAATACCTAGCAAAAGACAAGGGAATTCTTAGTTTATGAAATAATCATCATCGTGAAATTAACTAGTTGAGTGTTATATCATCACCCAATTTTTAACCTTTTGGAAGAAAAGAGAAATTGGAAAAAATTTCAGAATTAGGTCTTGATTTACCTTATGAAAATTATCCCAAAATCTGTATTTTTCCTCCTCTCTTAGTCAAACAAGATCCCCCTCTTTCCTACCAGGTCACCCACGACCTGGCGCCGCCCTCGCGCGGCCGGGGCCGCCCGCGCGCGGCTGCGCGCGGCTCCTCCGCGTTGCTGCGCGCGGCCCTTGGTGGCGCGCGGCCGTGCCTCCCCTCCTGGCTTCGGCTGGGAGGGTGAAGAGAGAGAGAGAGAGAGAGAGAGAGAGAGAGAGAGAGAGAGAGTGGGTGAGTGGAGAGAGAGGTTTGAGAGAGAAGAGATTAGGGTATTTTGAGAGGAAGAGGTTCAGTTTACAGAGAAGAGAATTTCTTCTCTGTTCTGACGTAAGGGGTTTTTCTTTGCAAAAAGACCCCCAAATCCAACTTATTTCAAAGCTAAAACCTTCCCCATTTTTGCCACTTGGCCAAGCTAGGATCAAATTGATCCTAGCCTTACACCTCACCCCCTCATGCATACCTAACACATCCACTAACTAAAAAAAAATATAAAGAATTTCAAAGTACAAATACCTATTATTTGATTTGGTATATAAAACTTTGGGAATACATTAAGGTATACCAACAATTTGCCATATATACCCTAATATCATAATTATTTTGGCATAAATACTTATATATTTATCCTATATATATATATATATACCAATTATGCCATGAATCAAAAATAAAATAGCTCATGAAGAT
>JAVJIF010002468.1:0-78478 GCA_038442645.1 Agave tequilana | reverse complement strand
CCAATGTCACCAACTTTTGACAAACCATCCTCTAGTTCAGAGCCATCCACTTCCAAGGCCAAGGGTGAAGAAAAGGTAGATGAGCATACATACAAGCTATAGTACAATATCCAAATAGGCTTCTAAATAACAAGTCAAATGCTCACATGGAGAAAATAAAAGAAACATTCAATAAGTCCAAATCAATGTCCCTTTCTTGATGCCATTCAACAAGTGCCTTCATATGCCAAATTTTTGAAGGAAATGTGCACCAAGAAGAGAAAGACCAAGTCCCAAAAAAGTCTTCCTTGCATCATCCATCAATGAGCTGCTCACTGGTCCAATTCCTGTTAAGTATAAAGACCCAGGGAGCCCCACCATTTCATGCATCATAGGAAAGACTACAAAAATAGGGCACTTCTTGATTTGGGGGCCAGTATCAATCTCCTGCCTTTCTCTGTGTACCAACAATTAGGGTTAGGGGATCTTCTCCCGACCCAATGACCATCCAATTGGCTGACCGCTCTGTTACTAAACAAAGGGGTAATCAAGATGTCCTTGTCAAAGTTGGAGAATTCTTTTATCCTGTTGACTTTGTTGTCCTTGAAACAAAACAGTGTCAAATTCCAATCAAAGGGCACAAATTCCTGTCATTCGGGTAGACCATTCCTGGCTACTGCAAATGCAATCATTAATGCCCGGAATGGATCAATGAGGTTGACTTTTGGTAACATGACACATGAACACAAGTCTTCCACACACAGCCTCACAAAACAAAAGATCAAACATTTGAGGTAATTTCATTAGTAACAATTGTGAGGAGGAAGGTGAAGATCCAAAAGATGAGTCACAATCTTGTGATTCTCTTATCCGAGTACCCTTTCAAACGGGGAAAGTTGATTTGGATACTTTCACTTTCAATAAGCCAACTGAGACTGTATTTGAACCTCCAATTGATATATCATTTGAAGACTTGTTTGCTGATGAGATCATGTGCTTAGATGAGTCAACTCGGGGTAAGTTAGCTAATTGTCCAATTCCGGATGTTGACTTGAGCTTTGAAGAATTATATGGAGAGGAGTTAAAATTTCTAAACACTGGAAGTGATGAGATTCTGAGTGAGAGTGGTGATAAGTACTTTGTGTGTGAACGATGTGGTGGAAAGAGTATGAATGAAAACAACAACAAATTGAAACTGGAATCACCTAGGGTAAGAACAATTCAGACCGTTTCCAATGGAGTTCAAGAAAGAGAAACACATTGGAACGATGGGAAACGGGCCAGAGGGAAGCGACCAAAAACCCAGGTGAGAGTTACATTTGTATATTCCTTGTAAATAATTTTTCCTACCTCTTACCTATTTCATGCATACATTTACCATAATGCATTGAGGACAATGCATGAAATAAGTGTGGGGGAGGGTTTACTAACATAGGATTTTCTTTTCTTTATAGGATTTTTATTTTTTAGGACTTTTATTTTTAGGTCTTTTATTTTAGATTTTATCTTTTTTCTATTTTTAGATTTTATTTTTCCATTTTCTTTTTAGATTGTGCTTTTCTTTTAGAAAAATAAATAAAAAAAATAAAAAAATAAAAAACTTTTTGAAATAAGAAACAAAGTTTTGATCTATTTTTAAGAAAATTAAGATGTATCTTAGAGATTAAGAAAGCCTTAATTATGACATCTAAACCTAGTTGAAGTAATAGATCTTGTTTGAGATTATAGGCTAAGTAAGTAAAATTGAGGAGATATTTTATCTTACATTTTTTGCCTTAGATAATATGCACTTTACACTTACACATTTCTTGGGATGGAGACAAAGACCAAAAATGCCATATATATATATAAAAAAAAAAAAAAAGAGAAAAGAAAAAAAAAAAAGAAAAATATATATAAATAAAGCATCACCTATTAAGCTGGGAAATTGTGCCTCAAGAAGCATAATGACTCACGCCTAACGGTGATCTCACTTATTAAGCTGGATAATTGTGCCTCAAGAAGCATGATTATTCACGCCTAACGGTGATTAAGAATAATCCCCTTTAGTTTTGTGGCCTTTTTCACTCGAGTCCTTAAACCCGAGGGATGTTTCCTCATCTGGTGCCCTAAGACCATCTGGTTTGGGAGTCATCGGTTATAGGCTCGCTACATGGGTGAATTAGAAAGCCTAATAAAACTAAGGGAAGAAAAAAAAAAAAAAAATATAATAATAATATATAAATAAATAAATGGCTTGATGGTTGGAGTTGAAATCCCAGAAATCTTCACTTACACGGTGTGCATACTATCTAGGTTTTATGAAAGATAAAGTATTCAATCCAATTTTGAATTCTTACCTTAATTAAAGACAAGATCTTGCATGGATACTAATTTTAAGGAAGAATGATTATAGGTGGACTTATGACCTAGGATCACTTATATTTTCGCGAAAATAGTTCGTAAACATGTCTCTTATTCAAGATGCGTTTTCAAAATACTAACATTTGTCTTCTTCTTTATGATTTTGTGGGTGTAATCCGCTGAAAACCCTCAGGAGACAACACTCCTCCTCTAGGGTAACCTAGAGGTTTAACGGCTTGTTGCACATGCTCAGTGCAATCGCGTCACCTGCGAAAGTGGTGTAATAAACTGGTAGTATAGATTTTCTTTTCTTTGTTTTGCTCGGGACGAGCAAAAGAATAAGTGTGGGGGTGTGATTAGTACTCAATATTGCATATTTACATCATAATCCCCATGCATAATACAAATAAATAAGTGAATTTTACTCCTCTTCTCTACTTATTTGCAGGTACACAATTAATGGAGAGATATTCAAATAATCACTTAATTAACACTAATTAAGTGATTAATTAAAAGATTAAGGATAAAGCCAAATTCAAATCCAGATCTAGAGAGATCCGCGCAACAAACTCAGAATCCAAGTGGTCCACGTGGCAACAACTTGTAACTGATCTCACCAGAAAGATCCGATCCAACGGCCCAGATCTGGCGGCAAATCCGCGGCAATCCGCGGCAATCTTGGGCCGTTAGATCCCCGGATTTTGTGGCAACCACCTTATCTCCAGAAGCTTCTCAGTTCTCCTATAAATACCTCACTTGGACCTGCGAGCTGAGACTGATCAGAGAGAGAGGGAGATTAGTTTAGGGTTTGTAATTTTTAGTTGTTTTTCTCTAGATTTCTTTCTTTAGATCTCTCTTCTTCCTCCCTAGATTTCATTGTAAAAGAGAGTGATTGTGAGAGAGAGAGCTTGTGTAATCAAGAGTGACACTTGAAGCAACAAGGATTGATCCATTCTCCATCCTCTACTTGAGCTTGATTCTAGTTTGTTTTCTTTCACTTTACTTGCTTTGTTAATTTCTAGCAATTTATTCATGCTTTTGTTTCTTTTTGTAATGGCTTGTAGTAGCTAATTCCTTTTCCATGAACTAGCTAACTACTACCTTGCTAACTTCTAACTCATGGGTGATTGCCTTACTTCATCTTGCAATTTGTATGGTCTTCTCTTCTCCGATGGGTTTCTTTTCATTTCTTGGCAAGATCTAGTTGTAATTCTCCATATGATTCATGTGTGCCTCACTTGGAGCCTAGTCTTCGAACTAGTGCCTTGATGGAACATGGAGATGGAAGCACCAATATGCTATTTGATGTATAACTTCACTACTTCCATTAGTGAATGTGTATGTTTTTTCATTTGCATCACTTGAGTGTAGCTCTTTTGATTCCATTAGTGAAAGTCCATTTGTAGGCCGATGACCATCTATGGAGGCTACAAGACAAGTCCAAGAATGAATCCCCATCATCCAAGTGGAAAGTAATTAGACCACAAGCAAGACAAATACATGCCGATGAATCAACATGAGGCACGCATCACTATCACGGAGTTTAGTTAGTTTAGCAAGGTAGTTAAGGTTAGCTAGTCATGGATTTCTTTCATTCAAAGTTTTCTTGATTTTACTTTCTTTTTAGTTGTTAGTTCAAATCCATCTCAATCTTGATTTCTCCCGATTTCCACCATGAACATAGCCACCAATTCTTTGATTTGTTTTTCTTTTGATTCTTTATTCTTTTGAAACATAGAAGATTCTCGTTTCCTCTTCTCACTAGTATCGTGAAAGCTTCTATCGCTAGCTCTCCCTGAGATCCGACTCGGTATAGCCCTATGCTATAGCGGAGATAAGAAAGGGTACATCAAATACATTTGCTACATAATAAGTACACCTCCTTCGTCTAATCAAATGGCCTCATCACGGTATAGAGAAATGGCGGCAGCGCCAAATTCTCTATGATGGTTTAAATTATCAAACTAAGACTTTCTTAGAAACCATGTGCCAAGGGGATCTTGTGAAAGGACAGAAATCATGGGTGAGAATTATTTGAGAATTTAGCAGAGAAAATCGTCCAATGAAACTCGCTCCCGACAAATCTAGGAATAATAATCCCATCTCTTCAAAAGAAGATCTCCATTCCATCGAGTCAACAATCGCTGCCGAGGCTAAAATTACTAACCTAATGAGAAAACTGGAAGTCCTAAAAATCAAAGATCCGGCTTCAGTGAACCAAGTCAGCCTAACACAAGTCCCAACTCCGGGTTGCACGTACTGTCAGGCTAACACAAGTATCCACTTATTCTTCTTCCACTTTCTCCAATTTGATCTGAAAAAGATAAGTCAACTGATTAGGTGCACAAGCCTATAGTCCCATTCCCAAATAGGCTTAAGAATAATAATAAACAAGCTGCACAAATGGAGAAAATACTTGAGATGTTCAATCAAGTAAAAGCTTAATGTTTCTCTTCTTGATGAAATCCAACAAGTCCTACTTTATGCCAAATTTTTTAAGGACATATGCACTAAGAAGAGAAAAACTAATATGCCCAAGAAAGCCTTCCTAACTACTAACATTAGTGAGCAGTTGTCTGGCTCGATCCCTATCAAGTACAAGGATCCAGATTGTCCTATCATAGCTTGCATAATAGGACAAACTGAAATCAGTTGAGCACTTCTTGATTTGGAAGCAAGTATTAACTTGCTCCCCTTCTTAGTATACCAACAACTTGGATTGAGCGTGCTAAACCCGACTCGAGTTACCATCAATTGGCTGACCGGTCAGTGAAGTTACCAAGAGGAAATTACTGATGTCTGGGTTGGGAGTTTATCTACCCCATAGATTTCATTATTCTTGAGACCCAATAGTGTCAAATCATAGGTCTCAAACTCCAGCCATCCTAGGGCATCTGTTCCTTTCTACTGCCAATGCAATCATCAACTGTAGGAATGGATCCATGAGGTTAACCTTTGGAGACCTGACTAAAAAAGTCAATGTCTTCAATCTAAAAAAACAACCCCAAGATATGGATGATCAAACTTTTGAGGTGAACGTCATTGAGAACTTAACAATTGAGCATAGTGAGGAATTAGAACTAGAAGCTGAATGTGACTTCGAGTTGAAATCTGAGGATTTCAACATGGATCCAGATTGTCGATTATACTGTAAATTGGGCATCAAGCCCGATTTCACTAAATCCGGAGCAACAAACTGACTCCTCCTATTGAGTCACCCCCCTCCCTAGCATTAAAAGCCTTGCCCAAGCATCTCAAGTACGCCAACCTGGGCGGACAAGAGACCCTTTCAGTCATCATTGCGTCCCATCTAACTGCTGGGCAAGAAGAGAGCCTTATGTCAGTTCCTAGGAAACATAGGTAAGCCATTGATTGGATCATATCTGACATCAAGGGATTAAGTCCAGTTATAGTTCAACATCATATTCATCTCAATGAAGAGGCAACACCAAAGAGGGATCCGCTACATAGGCTAAACCTATATGCAAGAGGCTGTCAATATCGAAATCTTTAACTTTTACATAATGGGATAATTTATTCCACTTTTGATAGGCAAAGGGTCAGCGCAGTCCATGCAGATTCGAAAAAATCTGGTTTCACCATGGCAGAGAATGAGAACAAAGAGTTAGTACAAACATTACTCTCCACAAAGATTCGAGTTTCAATTAACTATAGGAAGTTAAATGCTGCCACTCGTAAGGACCACTTTCCTCTTTCATTCATCGATCAAATGCTTGAACGACTAGCTGGCCATGAGTACTACTATTTCTTGGATGGTTACTTGGGGTACAATCAGAGTTCAATAGCTCCGAAATACCAAGAGAAGAAAATATTTACCTGTCCATTTGGGACCTTTGCTTACCGCCGAATGCCTTTCGCTTGTGCAATGCCCCCGTAATGTTTCAACGTTGCATGTTAAGCTTATTCTCTGACATGATAGAATGGTTCCTTGAAATCTTCATGGATAATTTATCTATCTTTGGAGATTCATTCGATCAATGTCTCTTCACCATCTTGAATTTTGTCCTCCAACGACATGCTGAAAAGAACTTGACTCCAAATTAGGAGAGATGCCACTTCATAGTAAAACATGAAATTATCTTGCGACATGAAATCTCTAGGAAAGAGATTGAAGTAGGTAAGCGAAGATAGATGTCATAGCTAAGCTTTCCATACCCAAATATGGAAGATATCCGATCTTTTTTAGGACATGCCGGGTTCTATTGTAGGTTTATTAAAGACTTTATCAAGATTGTTAGACCCTTGACTAACCTATTACCTAACAACATGACCTTCACTTTCGATGACGGATGTCTTTGCCTGGTAAAGGCTTAAGAAAGAACTCATTTTGCACCAATCATTTCTTTCTCGGATTGGTCAAGGCTGTTCGAGATCATGTGTGATGCTTCAAAATTTTGCCATTTCGCTATCTTAGGACATCATATTGATAACAAGCAGCTCATGATCTACTACTCAAGTAGGACTTTAAAGAATGCTCAATTGAACTACACTACAACCATATATATTTATCGTACACGTCGCTGCATAATTAATATCACATGTGTCTCATTTTTGTGTTTATTTTATAATAATGCTTTGTTATTTGATGTATTTTCATGTATGTGGCGTGCACGGTAATTAAGGAAGAAAGGGAGAGATTGACATAATTTATCCAATTAAATCCAAAAAATAAAGAAAGGGCTTCGATTCAAATTGAAGGTTCTAGAAGCCATCTTATCTGGAAAATGGATATATCAGATAAGATAATATCATCAAAATTCAAAGAAAAAATAGATTAGAAGAAAACCCTATCGGTTTCGCTGAGGTTAAAGAGATAAATCATCAAATATGGAGCAAATATTCAAAATCCAAGAAGATAGAAAAGTAGAGGAAGAATCAGTGGACATATGCTCCCAAACCATGGCCCTACAACTAGGATCTTGTCGCGAAACATGATAAAAGCTGCATTTTCACGGCTATGTGTTTGAATCTGGTGGAGCGCCAGCTCCCCCATCCTCACACGCTCTCCCCTGTTCCTTGCCTATAAATACTGGCTTTTCTGAAGAGAAATGTACATGGACGGGCTGAAAAGTTTATATTGAAAAAGAGAATTGTGGGTTCTAATGCGAGATTAGAGAGTTATAAACAATGATTCATGAATGAAATTTAGTCTTCTTCCATCAAGATCATGCACCATTTCAGTCTAAGCTTTTTTTACTTGCCTTCATAATTTCTGTGATGCTATTCTCTCTCTTTTAATTTAATGAGTATAGAAGACATGATTCAGACTCAAAATTCTGTTACTTGTCTTTATAACCAACTTTCATACTCACCTATTCAAGAAGAACCAATTGAAAAGAGTATAGAAGACATGATTCAGACTCAAATTCTGTTACCTGGCCTATCAGTAGGTTGACTCAATAATGAGTGAATTGATCAATAAGAATGAGAAAAATCTTTCTTGTCGACCTTTGACCAATCCTTATATCGCTAACTCAATCAATTGAACCCAAGAATCAGTTATTTTGGAAACCAAGATTCATTTTCAACACACCTATTTGAACTTGACCAACTCTATGTTTTAAAATCACATTGACATTTTGGCAAGTTATCCCTTTCCTGAAATTGAAATTGAACATAAAAGTGATCCTGAACCTTAAATCGGTAATTCCATTACACTTTTTAACTCAAAACTCTGGTGTATTTACCAGATTTTTTTCTCTATTCCGGAGTCAACATTGAATCTGTACCAGTATACCATGAAATAGAATCACCAATATCTTATGATCACACTTTATTGATGGGGAAAGTATTTGAACATCAATTCTTTGGTTTGGACCCTATTTTTGAACCAATTTCGACTCTCCTTTTTGAATCTCGACTTGATTTGAGTCAAATTTCTGAGTCGGTATCAATTTTTGTTCCTATTCTATTTGAATTCAAATCAATCATCTCTCAAAATCATACTTCATTGTTGGACAAAGGTGTTGAACAAAATAATTCAGTAATTTTTTGAAAATTGGAATTGGATAATTTTTTAAATAAGGCCATTAACTCAATCATTCTTTTACTAGGTCGTATTAGAGAGGTCACTGGTGGGTTCTGCAAGATCTACAATTTCTAAATTGGGCCGTATTTTGCGGACCAATAGACTACCACCAAAATCACCACCATGAGGTAATTTTTCCTCCCTATTTTGTTTCATGCATATACACATTCACGTTGCATTGAGGACAATGCATGAGATAAGTGTGGGGGGAGTATTTACTAACATAATTTGTTTTATATTTTCTTTTTTTTAACACTTCTTTTTAGAAACTTTTTCGATTTTCTCTTTTGTATAGAAACCCCTTTCTCTTTTTCTTTTCTTTTTATAAAACTTTCTGAAATAAGAGAAATATTTTGATTTATTTTTAAGAAAGTTAAGAGGATCTTAGGAATTAAGAAGATCTAAAATTATGAATTCTAAACAGAGTCAAAATAATAGATCTTATTTAAATTTTAGGATAAGAAGGTTAAATTGAAAATATAATTTGATCTTGATTTTTTTGCCTTAGATATATGCACTTCACACTTATACAATTTTTGGGATTGAAATAAAGACTGAAAATGCCATATATATATGTGTGTGTGTGTGTGTGTGTGTGTGTGTGTGTGTGTGTATATAATGATGATAAAAATCACTTATTGAAGGTAGGTAGTTATGCCTCAGGAAACATGATTATTCACGCCTAAAATGGCGGACAAAAACAAACTAACCCCCTTTAGTCTTGTGGTCTTATTTACTCGAGTCCTTAAGTCCGAGAGATGTTTTTCTCATCTGGTGCCAAAAAATCATTTGGTTTGGGAGTAATCGGCTAAAGGCTCACTACCCAGGTAAGCTAGACAGCCTAAGAAAAGTAAGAAAAGAAAAATAATATAAATAAATGCATGAAAGTTAGAGTCAATATCCCAAAAATCTTCACAGTTCACAAAGTGCATATATTTCTAAGAGTTTTATGAAAGATCAAAGAATTGATTCAATTTTAAATTCTTACATTTAATTTATAACAAGATTTTACATTTAGACTTACTTAAGGAAGAACAATTTCTAGTTAGTTTATGATCTTGGATCACTTAAATTTTCACAAAAATATTTTAATACTTTTCTCTATTTCAAAATGTGTTTTCAAAATACTAACATTTGATTTCTTTCTTTATAGATTTTGTGCGTGTAATCCGCTGAAAACTCTCAGGAGACAAAACTTCTCCTGTAGGGAAACCTAGATGTTTAACGACTTGTTGTACATACTCAGTGCAATCGTGTCACCTGCGAAAGTGGTGTAATAATTTTCATAGTTTTCTTCTCTGCTTAGGAAAAGCAAAAGATAAGTGTGGTGATGTGATTAGTCTCTAAATATGCATATTTCATACCACATCTTCATATTTATTTAATATTAAATTCTGTAAGTAATACCTCTCTTTTATGTTTCTAGGTCTACGGCATGAAATGAAGAAGAAGCCGAAAAGTCCCATTTATTTGGTGATGTAAATCCTACACATATTGCTATTGACTTTGGAAGGTGGTTCTGTCAAAACCAGGTGCCCATATCCAGAAATCAGGGGCTACAACTGACAGGGAGACAAGCTGACAACATGTGCCAGAAGGTGCTGCGCGCGCGACGCCAGTACGGTCGTGAAAGCGCGGCCCTGGCCATGTTTCTTTGGCGGTACCATAGAGTCGCGCATCGTGATTTGATGCGCGGCTCCGTACACTCTCCCTGGTTCCCCCTTGGTATACAAATGCCCTGGGATTTCCAGCGCTCAGGGAGAAGGTTTTTAGGGTTGTGTCTTCTCCATGTATGTAGTTTTTAGGATTGTTTCTTCTCTTTAGTTTAGCTCAGTTGTTCTTCTTCTTTCTCTTTTGTATTTTGCATTTCCTATAGATCTTGTAATGGGGAGGAGAGTAGTACATAGGATGAAAGCAAGAGTTCTTCTAATGGAAGATGACAATCTATGAAAGATTCTCTCATTGTCTCTCCTTGTTTTCTTTAAATCCTACACATATTGCTATTGACTTTAGAAGGTGGTTCTGTCAAAACCAGTGCCTATATCCAGAAACCAGGGGCTACATCTGACAGGGAGACAAGCCGACAACGCGTGCTAGAAGGTGCTACCGCGCAGCGCCAGTACGGTCGCGAAAGTGCAGCCCTGGCTGTGTATCTTTGGCTTTACCATAGAGTCGTGCATCGTGATTTGATGCGTGGCTCCATACACTTTCCCAGGTGCCCCCTTGGTATACAAATGCCCTGGGATTTCCAGAGCTCAGGGAGAAGGTTTTTAGGTTGTTTCTTCTCCATGTATGTAGTTTTTAGGATTGTTTCTTCTCTTTAATTTAGCTTAGTTGTTTTTCTTCTTTCTTTTGTATTTTTCATTTCTTGAAGATCTTGTAATAAGGAGGAGAGTAGTGCATAGGATGAAAGCAAGAGTTCTTGTAATGAAAGATGACAATCTATGAAAGATTCTCTCTTTGTCTCTCCTTGTTTTCTTCTCTCTAACACCTTTTATATGTTTATTTAATTTTCTTTCATGGAAACTAACTGCTAACCACTAACTTACATACTGCTTACTTAATAATCCACATGAATCTAATAGCCTCTACTTGGCCTTGCTCTTGCAAGAGCCATTGATGGCTTATGATGATGATGTATTCTAACATTCTAACACCCTAACTCTCTAACAAGCTCACATTATTTTATTGCATGCTTGCTCTTGTTTAGTTTTGTTAGTTTAAGGTTAGCCTGCACTTATTTGTTGAGTTTGAATGTGATGAGTTATCTTATGGGTCATACTTTGAAACGCTCTTGAACCAAGGACTAGTGATGGCCAAGGATATATGTGAGGCAACTATCACTAAGAGATTAGCATAGTTAGTGGTGCTATAAGTAGTTAGTGGCAACTATCCCTGTGGATTCGACCTGTTTAGCCCTTATGTTATAACGGAAGTATCAAGGAAGCCAAAGCACACACTTTTAACTCGTGATTTCAAAACATACACTTTTCGTGCACGATTTTCCCCAGATCAATGATATTAACAAGAAACTAATTTTAGAATTTAATTATTAATTAAATAAATGATTAGAGTAAGTCCATTAAATAGTAAACAAATGATTCTAAATAAATACTATTAAAACATGATTTTTCTAAACATGTTTTTATATCAGAGAATAACAAACACTTATACCATACTAATAATATAATTTATAACATGATACTCATGATTAATATAAAAGCACACACTCTTGTCTTGATACCAATAATATTATTATTTGCATAATTCATTAAAAAACATTAAATCTATAAATAAATATATAAACATGATGAAATATAATTTATTAAAATAAAAACACTCATAATAGTAATCACAAGTATGAAAATATCTTTTCTACCATCGAACAATTCGAGAGTCATCCAAATCAGACTACGAATGTCAAGATATCACCCGAATACTAAAATAATAAAAAAAATTGATTAATTTTAATAAAAAGGTATAAAATATAAATATTCCAAATTATCAGTGGTTTTATGCAAATTTACATTTTCCTGGTTTTGGATGTGTTTGAGTTGCTATCAGGTTGGGTTTAGATTCACTGACTCAAACCCAACGTTAAGTGATGGGTTTGGGTTAATCGGTCGAGTTTGAATCCAATAAAGATAACAGAGGGAGAGGAGCAGCGAGGAAAAGAATGACAATCTCGCATCTGGGATGTTGGCCCAAAGGCCTTCCACTCTAATTTTGATGATGATTAACTCATGTAGTTATGTGTACTAAATCTTGCAATGTTTAAGTTTCAGATATTTAACAAGATATTAGTTGGTGAAAGCTTCCACACATCTTTCACATGTTGATTCAAAAGCCCGAGCAACAAAGATGATATCTAGCACTCATTGGAGTCAAGCTTGGTGAATCAAGGAGTTTTGGATCGAGTCGGCTTGGAGATTGCACTCTACAAGAAGACTTAGGTATCCATAGTTTTAGTTTTGTGTTTAGATCCCAAATTATAAAGATTAGAATAGTATGATATGCTCAAGTTCACAATACACACACATAAATTCAATATGTTTGGTTTTTGATTGAATCGGTTTTGGATTTCAAATACATATATCGGATTTTGGATTGAACCAGTTTAGTTCTACTGATCTGCTTGACACCCTTCTATAGTTATTATCATAACTTTTTATTTTATATTCAAATAACATGATTTAACTTGCATTTCAAAGATAACTTTCAGATATAAATTTCTTATTTAATAACCATTTTCAAATTCTAATTTTAAAGTTGTCAAATATTTGGTTGAAATCTGTTCTTGTTCTGAAAATAGCTTACAGTTTCTTTTTAACACCTGTCAGTGTTTTATGATAACTTTCGCATCCAAACTGATATTGAGTTGATTTCAGTTGCATTAAAAAGATAACTTAAAGATCTATAAATTATTCCTATATACCGTTTTATGAATTCGAACGTTTTCAGCCTGAAAATGTGCTCCAATCTGACCTATTTTGTTGACAGCCAGGCTGGGCCGGTCGACAGGTGCGGTCGACCGGGCCAAAGTGGCCGGTCGACCGGACGTGCACGAAACCGTGCACGTCGGCTGTTTCTGTAGACGGTCGACCGTGCGGTCGACCGACTGTAAGTAGATTGGTCTCTGTTTGTTTGGGTCGACCGGGGCGGTCGACCGGTAGCTGTCAACGGTCAAAAAATGACCGTTGGATGGTCGACCGCACGGTCGACCGCCAGTTCATTTTTGGCAGTTTCTGCTGCCAACGGCTATATTTTTCTGGGGTCTATAAATACCCCATTTGTAAGAGTTTTTCTCCAAGATTTTTTGTGCGAATTTTTCCATACTCTCTGGTGTTTTTACAGCAATCAAAAGAAGTTTTGGGATTCAAATTGAACAATCTATTTTGAGTTTTTGCTAGGGTTTGGAATTTCAAAGAAAAGGATTTTTGGAAAAGCTTTTGATTGAACTTCACCATCTTGGTTTCTATTATTTCCCAAGGATTTTCTTGAGTTGTTGATTTTCATTCCTTTGGTTTTCCCCACACTTGAGCTAAAATCTACTATCTCTTCTATAGGATCTTTGTGTGGGAGAAAGAAGTTGTTTGTGGTTGTTGTTTAGACCACCAAGTTAAAAACCCAATTTTTGTTTGGCTTTGTGCCTTGGGTTGTATCCCTCAAGTTGTGAGGTGATCCTTGTTTGCTTTGTGCTAATCCCTCAAGGTGTGAGGTGATTGTTTTGTTGGATTGAAGCTTGCCTCAAGGAGGAGGTTGTGTTTGTAAAGAGAGGAATTGGGTACTCCTTGTGAGAGTTCTTTGTGGACTAGCTAGTGGATTAGAAATCCTTCGTGTGTCGAAGGCGGGGATGTAGAGCTGGGTGCTCGAACCTCGTAACATATCTTGTTGTTTGCGCTTGATCCATTGACTCTCTCTATCTCTCTCTTTACTTTGTGCCTAGCAACTATTCATATTGTGCATTCATATTTGCTTGGCTTGGTTGTGTGTGAATCATTTGTTGATCACACTTGAGTGTAATTTGCATTAAGTTTTTAAATTCCAAATTTAGTTCATAGATTAGCCATATCACCTATTCACCCCCCCTCTAGGTGACTTTTCATGGGAAACGTTGGCAGCGGCCTTGGTCGGCCGTCGGTGCGTGGGGGAAGACGAGAGAGTGTGAGAAAGAGGAAAGATAAGAAAGAAGAAGCAGAAGATGGATGTAGGGTGGTACGATAGTGAGACTGGGCAGCGCGGCTAGGAGGAGGAAATATAGAAGAAGAAGAGGTCGAGAGAGAGAGAGAGAGGAGATAGAGAGGAGAAGAAGAAGAGAAAAGGGAAAAAGAGAGGGTCGGTTGTACTGGTGGTGGCTGGCCGGGCAGCAGCGCTACCGACGCGGCTGGTAGATGGTGACTGTCTGGTTGGCCGGTGGCCTAGCCCCTGAAAAAGATAAAGAGAGGGCAAGGAGAGAGAGAGAGAGAGAGAGATGTTAAGCGAGAGTGAAAGTAAGAGAGATAGTGAGAGAGAGTTAGAGACAGAGTGAAATAGAGAGTTAGGGAAAGTGAGAGAGTGAGGTAGCGATTCATAGAAAGAGAGGAGAAGAGAGATAAATGGTAGTGGGAAGTGAGGAGAAGAGTGGAGAAGGGAAGTGAGAGAAAGAGAAAAAGAAAAAGAAAGGGAATAAGAATTTTTTATACTATTATTTAATTTGGTTATATTTTTATTAATTCAAAAAATCCCCAAAAATACTCAAAAATAGAAAATATCACCCTGAACAATGCTGTAAAATCAGATTCATGAAATTATTCTCTGTTTGTTAATTAAAAATCGTAGAGCCTATCAGCAGTACTGGTCGACATCAAATTCAGGAGATTTTTTTCAAAAAATTCAGAAATTTTTTAAAAAATTCAAAAAATCCAAAATATTCAGAATTAATATTTAAAGCTGAGATGGGCTCAGTCTAACTATTAGAAAAGTCAAATCAAGTATTTTCACCGTATTGAGTACTAGTACTAAGATAGGTATATCTAAAACCGCTGATTACATTTAGCTTCAACAAAAGACACAAAATCAAGTTTTAAAGCTAACATATGTTGATTCAAGAACTCGAACACAAAGGACACATCATATACTCAAGAAGGCATCAAGCTCAAGTAATCAAAGTTTGGATGCGATTAAGCACTACAAAAAGAAAAGAAAATTTCATGTAATGTAATATTTAGTTTTGTCAAAATCTAGTTTAAAGTTTGCAATGCTCATTAAGAATATACACTAAAAAAATGATATTTAGCTTCTTTCATAGTATGAAATGATTTTTGATATTGAATTTCATTTATAGAAAGTTTACAAAAATGAGTTTTGACTTTTGAGTAGAACAATCTTGAAAAGATTTATTTCAAAAAGGCTTTTTTTATTGCAAAAAGATCTTACAAATGTTTACAATTTATGTTAATCCTTGTTCACATGTATTTGTCAAAAATAATTTGAATAGACTTATTTTTGCAATATTTTACAATGTATTTATATAGATTTTTAAAAGGATTTATAAAAAGAAATATGTTGATATGGATTTTTGGGTGGAGCCAGTCGACTGCATGGTCGACCGCCAGCAGAGTTGATTGCTCTACTAGTCGGCTGCCTGGTTTACCGGATATGCACAGGCGTTACCAAAGAATTCATTGAACCCCAAGGTCACTAGGATAGTTGGTCCCAAACCACCGCCAATAATTAGGAGGCTAATGCTAAAGTCCAATACACACTTGCACAAGCACTTAATGATGATGACTTGTCATGAGTCATCAATTGTAAATCAGCCTTGAAGTATGGAATGATCTAATAGTTACTCATGTGAGAACCTCTCAAGTTAAGAGGTCTAAAATTGATTAACTTCATTCTCAATATGAGAACTTTTATATGAATAAAAGTGAAATTATTGATGAAATTTGACCTATTTTACCAAGATTATTAATGAGCTTTCTTCCATAGGTGATAGACAATGATAAAAAAATAAGAAAGATGATTAGAGCTCTTCCCACATCTTAAAGTTAAAGCTACTATATTCAAGGAGCTAAATGATAGAGACAAGATGGAATTCTCCGGTTCTATTGGGAAACTCAAGACTCATGATATGGAGATGAAGACTCTAGAAGAAAGAGAACCTCAAAAGAAGATGAATGTCTCATTCAAAGCCACTCCATCCATACCGAAAGCAGAGAAATTTATGAATGAAGATGAAGAAGATGAGTTTGCCATGCTCGTTAGGAAAGTTGGCAAGATGTTCTACAAAAAAGGGTAGAATAAGCAACTTCTGAAGAACAAGAACACCAGCCAAGAATGAACAAAAGAAAGAGGAGATAAGCCCATGCTTCTATTCAAGAAGTCGGGACACTTGATTGCCGATTGCCCATCTCTTAAAGCCACTTCCTACAGAAAGCTACAAAAGAAGAAAGCTATGATGGCCACTTGAGATGATTTGGAGAGCGAGTCCGAAGAAGATGTGTGCATCATCAACATGTGTTTCATGCTAATGATGACAATCTCACCAAGGTAAATCCAGAACATTATTTAGATGATGATGAGTTAACCATGGATGAACTTGCAAATGTCTTTGAAGAATTATAAAAAATATATGAGATTTCAAAGGTTCAAAATAAGAAATTGAGAAAAGAAAATGAATTTTTACAAAACTTATTAGATATTGCTTTGAAAGAAAAAGAGAATTTGTCTACTTGTTTTGAAAAAGTGAAAAATGATTTTGAGTCTCATAATTGTTTGCAAGGGTAAAAGCCCTAAAATTATTTTAAACAAAAATGAGATTGATTGCATGAAAAAGAGAATGAATGTTTTGGACGAGACTCTGAAAAAATGTGCTTTTGATTTAAGCAAGATTGACTCTCTGTTTTCAAAGAGAAAGACTCAAGGGAAATATTTACTACTAGCACAACACACAAAGTATGTTTACAAAACACAACACGCAAACATCAAGCTTATTTGTATGGCAAAGTGTACACATATACACATTGTGGCCGAAAGGGCCATCTTGCACAATTATGTTATAGTAGATTGAATTTGAGGAATAAAAATATTTGAATTTGAAAAGACACTAGTCCTCAAGGACCCAAAATGATATGGGTACTGAAGAATACACCAATTTTACTTGATGTACGTGTGTCCTCCTCCAAGACTTAAGAGGAGTTGGTGCCTTGATAGTGGGTATATTTTGAACTCGAAGAATAAATCTATTTAGTGCATCATTATTAAGGAAATAAGGTGGAAATGCTATCTTTGTAATAATGGAGATTGCTAGTTAAAATTGTATATGTAACATCTTCTTCTATTTAAGTTTTTATTTATATTATTTACATATCATGATGATAATTTAGACTATATATGTGAATTTCATGCTTATTGATGATGAGTTGCTTGACTGTATTATTCATGCATGTGTATTAGTTTATATAAACAATCTTGATGATATAATTAATTGTTTATTAAGCACAAAATCAAGAAAGCATTTGAGCACCTCAACTCATAATCAAGATGAATCATGAGGAGAAGTTGGTATACGGCTTCATTTCTTGTAATTGATGGTTAATACATAATTTAATTCATGATTTAAGTACTTGTACAATTATCCTTTATGAATCTTTAATTAATTTGCTTTATGCCAAATTTTATGATTTTATGATGGTTTAAGATGGATTTGCTTTAATTGGTAGTTAATTGATCAGTAAGTTAAATTAAAAATTAATTGTTAAAATGGTCTTTTTAAATTTCAAAAATTTTGGACATTTTGGTTTAATTTTTGAACATTTAGTTGTTTATGAAAATAATTTTCATTGATGGTCAATTTATTTCAAGATGTATTTAATAAGTAATTTTTATATTATCAATTTATTTTAGAATTTAATTTAACACCAGTCATTTCTAAATAAAATAAAACATTTTTTGGGATAGTCTCGATCGATTGAGGTCTGAGAGAGTCAGTGAACTCTCGGAACGGCCGATTGTGTTGGCCCAGAGGCCTTCCACTCTAGTTTTGATGATGATTAACTCATGTAGTTATGTTTACAAATAATCTTGTGATATTTAGTTTCAGATCTCTAATCAAGATATTAGTAGGTGATTAGCTTCAACAAAGATGTTTTGGAAGCTTTCACATGGTGATTCAAGAGCCCGAGCGTCAAAGATCATATATAGCACTCGTTGGAGTCAAGCTCGGTGGATCACGATTTGGATCGAGTCGACTTGAAGACGAAGTTCGTCAAGAAGACCTCGGTACATAGTTTAGATTTTGTTTTAAATCCATTTGTAAAGTTTAGAATAGTGTGATATGCTCAAGTTCACAACACACACACGTTTTATGTTTTGAATATTGGTTTTCGGTTTTGGTTTAACCGATCTTGGTTTTCATGAATAGATAGTATCAATAAAAGTTTACTTTGTTTAAATGTATATTAGATATGTTCTATATACATGTATGCTTCATAACTTAGACAAACTTATTTTGATATGCCTATTCATGTGTTTGGAGTTTTGTGTTTTAACAAAAACATATTTTTGGATTTCATATCAAAAACAATGATATATATATGTTTCATGTATATTGGATTATATCCATATACAACATGCTTAAAGTTGTTTAAATATCATGTTTTTGTATTTGGATGTGTTTTAGACTAAACGTATTTTCAATTCAAAAATCCAAGTCTTGGAAAATACGGATTTTGGTTTTCGACAAAATTTCCATAACACAAAAAGAGTTCAAAATGTTTGTAACTTGGTTTGATTTTTACTCAAACAAGTTTGTATATCAATGTATTAAACTGAACATATTTTCATGGATTTTTAGAGTTTTTATAGGATTTTATAGGTAAATAAAAACCAAAATTTCAAGTCCTGAATTGCCTGTTCTGGCTTCTGCCGGTCGACCGGACCGGTCGACCGAGCTAGGAGTCGGTCGACTGACGTGCACAAGATGTGCACGTCTGTTTGGCTGGAGGGCCGGTCGACCGAGACGGTCGACCGCCAGAGAGCTTCTGCTCTCTGGAAAGCCCCGGTCGACCGGGGGTCGACCGGCAGAGAGCTCTGCTCTCTGTTCCAGGCTGTGGTCGACCGAGGCTCCAACGGTCGATTTTTTGACCGTTGGCGGTCGACCGGCCGGTCGACCGCCAGCCACCAAGGCTGACGTTTCAGCCCAACGGCTAGTTTTTGATTGGGGCTTTATATACCCCATCTCTTTAGGGTTTTGGCTACGGTTTTTAAAGAAAAATTTTCATACTTTCAAGTGTTTATTTACAAGTTTCAAAAGTGTTTTAGAGCTTTAAAAGATTTGATCTTTGGTTTGTTTTATAGGTTTGGAAAATCATTTTGAAAAGGAAATTCTTTGGGAATTGATTTGATCTTCATTATCTATTCTTTCTAGAGTTTTCCAAATAGTTTTCCTTGAGTTTTTGATTTCCAAACTCTTTGTTTTTCCACACTTGAGCCATATCACTCTATCCTATCTATAGGATCATTTATTTGTGGGAAAATTGTTTGTGGTTGAGATAGACCACCTTGTTGTAACCCTTTCATTTGTGATATCCCTCTTTGGTAGAGGTTGATTTGGGTTGTGGTTAGCTCCCTCTTGTGAGAGGTTGAGATTGTGGTGTACTCCCTCTAGTGTGAGGTGGAGTTTGGATTTGTTTCCCTCTTTGTGAAGAGGTGGATTGTGGTTATTTGGCTAAGGGCCTACCCCTCTTGTGTGAGGTGGTGTTTGTGTTGCCTCGGTGGAGGTTGTATTGGTTGAGAGAGAAGTTCGGTACTCCCAGTTGTATTTGCCCCAAAATCCTCGGTGGAGGTTCCCTGTGTGGGAGTCCTAGGTGGACAAGTTAGTGGATTCGAAATCCTTCTCGGTGAAGGCGGGGACATAGAGCTCGGTGCTCGAACCTAGAAACACATCTTATTTGTTTTCCATAGATTTGCAAAGGGGAAAACTTACAAAAAAAAGTTTGAGGAGCTAAATTACAAGTATTCTTAAAAAGATTACAAGTAGATCTCCTCAGAGATTCTGGAGAAGTGTGCTGATAGGAATCTGGTCAGCGCGCGACCACTTTGTCCCTTTGACGATGCGAGCGATGAGATTCCCTTCTCGCCTGGTTCCGGGAATCAGAGAATAGAAGGTTGGTAGAACCCTCTTGCTGCTTCTCAAAATCACCTTCAATTAGGAATTCCTTCTCGCCTGGTCCAGAGATTCCTTGAGAAGAAGGACGATGTTAGGGTATCAACACCCTGGATAAAGAAAGCAATTCTCTAAAAGATCTCTGAATTCGAGAGCGCACGGTGCTTCGTGAAGAAGAAGTCTCTGCTTGTGGAGTCTTCGTTTGCGCCTGTGCGTGGTCTCTGCCTTTTCGTGGTCTCTACCTCTGGGGGTCTTCTCTCCTTGTGCCCCTGGTGGGCTATTTATAGGGAGAGCAAGGGTATAATCTTCCCTTGAAGATATGGAAACAGATTGAATCAAATCTGTTTAAATCTGGAAAGTAGCCTTGCTGCGAGGCTAAGATCAGCTTCTGCGAAGCTAGAATTGGCATGTCGGTTGATCTTCTTGATCCTTTCCATATCGTTGGAGGATTTCCCCTTATCTTCTTACTCATTTTAGGAGAGTCAAGAGATTGTGGCAATCAACTGCCAAATTTGATCTCTGATTTGATCTTAATTGGATTTGATCTGATTGGATCCGATCTCATCTGGAGATTTGATTGGTCAAAGGTTGACCATAGCAGACCAATGGCGGAGCTGCCCGCATTGAGTTCGTAGCGGAGCTAGAGGCAGCTTCTGGCGAAGTCCGAAAGAAACCCTTTGGCGGAGCTGGAAGTCCTCTGTGGCGAAGTTGCGAGTTAGCTTCCTGGCGAGGCTTCGAATGGCTTCGAGGCGAAGTCGAGTGATATTAGCCTCTCAAGCGAGGCTATCCCTTTGGGCTCATGCGATGCTAAGTGTTAGCACCTTAGACCTGCTGAGGTCTGTTTAGAAACAATCTGGGTTCACTGTCTGCTTGCTGGATCAGTGGAGTCCAAGTTGCTTCCTTGTCCCTCGGAGATGGGTGAAAACTGGTCTTCAGCTCGTCTGTCACTTGTCTTTTGTAAATGTCAACAAGTTTAGACATTGTTCGAACCAATAAGAATCTTGTCTTTTTTAAGTGTCAACAAGACCCCCTTCAAAGTTTTCGAAAGTCTGCAATGGCTCAGACTTCGAAATACTTTGAACTGCTTTGATCGATGGAGAATGAACGTCGCCATAATGGTTGAGTTCAGCTTCGCTTTAAATCCTGCTTTGGGATGTAGATTCGCCGAAGAATTGCACAGAGTTTTCGTGACTCTGAGTAGCTTCGCGTGCGGGTAGATCCGCATCTAGGCTTCTGGAGATACGTTCGCCCTGGAGCGTTTGTCACTTTCCCGAGGCCAACTACCGTGAGCCAGTTACGAGGAGGATTACTCCTTTCTTCGTGCTGATCGAGGGAGATATTCTCCGATTTGCACGTTTCAAGGGAGGATATTCCCTTTCTTCAAGGCGCAATAAGTGCCTTTATGAGGGAGACGTTTCTCTCTTTGCACGGTTCCAAGGGGAACCGTCCCTTTTTTCAAGGCGCAGTAAATGCCTTAAATGCGCTCGTGCTTCCACGCTTGAGGCGGCAGCGCTCAGGCCATGGGGCCTATAAATAGGACACTTGAGGTCCCCTGAAGAGAAGTGATCTGCTCTTCTCCTCTTCTCTTGGTTGAGAGAGATACTCAGATCTCTGAATTAGTGGGAATGCCCACTCTGGTTATTACCCGGCCAAGGACCGGTAAGTCTTGATCATTCAACGACTTCACCGATTTTAGGGAATTCATCTCCCTTAATTCAGCTTTAACAGCTGCTTCAGGGATTAGTTTCCCTTACTCTTCATCTTGCAATTGACTGGTCTGTAGAGAAGGATTTTGACATAGCTTCCCCAACGAAGCTATCATTCTGACTTGATCACAGAAAGATCATTGTATGTTAAGTCCGCTACATAGGCAGAACTTGGGACCTGGCATCTTTAAGGTTGAGCCAGTCTTGCCATATAGGTGAGGCTAAGACTGTGTCCCATAGGATCAGTCTGGCTTAGCCATATAGGCGAGGCTAGGACTTGGCGTTTGCTGAGCTAGCCCATCACTGCTGTGCAAGCGAGGCTTATCCTCTGCTTTAACTGAAATCGGATTGCTTTGCCCCAAAGAATTCAGCTTTAGCGCTTTTGCAGTGTCTTCTGTGTTTAACTGCTAATCTGCTCCAATTTTGCATTACAGTGAGCTATGTTCGCCGATCTTGTGTCTTGATGAAAGAGACCGAAAAGTTGCCTTATGCTTCCCCGGTTGAAGCTTTACTTTTAAGCAGGAGGAACAACTTGGGGCAGCTGATGTGTGTCCCAGAGGCTGTTGGCAGCCTCTTATCCGAGATGATTCGTTCTGAGGTGAGGCTGGTGGCCGCTTCGTTGGAGATGATCCGCTTCGGGAAAGCGGACGTCACACCTGTGAGATCACTGACATCACTGCCAATTCCCATTATAGGTGATCTATCGTGTTGGCGGCGATAAGTTCATTGCCAATTTTCATCAAAGGTGACCTAGCTTCCTGGTGGCAAAATCTGCCATTATGTGAAAAATTATGGCCCTGTCCTCGTGGCACAACTGGTTACGGCCTTGTGCAGGAGGAAGGCCTTTCGTGTCCAGTTGGTCTGGTTTGGAAGCAGATAAAACCACTTGTATGCCTTTTGCGCAAATGATCCTGTTGAGCAACTGAATCTGTTGTATGAAATACAACTTTGATGTAGTATCAATGTATCTTTCCTCTTAAATCAATGAAAGTTCATTTTCTGCTCATCTGATTTTTGCCTGCCTTCATTGAGAATTTGGCCATAGCGGGGCTAAACTTTGTGCAGAGTTAAGGACATGGTCCTTTTTGAATGAGCTTCGCACGATGCCGGCATATCGGCGAACTGTGCCTTTAGTGGGCTAAGGCAACCCTTTTGGCGAAGTTCTTAATGAACTTGTGCGAAGTCCGCATTTTGACTCATTGGCGAGGTTAAGCCTTAGTGGCTGAGTCAGCGCTTCTCGGGAAGGCGCTTTAAGCAACGTTTCAAATTGAAACGGCGGCCCGTGCCCTTTTCGAGGCATCGTTTCAGGCGCTGATTGGCCTATAAAAGCTCGATCGGGCTGAGAAAGAGCAGATCTCTTTACCAGAGAACTTTTGATTCTTCTTCTTCCTCTTTCCTTTCCTCTTTATTCAGAAAGCTTTGAGAACTTTCGCAGCTCTTCAATGGCGCCCAAAAGACGAGCGGGGAAAGAAGTGGCAACTTCTGTAACGGAGGGTCCTTCTCCTCCTCCGGTCATCGAGCGACCAATCGCCGGTAAGGGACTTTCCCTTCTGATCAGAGACTGCGGTCTCTCTTTTAAAGCCGATATTTGGCTATCAGAACGATCGAACATGATTTTTTATTAGGGAATCCGTTTCCCTGAATTTCCCTTATTTTCTTGGACGGGGAACTAAGAACTGAACAGTTCTTGTCTAAGCTTCCGTACGAAGCTATTGCTTGGGCTGTCTTCGTCCTGTTGAGGAACAGGATACGGGTATGTTCCTTCGGTCATAGCCGTCAAGAATGGTTTTTTTACCATAATGCCCTTTTGATGACGTCAGCCCTTAGGGCTATACCACTTTCTGCTTAAGCGAAGTTAATACTTGGGCATTTTCTGCAAAATGCAGACTTGTCCGCGAGACTAAGCTTTGTTGAAGCTATCACCTTGCTGGCTTTGCTCACTGGGCGAGACTATGCCTTGGTGAAATTTATGTCTTCATGTTCGCTTGGCTGGTGAACTAATCATAGTTCGTTTTGTTCTGCAGTGCACTATACTCCTGGTCCTTCAAACAGCCTATTCGGGATGACCAGGGGATCGGACGACCATATCAGCCTGCAATTTCAAGGGCAGGCCTCCCTGTTTAGTGAGCGGAGCTCTCTTGTTCGAGACACGCTTATTCACGGTGGTGATCAGCACACCACGAGGAGTATTCTGACTACGGCTCCTCTTGAAGATGTTGACCGTCGGATTTATAGGAAGCCTGACTTCATGTTTGGGGATGCCGCGCCAGATCCTGATCACCAACTACAGGCCGGAGAAGGGCAATGGATCTTCCAGTTGGGTGATGAGAAGTTTACCTTCCATCCAACAGACGACATTTTTCTTTGTCTTCCTTCCAGTGCGTGACGCAGGTTCGGAAGATGTCGTGGGACGTGAGCCGGAGTACGGACTCTGTCCACATAGGAAAATTGATGCTTCAATCTCCTAGTTATGCAAGAGCGGGGGCCTCCTCATTGCATAATGGGTCTACATCCTGGGAATGTGTCACGAGAGATCCCAGTGGGAGAAAATCCTGCAGTGGCGCTGACCTTTGGCAACCATTCTGCAAGGTCAATGGGAACTACCCAGCTACTGACTTCAGGACTCCAGGCTGGATTCACCCTCCGAAGACGTGGTGGGTGGATTTGACTACCTACATCCTTGCTCATTTCGAGGAGGATTTGGAGAGGCTGAACCTCTATGAGGCCGTCAGGGCGACCTGCCACGGCATTGAGATAAATGTGGCATGCTTTTACGCCATCTTTGAATTATATTGCCCAGCTTCAGGGACTTTCTTCACCCTTGTCGGCGAATTGGGTATGGCCTTGCATGAGATGTGGGAAGTCTCTGCTCTGCCTTTTGGGTCTCTTCCCTATGAAGAATACTTCTCGTGCGAGGCAGAATTGGCGCTTCTGGAGAAGCAGGAGCCCGCTTTGTTTGAGACCTACAGGGAGTTAATGTGCCACTTGTACATTTGCTCCAGTATGCATGGGGGCAGTAAGGGAACTTCCTGTAGCTTGAAGAGCTGGGGAGATTACTTATTCCCGGATATGGAGAATACTCCTGAAGCGGCTCACTGTGGCGTTGCTGATGGGGATATCTTTGAACGGATGCAGATGCACCTTCAAAGGGATCTTGTCATAACTGAAGACGATGGTCCCTATGAGAAGGGTGATGTCCTTCGGAGCTTCCATCATCAGGCTCGTCAGCCTATGTCTCGAGAGGCACTGCTGGCCGGTTTCTTAACCGTCTGGCTGAAGAAATGCGTAGTGCCATCTTCTTCGGGTGACATCGTTCATCCGAATGTTTTGCTGTCCCACCGTTCGTTTGGTCCATGGTCGCCGTCTGGGTCTTCTCCCGGCCATGGTGTGCTGCATTCAAAGAGGCCTCCGTGCATTAACGGAGGCTTTTTGCAGGCCGCCAGCAACGAAGCGTGGAAAGGGAGCTATTTTGCCTTGTGACGGACCAAATCCTAGGATAGGTCTGCCCTACACCTATCTGATGGCGTGGTTCGCCTTACATTGTCCTTCACTGATTGGAGCTGGAGAGGACCCTTCGCAAAGTGTTCGAATGGCGCTCCTCCGCCGATTCGAAGGACGTTCGTGGCTGAAGAAATACGTGGCTGAGGCCCGTAAATTGGTGCGTCGATATGACGTTTACAGTCTCTTCTGCTGTTTTCCCCGTATTCGGGGTGCAGGATACGACGAGGAGTTCCGAGATGCGGGGGAAGGGCGGTCTTCCCTGAGCCGGGGAGTTTTTGAGTGGCTGATCAGCATCCAGCCCTCACACTTATTGTACAGAAGCGGGGATACTTGCTATTTGGAACCTTATGTCCCCAGCCGGTTTGCTCGGCAGTTTGGGTACGACCAGTTATATGTGGGCAACCCCAATCCTGATTTGGCCTTCATGGGGAGTCTTATTGACGGGGCCCGTGCCTGGCGATTCTTTACTGCAGGCGGTACTGGGGCGCGGCTGCGTACGCCGTTAAAGAGTCCCAATCTTCAAACGACCCTGTGCTTCTGCCAGTGTTACACAACTTCCAACTCCACACCCCTCGATTTCAAGGCCAACAGCTCTGGTGTGAAGTTAATTTCTCAGCGGTTGAAACGGAAGGCTTCTGAGAAGAGGGGAGGCAAAAGGGTCCGCGTCCCGGGCATAGAGGAATTCGTCGCTGTTAATGACAGCGAGGCCTCAGATGCAGGAAGTCCTTGCTTCGAAGCGGGAGCGGGGGCTGAGACTTCTGCGACTGGTTCTGGTGTGTGTGATGGGACCGTTCCCCCTCATCGTGTAGAAGAAGTGGAGGAAGAGGATTCTGATGTCCACTTCAAAAGAAAGCGGGAGGGTAGATCTCGTAGGAAGTCATTGGCGAAGAAGCCCCGTCGCCAGGCTCCTACGGTTGTCGTAGAGGGCGAACCCTCAGCAGCGTTCCCTCCTGCTATCCCGTTAGTAACGGACCCGTCGGTTGCTGAACTGACTACCGGTGAATTTGCTCCGGATCTGGGTAAGATCAACTCCGTCCGTATAATAGGTCTTTTGTGTGTTCCAAATGACTTATTATCAATTCTTCTTGATTGTAGGAGCTGAGGCAACTGGAGAGCAAGGGGAACATTATGATCCCCTATTTACTTATGGAACTGAGGCTGGTTCTTTTACCCTCCCTGAGGAGTCCGGAGGTGATGCGGCTGACATTGGTCCTTCGGGCGCTGGGACTTCCAAAGGAAGTCCTGTAGCGTCAAGCTCTATTGGATGGTCTACGGGAGACTCGGCAAGCGAAAGCGGGCCGGCCATTCGTGTTGACTCCGCAAAGGACTTTCCAATGGAGCCCGTGGAGACTGATGCGGCTGCCAAGATGTTTGAGGCGACATCATCCTTTGGTATTGTTCCTACCTTTTGGCTTCTACTATTTATTATGTCTTGCCTAAACACAATTTTGTTGCAGGTGTTCCACCTCAAGGTGCGTCAAGTTCAAGGGAACCAGAGGGTCTTCCCGAGGGGTCAAGAGGTGACATGAGCACTTCGACCGCGGCGGATGCTGCTGTGTTGGACACGCTGTATGGTGACCTGCCCCTTTATCGGCCTGAGCTAGCCAAAGGAACAGAGGTTGAAGGGGTGGTAGTCCCGGAGGTGTCCTCACTCCCAACTATATCAACGAGTGAGGCGCCGTCAGTTGTGGCACGTACAGAGCTGAGGGTGATTACAAGCCCTACTTCCCCGACCCTGGTGGTTGAGCCTGCTGTTCAGGAGATGATCACTAGTCCTACCTCAGCGGTGGCTAGTGTACTGGTTTCAATGAGGACTCCGCCGAGATCATTGACGACCTGTCATGCTGCTGCAGCCAGTGTTCCGGCGTTCCTTCCACAGTAGTGTCAACCAGGCTAGTGGATTTTCCTGAGGTTGTCCGTCTACCAGAAGTGGCCGAGATTGAAAATGATTTTATAGGTGACATAGTCGATAGCTTTTATAAAGGCTTAGGGCGATCCATCGATCTGGTCTTGAAAGGTTCGACTATGTCATTCTCAACCTTAAAGGTGGTCCTCTCCCGCAGTATTGAAAGTATTCGGGACCTTGAAGGGTATAACCAGGCCAGTGCCTTGGAACTCCTGGTAGATCAATTTGAGAGGGACGTAGAGGAATGGCGTCGTCTTAGCCTCTCAGACCTGGAGTCTTCGGTTAATGAGCAGCTTGCGCATCTCGTCACTCAAATGCATGAAGCCCGTCTTGCTGCTCAGGAGGTTGCTAAGGCTATTTCTTCTGACTTGAAATCCTTGGAGACAAGGAAAGTAGAGGTTGGGAATGCCATTGATGCCTCCACCAGTGCTCTTCTTGATGCTGAGGACAAAATTGGGAAGGCAAGGAGATGATCAGGAAGGCAAATCTTCTCTTATCCCGGGCTGAACCAGTGCGTCTTGAAGAGACTACGCGGCTTGAGCAGCTTAAGGCCCAGAGTGACGAACTCTCACGGCAGGAGTTAGCTCAGAGGACAACCTTGGTTGAGGTTGAAGCTCGTTTGATCCAGGCGACGAACTTTAATGAGGCTGAGCTGAGGTCGCAGGCGCTTGTCCGGGCTGCTAATGATAGGAGGACGAGGCTGGCTTCCCTTGAAGAGCGAATCAGATCTTATAATATACGCCCGTAGGTCGTAATATATATATGCCTCCATGTATCCCATCCTTTTGGAATCAATGAAAATAATAATTTTTGTTTTGACTCCCTGTCGAATCCCCAAATTGTTTTCACTTTCTGAATTGTTGGTTCCAAATTGTATTGGTGCCATTTGAGAGAATAGTCCTTTGCTGGATTGAATGCTGAAACTTGGCAGTCTGTCAGTTCAGAGGTCGCGATGACATAACTGGTTGAGGAGCCACCGAGCTTCAAAGTTGGTGATACTTGTCTTTTGTAATGTCAACAAGTATCGAGACCTGTCTTTTGTAAATGTCAACAGGGCTCAAGGTTAAGACTTAGCTGTCTGCTGGTTCAGAGGTCGCAATGACATAACCGATTGAGACGCCACCAAGCTCAAGGTTGGTGATACTTGTCTTTTGTAAATGTCAACTAGTATCGAGATTGAGACTTAGCTGTCTGCTGGTTCAGAGGTCGCAATGACATAACCGTTTGAGACGCCACCAAGCTCAAAATTGGTGATACTCGTCTTTTGTAAATGTCAACGAGTATCGAGACCTGTCTTTGTAAGTGTCAACAGGGCTCGGGGTTGAGACTTGTCTTTTGTAAATGTCAACAAGCTCAAGGTTGAGACTTAGCTGTCTGCTGGTTCAGAGGTCGCAATGACATAACCGATTGAGACGCCACCAAGCTCAAGGTTGGTGATACTTGTCTTTGTAAATGTCAACAAGTATCGAGACCTGTCTTTTGTAAATGTCAACAGGGCTCAAGGTTGAGACTTAGCTGTCTGCTGGTTCAGAGGTCGCAATGACATAACCGATTGAGACGCCACCAAGCTCAAGGTTGGTGATACTTGTCTTTTGTAAATGTCAACAAGTATCGAGACCTGTCTTTTGTAAATGTCAACAGGGCTCAAGGTTGAGACTTAGCTGTCTGCTGGTTCAGAGGTCGCAATGACATAACCGATTGAGATGCCACCAAGCTCAAGGTTGTAATGGAATTTGAGAAAAGGTCTCATTTTCACGGGGAGAAACGAGGGAATCACTGTCATAGGTTTAATGTTAACATAACAGCGAAATGTATATGTGGTCTTACCATTTTATGGATGAGAATTAGTAAGTGATTTTGGAGGTCTCGTTTTCACAGGGAGAAATGAGGGAATCACTGTCATAGGTTTAATGTTAACGTAACAGTGAAATATATATGTGGTCTTACCATTCTATGGATGAGAATTAGTAAGTGATTTTGGAGGTCTCGTTTTCACAGGGAGAAACGAGGGAATCACTGTCATAGGTTTAATGTTAACGTAACAGTGAAATATATATGTGGTCTTACCATTCTATGGATGAGAATTGGTAAGTGATTTTGGAGAGGGAATCAAATGGGAACTGGTCCTTAGGATTTTTAGCAAATCCCCAGCTGTCAACGGGTTTGATATGCCTTTACCAACTACCGTTTGAATTGGGCTAGCCATGCTATTCCCCTCAGCATGATGAGTTGTCGAGGACTTATGTTGGGCTTAAAAGCCAACATTTTTCTCTGTCCTTAATCGTTAAGGATGTTGGGTCGTCTGGTTAACGTAGGTGTAACCTTGACTCTCCTTTAAGACAACCAGTATACGGCCAGGTTCCTACTGGTTTATGGTTGTGTGATCTCGCTTGGAGGAAGAGAAAGGCTCTCTTTGTGTGTACTTTGGACACGAAGATTTTGATCAGAGGTGTAGTGTTAACTTGATCATGAGAAAGATCCTTGATTAAGGATAATACTTCATTAAGGACTTGCCATTGATCGGCATCATGAGTAGGTCGCCATCTGAAGTCATAAGGCGGTATGCTCCGTTTGAATAGACTGTTTCTATCACAAACGGTCCTTCCCATTTAGGCTGGAATTTGCCTTTGGTCTTATGCGTCATAATCATCGGTCGTCTGACGGTTAAAACCAGGTCTCCTTTCTGGAAGACCCTCTGTTTGACCTTCTTATTGAAGGTCTTTGAGATTCGAGCTTGATATAGCTCAATATGTTGCTGAGCTTGAAGTCGCTTCTCATCTAGGGCTTCGAGCTCTTGAAGACGCAGACGATCATTGTCTTCTGATGTGATCTTAGTCATTAGAGCGACTCGTAACGACGGCGTCTGGATTTCCAATGGGATGACTGCTTCGCACCCATATACCAAGGAAAAAGGCGTATTACCTGTCGGTGTTCGAACCGTGGTCCGGTAGGCCCAAAGACATTCGCCAAGCTTTTCGTCCCAATCTCGCTTGTTCGAGGAGACGAATTTCTTGAGTAGCTTGATGATCGTCTTGTTGAATGCTTCCGCTAAACCATTGGCGGTAGGATTATAGGCGGTTGAAGCCACATTCTGAATTCGGTATTTATCGCAGAACTGATAGAATATTTGGCTTATGAATTGGGGACCGTTGTCGTGGATGATCCGCCTAGGGACACCAAATCGATAGATGACATGGTGTTTGATGAAGTTAACACATTAGAGGTCTTGACTTCAGTTAATGGTATAGCCTCCGCCCACTTTGAAAAGTAGTCGGTTATTGCAAGGATGAACCGGTGACCTTTCGTCGAAGAGGGACTAATTGGCCCTACGACATCTACTCCCCATGCTTCAAATGGCCATGAAGCAACAGTCGGGTGGAGCAGCTCCGAAGGCTGGTGTATGAAGTCCGCATGAATCTGACATGCTTTACACCTTCGTGCATATTGGATGGCATCGGCTATCATAGTTGGCCAATAATATCCCAGCCTATGCAACCTGTCTTTAAGCTTTGGAACTGGCTGATGAGCTCCGCAAATGCCGTCGTGTGATTCTTTAAGCACTTCCTGTGCCTCTGAATTGGACAGGCAATGGAGGAGGACACCGTCATATGAACGACGGTAAAGTGTCTTCAGAGTTGGATCGTAGTAGAAACGGACAGACCTTCGTCTGATAGATGCCGCTTCTTTAGGATCGTCTGGAAGCAGACCGTGCAAAGCATAGTCAATGAGAGGAAAGCGCCAATCTCTCGGATCAAGATCCGTGGAGACATTATAGACTTCTCGAGTTCTTAGCATGTGCTTGGAGCATACAAGATGTCGAGTTGTGACTGTGAGGTGATACTCGGTGTCGGCTGGCAAGGCTAGTGTCGTTGCTAATGCAGCAAGAGAGTCCGCCTTGGTATTCTGAGTTCGAGACACGTGCCCGATGTAGAAACCTTCAAATAGGTTGGCCAATTCAACGGCCGTGTGATAATAAGGCACCAAGTCCTCATGGCGGACTTCGTATTCGCCTTTAACCTAATTGATGATCAGTTTTGAATCGCCATAAGCTTTGAGGTAGCGTACCCCCATTCCATGGGCGAGCTGAAGACCGATGAGCAAAGCATTATATTCTGCTACATTATTGGAGCATGATTTTGTCAAAGAAAATGCTCTGGGAAGAACATGGTTCTGCGGGGAGATAAACACAACCCCCACTCCGGCAATAATCTTGCCTTTAGGGCCCATTCGCGATGCTTCATCAAAGAACATCTGCCACACTTCCTCTTCTGAGGTTGCATAAGACTCGAAGACTTCATCAGGGATATCTTCGTGAAGTTTTGAATGTTCCGGAACTGGATGAGTAGCCAAGAACTCTGCAAGGGCCTGGCCTTTAACCGCCTTCTGAGGGGTGAAGATCATGTCGTATTGAGACAATAAAAGTGCCCACTTAGCCAATCTTGAATTCAATGATCCTGGCTTCGTCATAAGAAGACGCAATGGGTTTACTCTGGAGATGACATGTATGGTCTGGCCGACCAAATAATGTCGTGTCTTCTGAACAGCGAAGACGAGAGCTAAACACTCTTTCTCGATAGGGTTGTAGCGAGATTCCGCTCCTATGAGAGTTCTGCTCAGATAATAAATGGCCTGCTCGTGGCCATTGTTGTCCTTTTGAGCGAGGAGGGCACCGAGGGAGTAGTCCAGAGCTTTTACATAAAGCAAAAATGGTTTCCCTGATGTAGGAGCCACCAAGACTGGAGGTTTTGTGAGGTACCTCTTGATGTCTTCATATGCTTCCTGACAAGCTTGATCCCATACGAAGGAAGTGCCCTTTTTCATGAGTCGGGTGAACGGTTGACAGCGGCCTGAGAGATTTGCAATGAATCTTCTGATATAAGCCAGCCTGCCTTGCAAGCCCCTGAGCTCTTTGAGGTTCCTTGGTGGATGCATGCTCTGGATGGCTTTAACTTTGTCTGGGTCAAGATGAATCTCCTTTGATGTGACAATAAACCCAAGGAACTTGCCACTTGACACTCCCAAGAAGGATTTTGTCGGGTTCATTTTCAGTTGATGAGCCCGCATTATGTCGAACGTCGTTCTCAGGTCGCGAAGATGTTCATTCTTGTTGCGGCTTTTGACGGCAATGTCGTCGACATAGCACTCCACCGTTTTTCGAAGATGATCGTGGAAGATCGTACTCATTGCCCGCTGGTAGGTTGCTCCAGCGTTTTTCAGTCCGAAGGGCATTACAGTGTAGCAGTATACCCCCAATGGTGTTCGGAACGAAGTATGCTTCTCGTCGTCGGGATACATCTTAATCTGGTTGTATCCTGAAAAGCCGTCCATGAAAGACATCCTTTCGAACCCACATGTGTTGTCAATCATGACGTCGGTGATGGGCAGTGGGAATTCGTCTTTAGGACAGGCCGTGTTGAGATCACGATAGTCGATGCAGATCCGTATTTTCCCATTCTTTTTGAGGACGGGGACGATGTTGGCAACCCAATCTGGATGTTGTTCCTCCCGGATGAAGCCACATGCAATAAGCTTGTGAACTTCAGCTTCGATAGCTTCCATGATGTTTGGGCGAAACCGACGTTGTTGCTGCTTGACTGGCTTGAC
Organism: Agave tequilana; assembly: GCA_038442645.1. Classification (NCBI taxonomy): domain Eukaryota; kingdom Viridiplantae; phylum Streptophyta; class Magnoliopsida; order Asparagales; family Asparagaceae; genus Agave; species Agave tequilana. The sequence continues at coordinate 45,743 of JAVJIF010002468.1, read as the reverse complement.
GTCGGGCTTGATGTTAAGACAGTGCATGGCGACTTGCGGATCAAGTCCAGGCATGTCTTCGTAGCTCCATGCGAAGACGTCTATATACTCCTTTACGAGTATTATCAATTCTTCCTTCTCTGTAAGTGATAGGCTTTCACTTATAAAGATGGGCTTGGGGTAGTCTTGATTACCCAAGTTGACCTGCATCACCTTGTCTTTAGTAGGTGGCTCACGCAGTTCGAATCTCCTTTCCCACTAGAGGTTTAATTGCTGGCCCATGATTCCTTATCAGTAGCTTCTGCAGGCTCCAATTGACTGCTTGAAGTCATATTAACGGTGAGGTTTTCGAACATCATTCCCACACTAATATCCGAGTCCCACTCAGAGGATGAGGCCGAATGTGATGGAATTGGTTCATCGTTTTTGAATTAAACCGTTGCTGACGATGTGGGTGTAACATATCCCAACCCCATGCGTGTACTATCATAGTAATTTGCAGGCTTCCCTTTAGGCACAAAGTTCCTCATCAAGCCGCGCCTTCCTTTTCCAAAATTCAGGCCTGCTCCATGTTTCAAGTCGTATCCCATTTTCTTCATAATATGGCGCGCCGGCCGCGCGTAATGGAAGAACTGTGGAGTGTCTGAATTTGAACTTGAATCTGCAACTGTGGGTCCCTGTGGCTGGGTTCTACCGAAGATTATCGGTAACTGCCCTTGTTTGGACGGAGGGATCACCAGCGTAGCCCCTTCCATAGCTTCCATAGGTGTGCTAGCCGCACTCGGCTTATGTAAGGGCATGTGCAGAGAGCCATCCGTAATGAATTCAAATAGCCCAACACTCGCAGGATAATCAAAGAAATATTATCATTAATTACCCATTCACCTTCATCCTCTGAAGGAGTATTACATTGGGGATTATTGAGACATGCTATAATTGGTTCACCAATCAGAATAGCTGGCATGCCTGCTTCGGATTCTGAATCCGCCTCATTGCCACTTTCATCATCGTCTGGCAATGGTTCTTTAGGTGTCCCACCGGCCTCTTGATACAGGAGAGCGTCAGTGAAGTAATTTTTCACCCCTTTGAATGGTTATTTCTCAGCAAAGACAGTTCGTACTGTCGCGTCATCTTCAACATATTTGAAGCATTGGTGCAGAGTAGAAGGAACGATCCAGTTGGCATGGATCCACGGTCGTCCTAGCAGCAGGTTATATGACGTATCGGCGTCAATGACATAGCATGTCACTTCTGACTTCAGGCTCCCGATTCTGCAGCGGAGCCGAATTTTCCCAAGTGGGTGACTGCTCCCGGTGTTGAAACCGTATATTGTAGTAGTGGTTGCGAATAACCTGTACAGCGGTATGCCGAGGAAGTAGAGAAGCCTTTTGGGGATGATGCTGAGTGCGGACCCCGGATCGACTTGTATTCTTTCAATGCACGTTGAACCGATATATCCGGTGTAGTACAGAGGTCGATCGTGCTTGTTGTCTTTGAGAAGCATATCTTCCGCCATGAATGTAATAGCGGGCACCTTGGATTGTGTATGATGACATTCTGGGCAAGGAGACTGAACGTCGTCGTTAAGGATCTCAGGCATGCATGTCAGAAAGGATTCTGAATTGGCTAGCGCATCCCTGAGTGCTTCTCTTGTCTCTTTTGAGAGGCGAAGGAGCTCGTGTATAGTGATACGAGCTGGGATATTGGCCAGCTGAGCCAATATGTCAAACCGAAAGGGCGTATCAAACCTTGGCCTGGTGGTTTCTTCAACACGTGGTCGAATCGTACCTCCTTAGGCCTCTCTTTTCCCTTGGTTGGGATTGGAGTGGATGCTGACATTGGTACCGACGTCGTTTGCCGTTGTATCTCGTCAGTAGACTTTTCATACTGCCTCAAGTATGATTTTCCGGATCGGGTGCCCGTCTGTTGAGGCGTATCGGCTTGCGCCGTTCAAGCAAGCTTTTTCCCTTCTGAATCGTTGAGGGAAGCTGATGTAAGATTACCATCGTCTGGCAGGACAGAGATGACATTGCAAGATTTGCCCTTTAAATTGGGCTCCTTCGAATCCCGCTGTACTTCTTGGACGAGGTCCGGGTGTATCCAAATGACTTCCCCCGTCTCTAATGTTAGGGGAACGAGGCCCTTATTATCTTGAGTCATGGCTGGAGGGTGTCTGACTTCCAACCGTGGAGCGGGGGCTGGGTAGGTCCCGTCAGGAACCGTGACCTTTTGGGTGCTGCCGAACTCAAGAGTCACCATATTGGCAGTGACTTTCTTCTGCTCCGTCTTCAATGTCAGAACCCCGGCATCGATCAGGGCTTGTATTCTGTCCTTGAGGACATAACACTTGTCAGTAGGATGGTGGATCATCCTGTGATAGAGGCAGTATTTAGGGTCGTTTGTGCGCCCTATCTCATTGGGACGCCGAGCATCTGGCAGTTTCATTTTGTTCCCTTTGTGGAGCAGATGGAATATCGTGACCACCTGATCGTCTTTGAAGGAGTACTGCTTTGGAGGGAACTTAGGCTCCTGATTGTTGAAGCCGCTCTTCTTGGCCTTCGACTGCACATCTCCGGATAACTCCACAGACATAGTCTTTTTGCCTTTAGCATGAGAAGATTGCGGTAGGTCGCTACGCCCTTTGTTGTTCATCCCCCACTTGCCTCTAGGGGCGGATGGTTCGAACTTTTTAGCCGACTTCTCGGCTATCTCTGCTTGTTCGACCAATTCCTTCCAAGTGTGGGCTTTGACAGCCCCCATGCGAACTTCCACTTGGTCTAAGTGAAAATCACCTAGAGGGGGGGTGAATAGGTGATATAGCTAATCTATGAACTCAATGCGGAATTTAAAAACTTAATGCAATACACTCAAGTATGATCAACAAATGATGCACACACAACCAAGCCAAGCAAATATGAATGCACAATATGAATAGTTGCAAGGCACAAAGTAAAGAGAGAGATAGAGAGAGAGTCAATGGATCAAGCGCAAACAACAAGATATGTTTCGAGGTTCGAGCACCAAGCTCTACATCCCCGCCTTCGACACACGAAGGATTTCTAATCCACTAGCTAGTCCACAAAGAACTCTCACAAGGAGTACCCAACTCCTCTCTTTACAACCACAACCTCCTCCTTGAGGCAAGCTCCAATCCAACAAAACAATCACCTCACAACTTGAGGGATTAGCACAAAGCAAACACAAGGATCACCTCACAACTTGAGGGATACAACCCAAGGCACAAAGCCAAGCAAAAATTGGGTTTATAACTTGGTGGTCTAAACAACAACCACAAACAATCTCTTTCTCCCACACAAAGATCCTATAGAAGAGATAGTAGATTTTAGCTCAAGTGTGGAGAAAACCAATGGAATGGAAATTAAAATCACAAAGAAAATCCTTGGGAAAAACTGAAACCAAGATATAGAAGTTCAATCAAAATCTTTTCCCAAAAACCCTTTTCTTTGGTTTTCCAAACCCTAGCAAAAACTCCAAATAGATTGTTCAATATGAGTTCAAAAACTTCTTTTGATTGCTGTGAAAACACTAGAGAGTAAGGAAAAATTAGCACAAAAATTCTTAGAGAAAACAGGCTATGAATGGGGTATTTATAGCCCCAGAAAAATATAGCCGTTGGCAGCAGAAACTGCCAGAAATACACTGCCGGTCGACCGTCCAACGGTCAAATTCTGCCCGTTGCCAGCTACAGGTCGACGCCCGGTCGACCCAAACAAATAGAGAGCTCTGCTCTCAGATCCGGTCACCCTGACGGTCGACCGTCCCTGTGTCTGCCAAACGTGCATAGATCTGTGCACGTCGGTCGACCGACCCGGTCGACCGACTTCATCCCAAGTCGACTTGGTCAGTTGACTAGTCGACTGGTTGAAGCCTGGAACAGAAATTTGGGTCAGAAAAACAGTTTAAAAATATTTTGAAAAATCTTTTAAGTCTTCTAAAAATCCACAAAACTTGTTTTAACATTTTATATTGAAACACAAACAAGTGATAAAAATTTCAACTCAAATATCATGTAATTTGAACTATTTTTGTGTCTTATCATTTTTACTAAAAACCAAAAACTGTATTTTCTAAAACTTGGATTTTGAATAGAAAATACGTTTTGTCCAAAACTCTTCCAAATACGAAAACATGATATTTAAACACTTTGAAGCATGATGCATATGGATAGAAATCCAATATACATGAAACATATATATATCATAGTTTTTGTCTTTAATTCCAAAAATAAGTTTTGTTAAAACACAAAACCTAAAACACATGAAATAGGTATATCAAAGTAAGTTTGTCTAAGAGTTGAAGCATGCATGTATATAGAACAAATCCAATATACATTAAACCATGTAAACTTGTTTTGATATAAAATCTATTCATGCAAACCAAGATCGGTTTAAACCAAAAACCGAAAACCAATATTTAAAACGTGAAACGTGTGTGTTGTGAACTTGAGCATATCATACTATTCTAATCTTTACAATTTGGATCTAAACACAAAACTAAAACTATGGTACCGATGTCTTCTTGTAGAGCGCAATCTCCAAGCCGACTCGAACCAAAACTCCGTGATTCTCCGAGCTTGACTCCAATGAGTGCTAGATATCATCTTGATGCTCGGGCTCTTGAATCAACATGTGAAAGCTTCCAAGTCATCTTGTTGAAGCTAATCACCAACTAATATCTTGATTAATGATCTGAAACTAAATAACACAAGATTATTAGTACACATAACTACATGAGTTAATCATCATCAAAACTAGAGTGGAAGACCTTTGGGCCAACAATCTCCCCCTTTTTGATGATGACAAAACTCATGGAGTTATATATGCATGGATTAAAGTTAAGCTTCAAAGAAGCTCCCCCTTAACTCATGCATAACATAAACAATAAATATATTCAATGAATATTAAACATGAAACATGCATAGATATGCATAAAACAATAAATGGTTCTAGATACCAATGAAAGATACCAATGAAATTTGTAAATACAAATAAACATGCTCTAGATACCAATTTCCAATGAGATTTTCAAAAACAAATAAACATGCCTCTAGATACCAATTAACAAAATCAAATAAACATGCTCTAGATACCAATTAAACTCAATATATGCAAAACAAAACTAATGATCTAATGATCTCTTTTACAAGCTCTTGATATCAAAACTAAACATGTTCTTTAAATAATGCTTGTGATACCAATTGAACTTAATAAAAACATAAAACATGCATATAAACTGAAATTCTTCTCCCCCTTTTTGTCAATCATCAACAAAGGGGTTAAAAACAAATATGATACCAATTAAAAATGTGTCAATGAAGTGCATCTAGATACCAATTAAAAGTGAAACTATACCAATTGAAAAACAAAAATCTTGATACCAATTGATAAGTAAACAAACATCATATCAATTGTAAATAAACAATCTTGATATCAATTGAAATTAAACATAACAAATTTTGAATTTCTAAACATAAATGTTGATACCAATTGAAATTAAACATAGATCTTAATACCAATTGAAATTATTATTTTTAAGTATATAAACAAATTTGATTTTGATACCAATTGAAATTATTGTCAATTGAAATTATTATTCTTTATCATAAAGTAAGGGAGTGGAATACTAAATACCAATTGAAAGAAGAAATACAAGATTTTCTCCCCCTTTATGAAATACCAATAAAAACTATGATAAGGCTTGAATTAAGATCCCAATTGAAAGCTAAATCAATTGAAACAAAGTTAAAGTACAAGCTTATCATCATAAACAAGATTTGTGCTTAAAGATATAGGGATATAGTAAGCACAAATAAAACATATATGTATGAAAATTAGATACCAATTGAAATTGATATTCTTTGAAATGAAAGCATACATACATTCAAATATATGAGTATACAAGAAATGTCAAGATTGATACCAATTGAAAGAATTCAATGATACCAATTGAAACAACAATAAGATCAAGTGTATACATCATATTCCTACCACCCATTTCATATTCAAGTTTACTATGATTTTCACTATAAAGCATACATGAGCATGATCTCCCATCCAACCACTCGTAGATGGTAGGGTTTTCAAAAATAGGTTTACAAATATAGTATGTTTGAAAACTACTACCAAGGAAGAATATCACAACTAGTTATATGAATCAATTAGTACGAGATCCTTCAAACAAGGAATAACAAAAATATTTTTCATGAAGACACGTGTAAACCACATGGCACTAAAACACTCAAAATCCATATAGCACAATTTGTACTCATGAAAACTAAGTCATGAGAAAACATTAAATAAGGTGAGTGTACAAGTGTTGTGAGAAACACATCAACATGAAAATGGACAATCAAGCTCAATATTGAAAATATGAAATTCATCTAGGATGTGAAATCACCAATTGAAATCATCCAAAAAAAACATGAACTTCATCGTAAATGTGAAATCACCTAGCAAACATGAAATTTATCCAAACGATTTAAACTTCAAGGCATATGTATGTCATGTACAAACTAAAGTATACATACATATCCTAAACATAATGAGACCACAAAAGTATATGCATGAAGGCACGTGGCTCAAGGATGTATATGTATAAATGATAGTTTGGACAAGATGGACATATACATGAAGTTAAAACAAAATATGTAAAATGATGAATACAAGTCAAATGCAAGAATCATCAAAACTAGACTATACTAGTACATCAAGTGAATACAAATGAGCGTTCAAGCACTGTAATACCCCGTTTCCAGAATACGTACTTAGTTGCGTATTCAGCTTTTCGATCGTATTTTTCGATTTACTTCCTGTATTTGACCGATTTCAATTTCTCATTTCATAACTTGTTAAATAGTGAATATCACCCCTCATCATGCTATCTCTTAAACCAAGCATGATACACTCGACTTTTGTATAAAATGGACCAACTTACATATGGGTCGGGGGAAACATGCGGATATCGATATGTGTTCGTGTTTACAGTGGCATTAGGTATATTGTACAATCATATTCGGTCTAACCTGAGGGCCTCCAGGGACCGAGGGGAGTGCTTGCTCCCTATTCCTGAATACTGTCATGACAAAGGGCATACATAAGTCCCTCCTGATAGGCCTTGCGGCTGGTTCCGTCATCAAGCAACGGAACACCCTGGACCGTGGTCCCGGGCATGCACGGGACCCACTGTAAACATAGTTCGTTGATACCCCCGCTGTTCCAATAACAACCTTGTATTACTAGGATATGGATCTATGTGCGCTGGGACGCTGGGTCACATAGCTAGATATCACAGTAAGACAAGTAATAATAATAATAATAGTCGTTAATTGTGGATCATTTGTTGGCCCAAAGGCCATTATCCCGGTTATTTTGATGATAGCAAAACATATTTAGTTATGTATTTAATAATCTTGATTTTGAAGTATTTCAGGTTCAAGAAACAGATTTTGACAACTCCGCTAAAAGACTCACACTTTTGGAGTTTGCCCAACATTTGCATTCCCAAGCTAAAGCACATAGGAAGCTTCGGAATTTGCGTTGAAGAAAAGTTCAAGAAGAAGATCAAGACTTGCTAAAGAATTCAAGATTTGTACTTTGTTTATTTTCATTATAGAATATTTTGTCAAAACTAAATAGTAGAAGTAGAGATATGGGATATCACACACACACATTTTCTAGAGTGGTTTATGGCTTCAAAATAATTTCTATTTCTATTTCCAAACTCAGTTTTTAGTTGAACATATCTATTTTGGAAATACGTTTTTAGAGAGACTAGTTTTTGGGAAAAACATTTTCATTGAAAATCAAGTTTTTATCAAAAGAATTTTTTACCAAGTATTTTACCTTGATAGTAGTATGACACATGCTCATACTCTATGATTTTTCAAGACCAAAACATTTTATCCTAGACCCAAAACCAAAACCCAAAATTTTCCAGGTTCTGTGAATTCTGATTTTTCAGAAATTCACAGTGACCGGTCGACCGGCAGTCGACCGGCACTCGACCGACATGCACATTTGTGCATATGCGTATCAGTCGACCGGGAGTCGACCGATACTCGACCGGCCCCCAACCTGCTGCTCTCTGGAAATGCCAGTCGACCGACCCAGTCGACCGGTGAGCCCCAACGGTCGGATTTTTGACCGTTGGCGGTCGACCGACCCGGTCGACCGGTAGTCTGTCAAAAATTCTGACAGACCCAACAGCTATATTTTCTGACTCTTTGACTTTTGGGATTTGTCTCCAACGAATCTCTTGAGCAGTTTTTGACCCCTATAAATAGGTGGTCACTTCATATGAAATGACTAATGTTTTTAGAGCTATCAAGTGAAATTTTACAAGTGTTGTGAAAAGATTTCTAAAGTTTTCAAAAGAAAAGATTTTTCTCCAAAGCCTAAATTTCCATCACCTTTCTTGGAGCCTATTCCTCTACTTCTCTCTAGTTTTGCACTACACAATCCCATACTCTAAGTCTACTATTTGGTTCTAGGATTGTGCTTAGTGAGCTATTTGTAAAAGTGATCAAGTGTGATCACTTCTATTGTAATTGAGTGAAGTTGTAGAGGCATCGGCCTCAAGGCGAGCTAGTGTGCTCAAGGTGGTGAAGTGTCATCACGGGAGACGGACAAGTGTTGTCCTTGTATTGTTGATCCGGTGGGATCCTCAATAGTGGAAATCCTTCAAGTGTGAAGGCGGGGACGTAGAGCGTGGCTCGAACCTCGGAAACATATCGGCGTGTTTGCGTTTGCTCAAATTTCTCTAACTCTATCTCTTTTATTACTTGCAATTTTACATTGTCCTTTACTTGCAAGAAATATTGTATTGTGTTAATTGTTTAGAGTTAATTTTTTTAAATTCCGCATAATTGCCATTATCATATAGCCATCACCTATTCACCCCCCTCTAGGTGATTTCAATTGGTATCAGAGCCTAACCCTACAACTTAGGTCTAACAACCTTAGGGAGATCCTTTAGTTGGCTATATACATTTGTTGCATTTATTATATATTGTGCATTTTATTCATCATACATGGCATCTCTAGATTTTTCAAGCATTAAGTCCCCACCCAAATTTGATGGCTTGAACTTCCCTATTTGGAAGGTCAAGATGAACCTTTTTCTAAAATCCCTAGGAGTCAAGGTAGCTAGGGCCGTCACCAAAGAATTCATTGAACCCACTAGTGATGAGAGCACATGGTCCGAGGATACCACCAAGGACTATGAAGCTAATGCTAGGGCACAATATGCATTAACACAAGCACTTAATGAAGATGACCTTGCACGCATCATTAATTGTAAATCGGCATATGAAGTTTGGAACATGCTTATTGTGACTCATGAGGGAACGTCACAAGTCAAGAGAGCAAAAGTTGACTTGCTACGTTCTCAATATGAGAATTTTTACATGATTGATAATGAGAGCATTGATGACATGCTCACTCGCTTTACAAAAATAACTAATGCTCTTTCTTCCTTAGGTGACAAGATTGACAACGATCAAAAGATAAGGAAGGTGATTAGAGCTCTTCCTAAAGCTTGGGAAGTCAAAGCGACAACCCTCAAAGAGCTAAATGACAAAGAGGAGATGGACTTCTCCGGCTTCATCGGCAATCTCAAAACACATGAGATGGAGATGAAGGTACGAGAAGAAAGGGAGGCACCCAAGAAGAAATCAATAGCCTTCAAAGCCGCTCCAACCATTCAAGACGAGGATGATTCATCGGACGAGTGCGATGAAGACTTCGCCATGCTCATCCGGAAGGTGGGCAAGATGTTCTATAAGAAGGGAAGACAAAGCAATTTCCGGCGAGGGAAACCTCAAGGGAGATTTGAAAGAAAAAGAGAGGAGCCCGGTCCTTGCTTCCATTGCAAGAAGATTGGTCACCTCATTGCCGAGTGCCCCGCTCTACAAGCAACCACATCCAAGAACGGGCAAAGAAAGAAGAAGGCCATGGTGGCTACTTGGGATGACACGGAGTCGGAATCCGAAGAGGAAGTCGACGCCGCGCACATGTGTTTCATGGCACATGGGGAGGATGTACCAAAGGTAACTCTAGAAAACACCTTAGAAGATGATGATTTGACTATGGATGAACTTGCACATTTCTTTGAAGAATTGCAAAATAGGTATGAAATTTCACAATCTCAAAATAAGAAATTAAAAAGAGAAAATGAGGCTTTAAAACATAAAGTAGAAATAGTTGTTAAAGAAAAAGATGTTTTATCTAGTGCATTTGAAAAATTGAAAAATGATTTTGAAAAATATAAACTTGCAAATAAGGGTAAAACCCCTTGGTTTCAATTGATAAAAATGATTTTGTTGAGATCCAAAAGCGTGTTGATGCCTTGGACTCCACACTTAAAATTTGTGCATTTGATTTGAAAAAGATAGCTTCTAAATTTCCTAAGGGAGTACCCCAAGGGAAACATGCACCTCATACACATACACATGCACGGAAACATACTCACACTCACAAGCATGCATACATGTATGGTAGTGGTAGGATTTTTGTTTGCACTCATTGTGGCCGCAAAGGCCATCTAGAAAAATTTTGTTATGCTAAGAATAATGTTAAAAATAAATATGCTTGGGTTCGCCCCGGTACTAACCCTAAAGGACCCTCAAAGATTTGGGTACCAAAAGATCCTCCAAATGTAGGTGACACAGGTGGATCTACTTCCTCCAAGACTTAGGGGGAGACGGTGCCCGGGTGGTAGATGCAACTAAGCTCAAAGTTCAAATCTAGCTTGCATCGCTATCGTGGAGGCACCTATTTTTGGAGACTAACCGTAAATTGGTAACATCTCCATTTAAGAGTTTATTTTTTAATTTTGTATATACAATTGTTTTAGGATTGCTAGTTTAGTTTTATGCTTCATTGATACATGATTAGTATAAACTTGCAACTCTAACATGATTGTATATACCATGTTCAATTTTGATCTCTTTTTGACATGTATACATATGTATGGAATTGTTAGTTTGCTTTTGTTCATAATTGATACATGCTTATATAGAACTACCCTTCTATCATATTGTGTACATGCCTTGTATTAATTTTCATATTTTGTATTGTTATGCCTTTTGTCATACTTGTCCACATGTCCAATTTTTTTGTGTATCTATATGTATAGTTTAGATTTTGTGATTATATACTTGTATACATATAGACCTATTTTTCAAAAATAAAATAAAACTTTTTGAAAATTTTCATAGTTGAGCAAATACCTTAAAGATGGCAATTGCGCACCTCAACTCATTCAAGAGGAATCAAGAGGATGAAGTTCAGAACCCGTCACTGGGTATTCGGCTTCAACATCTTTATACCTTTGCTTAAATATGTAAAATAAAATTAAATAATTTTGTGTGAAGTTTTGTTGATGTGATCACTAAATAAAGATTTAAAAATAATTGATTGTATCCCTGAATATTATAATATAACATATTTTTATTTATAATAATTTATAAAATTTTTTTTCTTTCAGAACCTGGTAGCAGATTTTTTCAGACTTACCGGTCGACTGGCCCCTAACCCCAGTCGACCGGCTCTGTCTGAGAAAAATTTTTGATTTTTTCTGTGCTACCGGTCGACTGCTGGTATAGGGCCAGTCGACCGATTTAGATGCAGGACTCTCTGTTTGTTTTCGGTCGACCGGTCCCTCATTACCAGTCGACCGATAGTCGCATTCTGGCATATATTTGACCTTTTCCCACTGTTTCGCATTCTCTCTCTCTCAGTTCTCTCACCAGCGACCGCAGACCCATTTTCCCCAAAATTTCCTTCTTCCAATCCGTTCAACTGATCCTAAAATCCTTCAAAACCCATTTCAATCCTCTCAATTCTAACTCGGATCTTCAATTTCAAGCCGATCCATCCGTCGGATTCTCAAAATTTCTGGATTTCAGGCTAGGGTTTCAGTTTTTCTCAAAGGTAAAAATTTCGAATTTTTCACTTGTTCCTTCTTTCTAGATTAGATCTATCATTTCATTTGTCTTCATATTAAGTTGATTATCTATCTAGATCGTGCTTTTGCGTTCAAAAACCTAAAAATTGGATTTTTTTCATGGCTCCAAAGAGACATCGTTCTGAGAAGGGAAAGGGCATTGCCCAATCCTCAACTCAAGCCCCTAGGTCTGAACCTATGTTCCGTAACGATCTTGCCTCTGATCGTTATACTCACTTAGCCCCTAGGAATACCATTTCAGGTAGATTTGTGGCTATGCATGATTTCGAACATTTAGATATCCCCCAAATACTTCGTGCTAACAATCTTGTAGATTTTCTCTCCATTAGGGAGAAGGTTTACACTTCTTTGGTTCCCTACTTTTATGCAAATTTTGAGTTTAGTGGGAACCGGATCATTTCCGGGTGATGGGTAGGGACATCAACATCTCCCTAGGTCAATTTGCTAGAATTCTTCATCTTTCCACTGATGGAATAGATGTTTACTCCTTTGACCTACATGATTTTCCTGGATATCCGGAGGGTGAGTCTTCACTCACCGCATCCACTCTTCTTCACCAGGATGACAATCCCGATCTGGTGAGGAATGAGATTGTGAGTCAGTATACTCTCCAATCTCAGGTCCTTGCTAAGATTGTCTTTCATAACATCGTGCCAAAATCCGGTGAATTTAGCCATGCTCGAGGTCCTGTTCCCTTGATTATCTATTGCCTCCTTAAAGGCATTAAGATAAATTTCCCTCGAGTGATCGCTTCTCACATGAGTGGTGATCAGATTCGTACTGCTGGTAGGAGTCTGCCTTACGGCATGCTCATTACCCATTTGCTTAGGGCTCTAGATTTGATTTCTCTGGTCAAGCCCCTTCAAAACCCTCTTCAGATTTCAATGCTGCTGCCCTGAAGATGATGGAAGCTCAGTTGCGTCGACAGCAGCTGTGCAACCACCACCTGTTCCGCAGCTGATCCAGCTCCACCTCCTGTTTTTCCTGCTCCTGAGTTTCATGGTGCTTCTGCTTCTGAGGTCCGCTCGCAGATCGAGGCACATCAGGCCTGGGTCGGTGAGCAAGTCTCTGCACTTCGTGCAGATATGGCTGCTCGTGATGCTTCTCTTCGGGCAGACATGGAGGCTCGTGCTGCGATGGATGCTACTTTTCGGGCGGAGGTCCGGAACGACTTGTCATATATGGCTGAGTCCATGAGATATGTGGACGTTCAGTTCCAATCTCTGTTCTCTAAATTGGACATAGTCGTTCCTGATGGGACTCCGGGAGCTCGTCGTCTTCCTGCTGCTGGTCCTCCTTTCCCTCCCAGAGCTCGCGTGTCTGTTCCACCACCGCGCCCCAGAGTTGATGCCGTGGATACAGAGGAGGTAGAGTCCTCTTCTTCCTCAGATGATGGTGATGACCAGACGATGGCCGAGGGCTCTGATGATGACGAGGAGGAGGATGATGAGGCGACTGAGTGATGATGCTGCTGAGTGACCTCCCCTTTGTTGATGATGTCAAAAAGGGGGAGAGTTATTTGGAGAGAGATATTTTGTTATGACTCTTTTGATATTTTGTTATGTACTTGACTTATTTTGTTGTGTTGGACATCTTTTATTTTTTGTGTTGTGGACATGTATTGTTTGTGTGGTATGTATTTATGTCATGTTGAGACTCATTTCCTTTATCTATGATATGACATGTGTGGTTGATATTTTCTATGGGCATGGATGTGTGATGTTTATTTTTTTTATATGTGTGATGCTTATTTTTTATCACTGTGCCTGAGTATGATTTTTGTATATGCTTGTATGATTTTTATATATGCATATGTTGAGGGGGAGCTTCATTTGAAGACTCTACCCAAAATATCTTGTGATAACTACATATGTTTTGCCATCATCAAAAAGGGGGAGATTGTTGGCCCAAAGGCCATTATCCCGGTTATTTTGATGATAGCAAAACATATTTAGTTATGTATTTAATAATCTTGATTTTGAAGTATTTCAGGTTCAAGAAACAGATTTTGACAACTCCGCTAAAAGACTCACACTTTTGGAGTTTGCCCAACATTTGCATTCCCAAGCTAAAGCACATAGGAAGCTTCGGAATTTGCGTTGAAGAAAAGTTCAAGAAGAAGATCAAGACTTGCTAAAGAATTCAAGATTTGTACTTTGTTTATTTTCATTATAGAATATTTTGTCAAAACTAAATAGTAGAAGTAGAGATATGGGATATCACACACACACATTTTCTAGAGTGGTTTATGGCTTCAAAATAATTTCTATTTCTATTTCCAAACTCAGTTTTTAGTTGAACATATCTATTTTGGAAATACGTTTTTAGAGAGACTAGTTTTTGGGAAAAACATTTTCATTGAAAATCAAGTTTTTATCAAAAGAATTTTTACCAAGTATTTTACCTTGATAGTAGTATGACACATGCTCATACTCTATGATTTTTCAAGACCAAAACATTTTATCCTAGACCCAAAACCAAAACCCAAAATTTTCCAGGTTCTGTGAATTCTGATTTTTCAGAAATTCACAGTGACCGGTCGACCGGCAGTCGACCGGCACTCGACCGACATGCACATTTGTGCATATGCGTATCAGTCGACCGGGAGTCGACCGATACTCGACCGGCCCCCAACCTGCTGCTCTCTGGAAATGCCAGTCGACCGACCCAGTCGACCGGTGAGCCCCAACGGTCGGATTTTTGACCGTTGGCGGTCGACCGACCCGGTCGACCGGTAGTCTGTCAAAAATTCTGACAGACCCAACAGCTATATTTTCTGACTCTTTGACTTTTGGGATTTGTCTCCAACGAATCTCTTGAGCAGTTTTTGACCCCTATAAATAGGTGGTCACTTCATATGAAATGACTAATGTTTTTAGAGCTATCAAGTGAAATTTTACAAGTGTTGTGAAAAGATTTCTAAAGTTTTCAAAAGAAAAGATTTTTCTCCAAAGCCTAAATTTCCATCACCTTTCTTGGAGCCTATTCCTCTACTTCTCTCTAGTTTTGCACTACACAATCCCATACTCTAAGTCTACTATTTGGTTCTAGGATTGTGCTTAGTGAGCTATTTGTAAAAGTGATCAAGTGTGATCACTTCCATTGTAATTGAGTGAAGTTGTAGAGGCATCGGCCTCAAGGCGAGCTAGTGTGCTCAAGGTGGTGAAGTGTCATCACGGGAGACGGACAAGTGTTGTCCTTGTATTGTTGATCCGGTGGGATCCTCAATAGTGGAAATCCTTCAAGTGTGAAGGCGGGGACGTAGAGCGTGGCTCGAACCTCGGAAACATATCGGCGTGTTTGCGTTTGCTCAAATTTCTCTAACTCTATCTCTTTTATTACTTGCAATTTTACATTGTCCTTTACTTGCAAGAAATATTGTATTGTGTTAATTGTTTAGAGTTAATTTTTTTAAATTCCGCATAATTGCCATTATCATATAGCCATCACCTATTCACCCCCCCTCTAGGTGATTTCATCATTGCCATTTCATCATTATCTTGTATTGCTTTCATTACTTGTTATCCGATATTCATTATACTGTTCCAGCTTTCCTTATTCATGTTTCTTAGCCATTTGGCTGTAGCCTGTTCATTGTTGGGAGGTCCTGACTCCCTTGGATTTGTATGTTCAGATTCAGAGGCTTGGATCGAAGTGGAGCCATCCACAGAGGATCAAGTCTATCTTAGTGAGCAGGCTGATTAGTCCCAGACCCCTCGTGCCAGACTCCTCACTTTTGACTCACGGGATCTTCCTCCACCTAGTGAGCATTTTGTGTACATGTTGTAGACTTTACTTTTTGGACTTGGTTGTGAGAACAATACACTTGTATAGTGTAATGGTTATCATATCCTGTATAACTTTGTATTTATACTTTTGAGTTGGCATATGAATATACCACGCTTTGTCGTATACTCTGATCCCTGTTGTACTTTTATGCTTAGCGTATATACGTGGGGGCACCTTTTGACCTACGTATATACGTCGCAGTGACGTCCCCGTATCCGTGGGATCGGGGTGTTACAGGTTGGTATCAGAGCTTAGGCTCTCAAACCTAAAGTACAATCAAGCAGCAAATTACTGAAATTTGCTAATGCCAACTACAATGTACAAAGTTAATGAGTCCTTCTTGATTCCTTCTTGATTCCTTCCCTTGTGTCCTAAACTCCTTCCATTTGTTTCCAAATTCCAGTTATCTTTTCCCAACTCGGTATGGAGCGAAGGACGGGCCGTAACCACTCAGGGCAAGCGTCGAATGGACCCACGGGAGAGAATGTGGACATTCTGAGGGTCATTCAAACAATGATGGAGAACCAGCAGCAGCAGACAGAACTTCTCCGGCAAGAGTTGACAGCTCCAAAAGAGCAGAGGCCGGGGAATATTTCAGATTTCAGGAGGCTGCAGCCAGCCATCTTCACGGGAGAAGAGAAGCCCTTGGATGCTGAACAATGGTTGACAGACACCTCAGATCTGTTAAATGCAGCCAGGGTACCAAAGGAGAATCAAGTCGAGGTCGCCAAGATACAGTTGAAAGATGTAGCTAGAACTTGGTGGCTTGCTGAAGAGGCCAGACTGGAGAAGCCTGTCACCTGGGACACGTTCTCCAAGAGTTTCTACAGCAGATTCTTCCCTGCTACTGCTCAGAAAGATATGGAAGAGCAGTTTATCAGACTCCAGCAGTGGAACAAGTCCGTGGATGAGTATGCCGCGGAGTTTCTTAGACTTAGCCGCTTCGCGCCGTACATGGTAACGGATGAGGAGAAGCGGGCAAGCAGATTTCAGCAGGGCCTGCAGATGGATATACAAGTATTCCTAATGCCCCAGCAGCTGAAGACCTACTCAGAAGTTCTCACCATCGCTCGAGAGGTGGAGCGTGGGTTAGAGAAGAAGAAAGTGGACTTGATGAAGAACCAGGCCATGAAGAGGCCGTTTGCACCCATGGGAAGAGGAGGCCCATACAGAGCAGCAAAGGTTCAGATGAGGCAACCATTCAGATCAGCTCCTTACCAGATGGCTCAACCAGGTCCTATCTGCAACTTTTGCCAGAAACCCGGACATTCTCAGCAGAATTGCCAGAGGGCAAATGGATTATGTTTGGTGTGTGGATCACGAGACCATGCAGTAGAGACCTGTCCACACAGGAGAATTGAGTTTGCCAACCAAGCTTTGCCGGCACCTCAAGGACCGAATGGACAGAGGGCACCTCCAGGGCCACTTGGGCAGAGGAACCAGGGACCAGTGATGAGGAGAGCTCTTCCCCTTCCTCCACAGCATGTTGTTCGCCCAGTCCAGAGAGGAGCCAGGACTGCAGCAGGGCGTGGTAGAGGTCAGGCTTATAATCTGACTGCAGAAGAGGCTGAGGCTTCAGAGGAAGTGATAACAGGTAACATCAGAGTTCATTCAAAACCTGTTCTCGCTCTATTCGATTCAGGCGCATCCCACTGTTATATCTCAGATCATTTTGTGGCATTGCATTCTATACCTGTTAGATCATTAGACCACAAATGGGAGATTAGTACAGGGAATGGGGTAGTCATATCCTCTAGAGTTTGTACTGATTGTCCAGTAGAACTTTGTGATAAGATCTTGGCCATAGATATGCTCGTACTAGACACCAGAGGGTACGACGTAATCTCAGGCATGACCTGGCTCAGTCAGTACTATGCAGTGATTGACTGTAGGGAGAGGAAGATTAATTTCAGGATCCCTCTTCAGCCGGAATTCCAATTCAGTGGAGAAGTGAAGTCTACCAAGGGAAAGACTCGGATGACTACTTCGGAGGTTCAGAAAGGAGTACCGGTGTGGGATGAATTCCCAGGAGTGTTTGCTGAGATCTCAGGACTGCCACCGGAAAGGGTGATTGAGTTCTCTATTGAGACTATTCCTAGAGCAGCTCCTATATCCAAGGCTCCGTGCAGGATGGCACCAACAGAGTTAGAGATTCTGAAGAAGCAACTGCAGGAATACTCAGACAAGGGATTGATTCGGCCAAGTACTTCACCATGGGGAGCTCCAGTACTGTTGGCGAACAAGAAGGATGGTGGTAAAAGGCTTTGTATTGATTATAGAGAATTGAACAAAGTTACCATCAAGAACAAGTATCCCTTACCCAGGATTGATGATTTGTTTGATCAGCTTCATGGAGCCCGAGTATTCTCTAAATTGGATTTACAGTCGGGTTACCATCAGCTGAGGGTAAAGAAGGAAGATATTCTGAAGACGGCATTCAGGACCCGTTATGGCCACTATGAGTTTCTAGTTATGCCTTTCGGAGTCACTAATGCCCCTGCAGTTTTCATGGATTTGATGAACCGAGTGTTCTCGCCCTATCTGGATCAGTTTGTTGTTGTTTTATAGATGACATCCTGATCTATTCAAAGAACAACAGGGAGCATGCAGAACACTTGAGAATTGTGTTGCAAACTCTCCAGCAGGAGCAGCTTCATGCTAAGAGGAGCAAGTGTGATTTCTGGTTGGACAGTATAGCCTTCCTTGGACACATGGTTTCAGCAGAAGGAATTTCAGTTGACCCCAGCAAAGTCCAGGCGGTGAAAGATTGGCCAATTCCAAGGACGGTGACTGAGATTAAGAGTTTTCTTGGACTAGCTGGATATTACAGACGCTTTGTCCAAGATTTCTCCAGGATTGCAGCCCTATTAACCCAGCTCACCAGGAAAGGGGAAAGGTACATTTGGACAGAGGATTGTACCGCAGCATTTGAGCAATTGAAGCAGAGGCTCATTTCAGCTCCAATCTTGAAGACTCCCTCAGGGAGAGGAGGGATGGTCATATTCAGTGATGCATCAGGAAAAGGCCTGGGATGTGTACTTATGCAACATGATCATGTTATAGCATATGCATCTAGGCAACTGAAGACTCATGAGCGGAATTACCCAACTCATGACTTGGAGCTAGCAGCTGTGATATTTGCATTGAAGATCTGGAGGCATTATCTTCTGGGAGATAAAGTGTTGATATACACGGATCACAAGAGCCTCAAGTATATCTTCTCACAGAAAGAGTTGAACATGAGGCAGAGGAGGTGGCTTGAACTTATGGCGGACTATGATATTGACTTGCAATATCATCCAGGCAAGGTCAATACAGTTCCAGATGCACTGAGCAGGATGCCAGAGAATAGAGTGCTAGTCCAAATCACTCAGCAGAGGGAGTTGATTCAAGACTTCATCAGATTGGACTTACTGTTGGTTCGAGGAACTGAGAAGGCAGGACAGTTTATGACTTTACAGATTCAGCCAACATTGATAGATGAGATCAAAGAAGCTCAAAAGGGAGATCCCAGATTACAGAAATTCTGAGATCAGGTAGAGGCTGGATTGAGGACTGATATCTGTATTCATCCAGATGGTGCTCTATATTTTGGTAGCAGACTTTGTGTTCCCCAAGGAGAAGTCAGACAGAAGATCTTAGAGGAAGCACACAGTTCAGCATATTCCATACACCCGGGGGAAAAAGATGTATCAGGACTTGAAGAAGCAGTTTTGGTGGAATGCTATGAAAAGGGAGATAGCTCAGTTTGTAGCCAAGTGCTTGGTGTGCCAGCAGATAAAGATAGAGCATCAGAGATCAGCTGGACTTCTTCAACCTTTGCCGATACCCGAATGGAAGTGGGAGCACATCACCATGGATTTTGTTACGGCATTACCTCGAAGTCCTAAGGGTAATAATGCCGTGTGGGTAATCATTGATCGCCTCACCAAGTCAGCCCACTTCATACCATTCAGGGTGGGTCAGTCAACAGAGGTTTTGGCAGACAAATACATGAAGGAGATAGTTCGTCTTCATGGAGTTCCAGTCAGTATTGTTTCAGACAGAGACACCAGATTTAGATCTCATTTCTGGGAAAGTCTCCAAGAAAGTTTGGGAACTCGTCTGAAATTCAGTACATCATATCATCCTCAGACAGACGGACAATCTGAAAGGACTATCCAGATCCTTGAAGATATGCTAAGGGCCTGCATGATTGAGTTTAAGGGATCTTGGGAAGATCATCTTCACTTGGCTGAGTTTTCTTATAACAACAGTTATCAGGCAAGTATCAAGATGGCACCTTTTGAGGCACTGTATGGAAGAAAGTGCAGATCACCGATTTGTTGGGATGAAGTCGGTGAGAGGAGACTATTGGGGCCAGAGATCCTGATTCAGACAACAGAGAAAGTCAGAATCATCAGAGATCATCTCAGGGCAGCTCAGAGTCGGCAGAAGAGTTGGGCAGATTCACAGAGAAGGCCATTGGAGTTCCAGGCAGGAGATCATGTGTTCTTGAGGATATCACCGACCAGAGGAGTGATCCGGTTCGGTATTCGTGGAAAGCTGAGTCCGAGATATATCGGCCCATTCGAGATTTTGGAGCGAGTGGGAGATGTGTCTTACAGATTGGCCTTACCTCCATCTTTGGACGGAGTGCACAATGTTTTCCACGTATCTCAGTTGAGGAAGTATGTCAAAGATGATAGTCATATTTTGGATCATTCCGAGCTGGAACTGCAGCCAGATTTATCATATCAGGAGCAGCCGATGGCCATTCTGGATAGAAGTGTGAAGACACTGAAGAACAAGGCTATACCTTTAGTGTTGGTGTCTTGGAACCGGCATGCGCCAGGAGAGGCCACGTGGGAACGAGAGGACGTTATCCGAGAGCGCTATCCTCAACTCTTCACATCTTGATTGGTAAGACTCTTTCCTTCTATTCTTCTCTACCGTTATCTTCCATCTTATCCTTCTCTATCTGTTACTTTTCCTGTTACCTTTCACCTTATGAAATTTCGAGGACGAAATTTTTGTAAGGTGGATGGATTGTAATACCCCGTTTCCAGAATACGTACTTAGTTGCGTATTCAGCTTTTCGATCGTATTTTTCGATTTACTTCCTGTATTTGACCGATTTCAATTTCAAATATCATTTTCCAATATATTAGATTTTATATGATTTTCTGGATTTTTCCTGAATTAAAATGAGTTTCTTCAAAACCGGTGTCGACCAGTGTCACTGATCGATTCCCAAATTTTTATTTTCCAAACAGTTAGGAATTTCTAGAAAGTCCTTTAGGCTTTATTTCTTAGAATCCTGTTTTCTATCTAAATACTTTTTCTGAGAATTTTATGAATTTATGAAAATTCCAACGGAGTCGGTAGATAACTGATTCCGGGATTTTTAGCTTTAAAACTATAAAGTATTTCTTCAAACGGGTTTCACTATAAGTCTTCATACATTATTATTGATTTTTGGTAAAATTTACGAGTCGTTCCGAGATACTTGAATTTCGGACGATTTCGGTATTTTCCGAAATGTTTTCCGCATCTTAGACTTAAACCCAGGAATCTGTGTTCCCGATATTTTCATTTTTGGAGACCAAGAAAATATCTTCATTTTATAAATTCTTTTCCTTTTTCCTTTCTCTTATTTTCCTTTCCTTCCTTCACAAACCACAAGATTTCCAATTTCCAAAAATTCCAATTTTCCAACAAACTCCACAAAACTCCACACTCTTCTACCATTAATGCCCTTCTCTCTCTCTCTCTTCTTTGGCCGGCCATGATTGGCCAAGGGAGACACCTCATCCTCCCCTTTTTATACAAAACCCCCTCTCAAATTCCTTAATTACATCTCCTCTACAAATCCAAATCCTATATAATCTTTTCCTTTACAATTCTTTTCTCTTTTCTTCACTTCACCAAGAAATTAACCTTCACATTTCCTCCTCCATCTCAAACTCAACCACCTACTTCCAAAACAACACCAAGGTCTTCATCTCCTTCTCAAGCAACCACAACTCTTGGATTTGGGATCATATCGTATATCGCCAAAGATCAAGTTGGTGATATCGACGACTACGACCTTTCGGAACTCGTATAAGCTTCACATAACCATTCCTTGTGAGTATTTTTACTCACCAAGACTTGATAAATTCCTATTGTAATTGTGCCTTCATATCTTGTACACATATGACATCAAAATCACATTTTTAAACCATCAAACACAACCACCAGAAAATCTGTTCTGTCACTGTTTTTCCCACGATTAGTCGACTTGACCTAGGGACTAGTCGACTAACCCACCTTAGTTGAAACTTAACCTTTTCTGATTTCACAGTTTTAGTCGACTAGACCAGATTTCCAGTCGACTAGAGACCCCTAGTCGACTATTCTCTTGACCCTAGTCGACTAACCTTTTTCTGAACCAGAAACACCAACTCTCGGCTCCAGTCGACTTAGCCTAGATATTAGTCGACTTGAGACCACTAGTCGACTACTATTTTTACCTAGTCGACTACTTTTTCCTGAAGTAAATCCCAACTCTCTGTATCACAGTTTTAGTCGACTTAGCCCCACTATTAGTCGACTTAGGTATCTGTTAGTCGACTACACATTTCACCATAGTCGACTAACTTTTCCTGAAACAGAATTCCAACTCTCTGGAACCCAGTTTTAGTCGACTCATCCAGACTATTAGTCGACTTAAGACCCCTATTAGTCGACTAACCCTTCCATCTAGTCGACTAATTCTGACTGTTTGACTTAGTTGATTTCTTTCCTGAAATTGGATCTTATCATTGATACATGTGTGACATATTATTCTTGTTCATGCTTCATAACTGGTATTACAGGATATGTTACTGGACAGATCTCACTACTTGTCACTTCATGACATGCTATTGTATTTTCTCATTTCATAACTTGTTAAATAGTGAATATCACCCCTCATCATGCTATCTCTTAAACCAAGCATGATACACTCGACTTTTGTATAAAATGGACCAACTTACATATGGGTCGGGGGAAACATGCGGATATCGATATGTGTTCGTGTTTACAGTGGCATTAGGTATATTGTACAATCATATTCCGGTCTAACCTGAGGGTCTCCAGGGGACCGAGGGGAGTGCTTGCTCCCTATTCCTGAATACTGTCATGACAAAGGGCATACATAAGTCCCTCCTGATAGGCCTTGCGGCTGGTTCCGTCATCAAGCAACGGAACACCCTGGACCGTGGTCCCGGGCATGCACGGGACCCACTGTAAACATAGTTCGTTGATACCCCCGCTGTTTCCAATAACAACCTTGTATTACTAGGATATGGATCTATGTGCGCTGGGACGCTGGGTCACATAACTAGATATCACAGTAAGACAAGTAATAATAATAATAATAGTCGTTAATTGTGGATCATTGCCATTTCATCATTATCTTGTATTGCTTTCATTACTTGTTATCCGATATTCATTATACTGTTCCAGCTTTCCTTATTCATGTTTCTTAGCCATTTGGCTGTAGCCTGTTCATTGTTGGGAGGTCCTGACTCCCTTGGATTTGTATGTTCAGATTCAGAGGCTTGGATCGAAGTGGAGCCATCCACAGAGGATCAAGTCTATCTTAGTGAGCAGGCTGATTAGTCCCAGACCCCTCGTGCCAGACTCCTCACTTTTGACTCACGGATCTTCCTCCACCTAGTGAGCATTTTGTGTACATGTTGTAGACTTTACTTTTTGGACTTGGTTGTGAGAACAATACACTTGTATAGTGTAATGGTTATCATATCCTGTATAACTTTGTATTTATACTTTTTGAGTTGGCATATGAATATACCACGCTTTGTCGTATACTCTGATCCCTGTTGTACTTTTATGCTTAGCGTATATACGTGGGGGCACCTTTTGACCTACGTATATACGTCGCAGTGACGTCCCCGTATCCGTGGGATCGGGGCGTTACAAGCACAAACATATATAAAGGTCTATTTGTAGCTCACTAGTTGTACAAGTATAAATCCTAGTCTTAATGAAAACTTATCATTCAAGAAAGTAGTCAAACATGAAGCATGAAACGGGTCAAAAATCAACAAGATAAATGCAATCAAAACAAAAAGTCATAGTCAACCATATGATTAATATGACAAAGACATGTGCATTAGATCTATGATTAACATGATAGCTAAAACATAAAGAGAACACAAAATATGGGTCCATACTAAACATGGGTGTCTCAACAACTAATCATGTAAAGCATAAGTCTAATAAACATGGCATTCAACATACTAAACAAACATGAGTCATCAAAACAAAACATTATAAACATCCATATGATCATTATGTATATGCATGTACATTAGATCTAGGGCATACATGATAGTACTAAACAAGGTGAGAACACAAAGATAAGATCCATATAAAATATGGGTGCTCAAGTAACTAAACATGTATAACACTAATCTAATCAACATGACATAAGCATAATGAACAATAAAACAAGATAATGCTATGAATAGATGAACATGAAAAGCATGCAAATAAAAATGGGAGTTAGAGAATGATACCAAAACCGATGAAGGTGCATCTCTAGTTCTCCAAACCACGGTGGTCCTCCCACCAAATCCCCTTGAGAATGAAGCATCCAAATGGTTCTCTTTTAAGCTTAGAACGCATCCACCTCAAGGCACCAATACTCTCACGTGATGCGAGAGCTCCCACCTACATCAAAAGTCAAGGAGGTGATTTTTGGTACCCATTTTCTTTTGGGTCCATAGGGGTTAGTACCTTTTCTAACCCAAACAAGATTATTTGCTAAATTCTCAATATGTAAACGATCATAGCAAAATTTAACAAGATGGCCTTTTTGACCACAATGTGTATAAATGTACACATGAGCATACATGTCATGGTTGTGTTCGTGGAAAGCATGTGTATGCCGTGTAGGGTGTGCATGCAAAGATGGACCTTGTTTCTTATGAACCAAGGTTTCCAAACGTGTATGATTTAAAGCACATTGGCTCAAAGTGGAGCCCAAACAATTAACACTTTTCTTCAAAACATTTATATCTTTTTCAATACTTGAAGATAAAGTGGAGTATGTAAGAGGTGTGCTAGAAGAAGAAACTATACTAGCATGGCACACATGAGAATCAATATCAATTTTTAAAGATTCATTTTTCTTTAAAACTAAATCCAATTCTTTTGTAATGGAATCAATTTCATTTTTCAAGGCAAGGTTATCTTTTAAAACAAAATCCAATTTTGAAGATAAAACCTCATTGTTTTTCACAATATCATCACAATCATTTTTGCTTTTCAAAACTTCAATCTCATTAAGAGCAAGGTCTAGTTAAGATCTTAGTGAGTCACGTTCACTAGCGATCTCTTCCTTCTCTTGCAAAACCAATTCAAAATTAGAACACAAATGCGTTAATTCATTTTTCAAAACAAGATTATCCTCTTTCAAAAGTTTGTGTTTTCCAAGAAATTTTCAAGCTTTGTGGCAAGTTCCATATTTAAGGTTTGAGCTTCTAAACAACCATCACAATAGGAACTAGAGCAATCATCTAATTGAGAATCAGATTGTACCTCAAGGGAGTTCTTCCCGTGGACCATGAGGCAATGCTCTTCGGACTTTTCTTTCATAGATCTCCTCAACTTGTTAATAATCCTTGGTAGCTCGGGAGAAGTCAATATGCTCCAAACTGCAAAAGCTGAGTCATAACGATCAAACACCGGCAAAAGATGTTCATTAAGAGATGCTCTAAGTGCTCTAAGTGCTAATGCATTAGCCTTTTTATGTTTCCTACTATTAGGGAATGATTCTAAAGTGGAGGCTTGATAAACAAGATGACCTAGTGATTTTAAATGCCTACTCATATTTACCTTCCAAGTATCAAGTCTAAAATGGTCAAACATAGGAGGGTTATCCATGAGTGCAAACTAAATGAGTGCAAATGAAAATGCAAATGAAGATTAGCAAACCAAGATCTCACTCCTAGGTGGTTAAACTAAATATCAGGAGCGTAGGCTCTGATACCAATTGAAAATCACCTAGAGGGGGGTGAATAGGTGATATAGCTAATCTATGAACTCAATGCGGAATTTAAAAACTTAATGCAATACACTCAAGTGTGATCAACAAATGATGCACCCACAACCAAGCCAAGCAAATATGAATGCACAATATGAATAGTTGCAAGGCACAAAGTAAAGAGAGAGATAGAGAGAGAGTCAATGGATCAAACGCAAACACAAGATATGTTTCGAGGTTCGAGCACCCAGCTCTACATCCCCACCTTCGACACACGAAGGATTTCTAATCCACTAGCTAGTCCACAAAGAACTCTCACAAGGAGTACCCAACTCCTCTCTTTACAACCACAACCTCCTCCTTGAGGCAAGCTCCAATCCAACAAAACAATCACCTCACAACTTGAGGGATTAGCACAAAGCAAACACAAGGATCACCTCACAACTTGAGGGATACAACCCAAGGCACAAAGCCAAGCAAAAATTGGGTTTATAACTTGGTGGTCTAAACAACAACCACAAACAATCTCTTTCTACCACACAAAGATCCTATAGAAGAGATAGTAGATTTTAGCTCAAGTGTGGAGAAAACCAATGGAATGGAAATCAAAATCACAAAGAAAATCCTTAGGAAAAACTAAAACCAAGATATAGAAGTTCAATCAAAATCTTTTCCCAAAAACCCTTTTCTTTGGTTTTCCAAACCCTAGCAAAAACTCCAAATAGATTGTTCAATATGAGTTCAAAAACTTCTTTTGATTGCTGTGAAAACACCAGAGAGTAAGGAAAAATTCGCACAAAAATTCTTAGAGAAAACAGGCTATGAATGGGGTATTTATAGCCCCCAGAAAAATATAGCCGTTGGCAGCAGAAACTGCCAGAAATACACTGCCGGTCGACCGGCCGGTCGACCGTCCAACGGTCAAATTCTGCCCGTTGCCAGCTACAGGTCGACCGCCCGGTCGACCCAAACAAACAGAGAGCTCTGCTCTCAGACCCGGTCGACCCTGACGGTCGACCGTCCCTGTGTCTGCCAAACGTGCACAGATCTGTGCACGTCGGTCGACCGACCCGGTCGACCGACTTCATCCCAAGTCGACTTGGTCAGTTGACTAGTCGACTGGTTGAAGCCTGGAACAGAAATCTGGGTCAGAAAAACAGTTTAAAAATATTTTGAAAAATCTTTTAAGTCTTCTAAAAATCCACAAAACTTGTTTTAACATTTTATATTGAAACACAGACAAGTGATAAAAATTTCAACTCAAATATCATGCAATTTGAACTATTTTTGTGTCTTATCATTTTTACTAAAAACCAAAAACTGTATTTTCTAAAACTTGGATTTTGAATAGAAAATACGTTTTGTCCAAAACTCTTCCAAATACAAAAACATGATATTTAAACACTTTGAAGCATGATGCATATGGATAGAAATCCAATATACATGAAACATATATATATCATAGTTTTTGTCTTTAATTCCAAAAATAAGTTTTGTTAAAACACAAAACCTAAAACACATGAAATAGGTATATCAAAGTAAGTTTGTCTAAGAGTTGAAGCATGCATGTATATAGAACAAATCTAATATACATTAAACCATGTAAACTTGTTTTGATATAAAATCTATTCATGCAAACCAAGATCGGTTAAACCAAAAACTGAAAACCAATATTTAAAACGTGAAACGTGTGTGTTGTGAACTTGAGCATATCATACTATTCTAATCTTTACAATTTGGATCTAAACACAAAACTAAACTATGGTACCGATGTCTTCTTGTAGAGCGCAATCTCCAAGCCGACTCGAACCAAAACTCCGTGATTCTCCGAGCTTGACTCCAATGAGTGCTAGATATCATCTTGATGCTCGGGCTCTTGAATCAACATGTGAAAGCTTCCAAGTCATCTTGTTGAAGCTAATCACCAACTAATATCTTGATTAATGATCTGAAACTAAATAACACAAGATTATTAGTACACATAACTACATGAGTTAATCATCATCAAAACTAGAGTGGAAGGCCTTTGGGCCAACACTAAGAAGTTGTGTCTGCATGTCTGTAAGAGCATGGGTAATGGCATCCCTGCTGGGCACATCAAGGATAAATTTCTGAACCGTTCAATGTAGTCACAGACAGATTCGCCCTTCCTTTGCACAGTGGAGAGGAGCTTGTCCATGGTCACTTCATTATCGTCCTCATAGAAACGAGAGAGGAACCGAGTTTCCAGGTTGATCCAAGAGTTGATAGAGCCCGGGGGGAGACTTCGGAACCAGTCAAATGTCACCCCCTTTAAGGTGCCAATGAATAGCCTAGCCATGATGGCGTCATTGCTTATAACATTACCAGTCTGAGACCGAAAATAGTAGATGTGCTGATTTGGCGAGCTCTTTCCATCATAGGTATGCAACGTTAGTGGTTTGAACTTCGGTGGATATGGCACCGAATCCCACTCCAGCGGATAAGGACGGACTGCCCCTACCTTCTTTAATTCATCCCTCTGAGCTAGGGATGCGATTTGAGCTTGGAGGCCCTTAAGGACTTCGGCGTCTAAGGAAGAACCCTCCTTGGATTTCTCCGGCTTTGGCTGCTCATTGCTGAAGTGTTCCTCCTCATCGTGATTGCTCCTGGCATCGTTGTCATTCTGATTGCTGAGGAGTCGAGCAAGCATCTGTTGAATATTATCCAAGGCTTCTTGCTGGGTTCTGGAAGTTTGCTCCTGAGCTTCCAGGCGCCGACGAAGGTCGTCGTTGACGTTATCAGCCATATTGACTGATGCTCTGTCTGTTCGTACCGAGCTAACTGTCGCCGAAGAGGCGTACCCACTATCTTCATCTTCTTCGTCGATGATGATTGGAGTGGTCTCCTGGGCTGTGACGAGGCTAGGGCCGTCGAGGAAGAAGGCTGCTCGTAACTGTAGGGTATCGCCACCCTGGATCTGGTATTTCGGAAGACACCTTCTTCATGCACCAAGACTTCGCCTAAGCCTGGGGGTGTAGTCTGGATCTGGGAAGCTGCGGGTGTCGTCAGATGCTTGACTTCCTTCGCGTAACTCTCGTCCTCTCCCAGTCATGTTAACGGATGTGGAGGCTGGATCTCATGAGGTGCTCCTTCTGCGATGCTTCATAGGGAGATGCACAGACAGCCGATCAAAGACTGATTGCCGGCATGGAGGAGTGGCGAGGATTCGTCGTGACCGGCAACGAGCTGAATGGATTGTCACCAGCTGGCATCCCCTTTGTTGACAACAGGGGGAAGTAGTTCGGAAAGACACCGACTTCCGCGTGTTCGCCAAGAATTCTCGCAAGTCAGGCCCATGGGAGCCTACATAATCCTGTATAGAGGCCTTTCTAGAGCGTACATAGGATGATATTCCGTTCCTCTTATCCCTGCGGAAGGGATTAGCACTGAATAGTACTTCAGTTCTAGCTTCGCCAACAGGTGCGAGCTTAATGTTTGACGAACTAGAGAGCGGAGCACGCTGTGGTGCTTTACCCACTATGCCGCTGCAAAGGGGATTTGCCTTAGATAACACTCTGGCCCTAGTCTCTCGGCTATGGACGTAGTGAGTATGCTGTGGTACAGTAGCTTCGCTCATAAGAACGATGCTGGCACAAGGCATTGCTGCTCTTGAATTGGGCGACGGTATGATTGCCGTCTTGACTTTATGATTGGAGCAGACAGTCATCTTGCCTTTTTCTTCGCGAGAGGCGCGGTTTTGGCGTAGCTACGCCTGAGGCTTCGGCCAGAGACTTCTGTTTAGGCCTCCACATCCGCTTTAGCAGAGGATATTTAGGTTCACAAGGAACCTGATTAGCCACACGCGAGGCTGAGGGTGTTGGCAGAATTCTGCTTCCGACTTCTGCTTTGAAACCTTGGTCGTGGAAACCTTCCTATGCTTCCGTGCTCGAAGCATCGGGCCACCCCCAGAGAGGACTTCTTCAAATCTTCCTTGATCGAACTGAACCACCAAGTTCTCACAAGTAAAGGAATCAGACTGCGGACGTGCTTCCCTGTTGCGCCAAATAACCGCAGTAGGTTCGTAGAGAACCTTTTCTGTCTCCGCAGAGACTTTCCTTGAAGATTTAGCCAGAGGGGTTCTGGCTACACCGGCTTTTCTAAATTCAGAGTTAGACCCGAAGGTCTGTTCGTCGCATTGCGACACTTGATTCTCGGCAGTGGAGAATTTCATCCCTAGCGGAGTCGCCATCTTGTTTTCCATAGATTTGCAAAGGGGAAAACTTACAAAAAAAAGTTTGAGGAGCTAAATTACAAGTATTCTTAAAAAGATTACAAGTAGATCTCCTCAGAGATTCTGGAGAAGTGTGCCGATAGGAGTCTGATCAGCGCGCGACCACTTTGTCCCTTTGACGATGCGAGCGATGAGATTCCCTTCTCGGCTGGTTCCGGGAATCAGAGAATAGAAGGTTGGTAGAACCCTCTTGCTGCTTCTCAAAATCGCCTTCAATTAGGAATTCCTTCTCGCCTGGTTCCAGAGATTCCTTGAGAAGAAGGACGATGTTAGGGTATCAACACCCTGGATAGAGAAAGCAATTCTCTAAAAGATCTCTGAATTCGAGAGCGCACGGTGCGTCGTGAAGAAGAAGTCTCTGCTTGTGGAGTCTTCGTTTGCACCTGTGCGTGGTCTCTGCCTTTTCGTGGTCTCTACCTCTGGGGGTCTTCTCTCCTTGTGCCCCTGGTGGGCTATTTATAGGGAGAGCAAGGGTATAATCGTCCCTTGAAGATATGGAAACAGATTGAATCAAATCTGTTTAAATCTGGGAAGTAGCCTTGCTGCGAGGCTAAGATCAGCTTCTGCGAAGCTAGAATTGGCAGGTCGGTTGATCTTCTTGATCCTTTCCATATCGTTGG
This sequence comes from Agave tequilana, assembly GCA_038442645.1. NCBI lineage: Eukaryota > Viridiplantae > Streptophyta > Magnoliopsida > Asparagales > Asparagaceae > Agave > Agave tequilana. Next base: position 15,103 of record JAVJIF010002468.1, on the reverse strand, counting down.
AGGATTTCCCCTGATCTTCTTACTCGTTTTAGGAGAGTCAAGAGATTGTGGCAATCAACTGCCAAATTTGATCTCTGATTTGATCTTAATTGGATTTGATCTGATTGGATCCGATCTCATCCGGAGATTTGATTGGTCAAAGGTTGACCATAGCAGACCAATGGCGGAGCTGCCCGCCTTGAGCTCGTAGCGGAGCTAGAGGCAGCTTCTGGCGAAGTCCAAAAGAAACCCTTTGGCGGAGCTGGAAGTCCTCTGTGGCGAAGTTGCGAGTAAGCTTCCTGGCGAGGCTTCGAGGCGAAGTTGAGTGATATTAGCCTCTCAAGCGAGGCTATCCCTTTGGGCTCATGCGATGCTAAGTGTTAGCACCTTAGACCTGCTGAGGTCTGTTTAGAAACAATCTGGGTTCACTGTCTGCTTGCTGGATCAGTGGAGTCCAAGTTGCTTCCTTGTCCCTCGGAGATGGGTGAAAACTGGTCTTCAGCTCGTCTGTCACTTGTCTTTTGTAAATGTCAACAAGTTTAGACATTGTTTGAACCAATAAGAATCTTGTCTTTTTTAAGTGTCAACATTATTATTTACGTTTGATCCATTGACTCTAAACTCTCTCTCTCTCTCTCTCTCTCTCTCTTTTTGTTTGTGCATTGATTCATATTGCCATAATCATATACATGCTTGTGTGTTTGTGTGCCTCACTTGTGCTTAACCACGAGAGCTTCATATAGCGCCTCAACTCTTATTCAGAGGAATCAAGAGGAGTTAGTCCAGAGCCCTTCACCGGGAGTTCGGCTACACTCGTTGGTTGCACAAAGTGTAGTTGCTATTAGTTTTTTAATTTTCGCATTTAGTTCATTAGATTAGCGGTACACCTATTCACCCCCCCTCTAGGTGTACTTTCAGATTGATATTCAGAGAGGTCTATGTAACTCTCTGTCAGCCGGCCCCCAGTCGACTGTAGAGTCTGTACTATTTACAGATACGAGGGACGGTCGACCTCCTGTCGAATTCGGCCTTATAATAACTGTTTTAAAAACCCTGGATCCCCAAATTTCTTCCTCCTCTCTTTTGCAGCCGAATTCCCCTTCAACCCATCTTTCTTCTATCAATTATTTTGCCAAATTTCTTCATAATTTCTCTAATATTTGTTGGTTTTTTCCTCATGTGGTAATTTGTGGAGGTGATATTCTACTAATTTGGATAAATCTCTCAATTTCTCTTCCTTTTCTTTTTCAAATTTCAATTTCATTTCAAATCCTATTTCTATTTTAATTGTATCTTATTGACCATGTCTTCATCTAAGCGATCTCGCACCAACAAGCATGATAAATGCAAGAAATCTTACGCTAAACCTAGATCTTCCAATAATCAATTTGTTTCTTCTCATGCTCAAATCAAGTATATCATGTTATGTAAGAAACAGGTCATTTTCGGTCGATCAGTTGTCATCAGTGATTTTAGACATCTTAATCTTGCTTCCATTCTTGAGAACAATAGCCTACAATATTTTATTTTAATTAAGGAAAAAGTCTACCCTAATGTTGTGATTCTTTGTCCAATTTATCTTTTGAGGATAATGTGATTCACGCTTGGGTTGGTAACTATGAGATTAACATGCCCATGAAAGTATTTGCTCGCATTCTCTACCTCTCTTCTGAGGGTGTTGACATATATGACCATGATTTTGGAATCTTTTGAGAATTACCCTAAAATGAATCTTCTCTCACAGCTTCCTACTGACTTCACAACAGTGATAACCTGGCTTTGGTTAAGAATGAGGAAGTGAAGTACTTCACTCTCATTTCCCGAGTTCTTACCAAGATAATCTTTTACAACATCCTTCCAAAATAGGGGGAGTATAGTCATGTTAGGGGTTTTATTCCACTTCTTATCTGTTGCTTTCTGAATGGCATTAGAGTCAATATCCCCAAGCTTATCATTGATTGTATGCTCTCTGAGAACCTTCTGATCCCAAGTAGGAATCTTCCCTTTGGGGTGATGATTACTCATCTTTTGAGATATTTCAAAATTAATATGTCTTAGATAGACTGTTTTTTTCTTCTTCTGCTAATATCGGTTGTACCCTCCTCAATAGGATGCGAGTAAGAACTCGTGCTCAAGTCCCTGAAGCACAACCTGCTCCACTGTTTGACTATGGTTCGTCCTTCTCCCTTAATCAACTCTCAGCTTTAATGGAAAAGATGAATTCTCTCTCACTCAGTCACACCACTTCTTCTGAAAAGATACTAGGTAACCAAGAAGAATTTCAAAATTCCGTAGCTCACATTTGCTCAGCTATTCAATATCTCCAAGAGTGTAATGATATCATCTACTCTAAGAATGAATGGCCTCTACTGATACCTCATGGATACTCACTTCCTCTGCCTCCTGAAGGTCCTCCTTTTGATCATTGGATTGTACCGAGTAAGCCGACAGGTGTTTATCATCCAGTTATTTATCCTCCAGATGATCCATTCTTTGAGCCCGCACTACTAGAAAACTGCTAGTTTGTGGCAGCAAAATAGCATCAAGAAATATTTTGACAAAATATTTCGTCGAATTATCACAAATTCGACGCAAATGAAAAAAACAGACGACACTAATTAAAAAATATGAATAAATGACAAATTGCGTAGAATATTCGACGCAAATTGAAAATCCTTGCTACTTTTTTGAGAAAAAATTCCCAGAAAGTGCATGTCGAATTTTTGACTCAACTTGTAAAATATTGTGTCGAATTTTTGACGCAAAATAAAAAATCCCGCGGATTTTTTGGTGTAAAATCTCGGGACATATTGCGTCGAATAGTGGATACAGTGCTTTACATATAATGTCAAAAATATGGCGTCGAATTATGTTTTCGATGCAATATTTTACAATTTGCGTCAAAATTTTTTTTGATGCAAATTGATGCGATTTAGGGTGAATTGGGTCTTTTCTGTCTCTTCTCCACTCCCCAAAAACTCCCTCCACCCGGCATCCCCTCCTCCTTCCCGGCATCCTCCCCCACCCGACATCCCCCTCCTCCTCCCCGACGTCCCACTCCCCTCTCTGGCGTCCCCCTACCCTCCACCCGGCTTTCCCTCTCCCTCCCCCAGCAACCTCCCCTTCCTGCAGCCCTCTACCCCCTTCGGCCACCTCCCCCTCCCCCCCGGCCCACCCCCTCCCTGCATCTTCCCCCTCCCTCCCCTAGTCATCTCCCCCTCCCTCCCCTGACCCCCTCCTTCCCCCGGCCACCTCCCCCTCCCTTCACCGGCCCTCCCCCTCCCCCGGCCACCTCCCCCTCACCGCAGCGCCTCCCCCCCAGCCACCTCCTCCCCCCCCGCGCCCCCTCCCTGCACCTCCCTCTGCCCTCCCTCGACTACCTCCCCCTCCCTCCCCCGGTCCCCTCCCCTCCCCTGGCCACCTTCCCCTCCCTCCTCCATACCTCCTCCCCAGCGCCCCCCCCCCCGCACATCCTTCCTCCTCCTACCTCTCCCGACTCTTCCTGATTGGCCACCATCTTCCTCCATCACAGGTTAAATTTTTATCAAATAATTCTATTTTTGGTTTAGAATTTATTTGGATTGTCACAAGTATATGTTATTTTTGCACTTGCACTATACTTGGGACACGAACACGGACAGTGACAGTGACACGAGACACGAACATGTGACATGGGACACAGACATAGACATGTATATAAAGCACAGACATAGACACGGGATACAGACATAACACGAACATATGACATGGGCACGGACATGACACGGATATGTATATGAAGCACGGACACAGACACAGACACAGACACAGAACACAGACACTCACGTATGTTAAAATGCACAATGCACATAATAATTGCTTGTTTAACTGTCATGAAGTTAACCCTTATATTGAGTATGTTACGCCATACAAATTTAAGCTTTCATAAGTTTAAACAATTGTGAATTGTCTCAACACATCATGTATATCTTGCAGACAACACCGGGAAATCATAAGACATATTCTCAATGAGAGCTTCTAATTATAAATGGCTTGTTCAAAATGCACAGGATAAGGAATTTCAAAGATGATTCCTAGAATGTGTAAATATTATCAATAATATATTTTCGCATAGCTCTAGTCTAATGAATTTGTGAAATAATCTTGTTTAACTAAATAGGCTATATGAGAGGCCGGAATATATGCAGATTTGTTAACTCTAACTTGGTCTACTGAATTTAAAGTCAAGACATACAAAAATTTTGATATACAAGATTTTAAATTTCGCAGAAGTCATCCAAAGAGTCTAACTATACTCAAAATAGCAGAGTTATTGTTATGGCGATGATGACAAGCTACGCAAGTGTGCATGATAATGACCCGAGAGAAGGAGTTATTACTTATTACGGGGTGATCACAAATATCATTGAACTATCATTTAATGAGGGGCACAGGAAGATCATTCTTTTTGAGTGTGACTGGGCTGACAACAACAAGAATAAACCAAACAAACATGATTTCACACTTGTTGACTTTGCAACACCAAATAAGAAAACTTGTCCCTTTATCCTGCTTTCTCCGGTATTGCAAGCATTTTTCGTGCCGGATCCATTGGATAAACCTTGGGTGGTGCCTATTGTCACAAAACCAAGGGATACATTTGATTTAAGTACCGAAGGTGAATGGTTGGAGGTAATGCCAATCTAAACCGATCCTAATGTGGCGTCTGCTTTACTAACAGTGTTAACCCTATGAAAGAGTAAGAAATAAAATGTATTCTGATTTTTTTCACTTTAATTTTAATTATATATTAAATTTTTCAATGTAACATAGTATTAATGTTTGACTGCTTTTACTTTATGTTTGGAGATGATCTAGTTGCATATATGTACTTTATTTCTTGAGATAAGCTAGTTGCATGTAATATATGACTGCTTAACTTTATGTGTAGTGCACTTTATTTTCTATGTTGACTTACATATATCTATTGTACGACTGTCTAACTTTATATCTAGAGTCTATAATTGTAAAACACATGTCTTCTAAATGACAGCATCATCCTCTAACCAGTCCAGGAGAAAAACCTGGCCAGTTGGCCCATTCCAGATTGATAGAGATGGTTGCATGTTTGGCCCTCACTACGACGCACTCTTAGATTGCATTAATCGTCATGTCTACCATTGCGATGAGTTTATCTGGCCCTGACTTGGCCTGACTGCAAAAAATCAGAGAGAATTGAAGCATTATATCATGACTTGGCTGTAAGTTGTGTTATGCTTTATTCAAATTTTATGTTTATATTTATACTTTATTGAGATTTTAATCCAAGTGACATTGTGTGATATGCAGGGTGATTTTTCACTGCCGGCTTGGAATGACGCAGGGAATATTCCAAGGAAGTTCCGCAAGTGATTCAACGGTAATGCAAGGAAGAAGTGGAATGACAACAAAAATCATTCCCTGCATCGTACCATTGATCCTGCCAGGGGTCCATAGATGATGCTACTGCATTGTAAACGGACAGAGTTGATAGTGAGACTTGGATGAATCTCTTATCAACATATGAAAAGAATAGTCGGACGACATGAGTGGATTAGTAAAATAAAAAGTTATGAATTGTTTATATATTATTATACCTAAAATTTACTGACTTGTTTATTTTTAAGTTTATAGTCGAGGAGGGAAAAATGTAAAGCCTCTCGTGCTACAAATGACTTTCCACGTAGGATGGGTAGAGACGCTCTTTCTGTGTGGAAGGCCAAATTTGTAAGTATAAATTTATATTCATTTGGTTTTATAGGGTATTTGCTATTTTAGTTAATTTTTAAAATTTCTTGTATTTCTATTAGAGGGAGGCCTGCGAGAGGGAGCCGAACACAAAGGAGATCTACAATAAGAAATTCTTGAAGATTGATGTGCTCGATGCTCCTGAGGGCGAGCTTCCCATGCCTCGCACCGGGGGCAAGCCAATCACCGACGAAGCCATGTCTTTTGGTGTAAGTATTAAAAATTTATTTATATATCCTTATATTTTATGAAAATGATAAAAATCTAATTATACTTTTAATATCGCTGTTAATTTTCAGCTCCAACTGGAGAGGAATTATGATGTGGCGGTAGCAGATGGCAGCGACGAGAGCACCACCAGCACACGAGTGACCTTCGAAATATTTGGACGTGTGACGAGGTTCGGGCTGCACGTGGATGCTCTCAGAGGCACTAGGCCTGCTAAGAGGGACACCTACACTGCCCAGATTGAGCAGCAGGTTAAGGCCACGAGGAAGGAGTCTGAGGCCCTGAGGCAGCAGTCGAAGGCCCTGAGGCAGTAGTCGGCGCCGACCGATAGAGGATCTCCAGTTTGGAGGCGGCTCCGAGAGAGATGCAGGTGTTCATGGGCGAGTTTACGGCGAGTCAACAAAGCGCCTGGTAACCTAGCAATGGGTGCGATAACACTGGTGACGAAGACAACGACGAGGCTTAGGTGAGATATTGTGATATGATTGTGATTTATATTACTTATATTTTCTGAGATTTGTGAAATTACTTTGATTTGTGAGATTGGTATATATCGGTGATATTTGGTGTTATTTGGTGAGATAACTTGAATTTATTGGTGATATATTTGGTGATCTATTGGGTGATATTGGAAATGTATGTGGGTATATATATTGGTCACATTAAAATGCATGTGGGTATATATTGGTATATATCGGTGACATATTTGGTGTTACATTGGTGATATTGAAATGTATGTGGGTATGTCTGCAGGTTGTGAGCTGCAGTTTTAAAAAAAATATCAGCAAATTGCGTCAAATTTCCTTTTCGACGCAATATATGACTCATTATTGCATCAAAAATGACAATTTCAATGCAATTTGTTGCGACAGATTGTATTTTTATACCAAAAATTTTCAAAATCTCCATAACTCTAGAATCAGATGTCAAATTGCGTCAAAAACATAACTTTTTGATGCAATATAGGACATTAGTGTATTTTTAAATCAAAATTTTTCACATTTTGTGCAGATCTGAAAGTTAACAGATTGCGTCGAATAAACTTTTTGATGAAATATTTAAATTTTAAGGTTAATTTATTTTATAATTTGTGGCAAAAATACGACACAAACTGTCACTAATTCGGCCAATTTTTGATGCAAATTGTAAAATTCAATTTTGTAAACTTTACTTTATTTAACAATTTGGTACGAATTTACGGCGCAAAATGTAAATATTGCATCAAAATTTTGATGCAATATTTAATTCTCACATAATTTATAGAAAAACATTTGCGTCAGAAATTTGACGCAACATTTACAGCTTGTGACGAATTTTTGATGCAAAATTTCCGTCGAGGACTTTTGCGTCAAATTTTTTCGACGCAAAAATCGACGCAAGCTATAAAAATTCAACGTAATATGTCTATTTTCGACGCAAATATTCGACGCAATTTGACAGATTTTCTAGTAGTGCCGACACTGACTTCATTGGCGAGCATGGTTGAAGCTTTGAAGATCCTAGGAATTATGTTTTTTGATTTCAAAAAACTTATGGCATGTATAACTTTTAATTTCAAAACACTCTTTGGTTGATTTGTGAATTTGGATTATGGATTGTAATATACTCTAAGTGGCTAATTTGTTTGATTTGTGACTTTTTGTTATGGCTTATTTTGCCTTGACATACCTCTCTGTATCTATGTTTTGGAGGTCGGTGGTTTGGTTGGATGGAGGCTATTTATGCATACCATTTTCAAATTGTTCATTTCTTGTATGCATTTATAGAGTTTGAATTGATATATCCTTGTATCTTGCAGTCTTAATTGATCTCAATGTTTAATCGGTATTGTCTTTATTTACAATTTGGTATCCATCTTTTTGATTTTTACAGAGATTTATAACATTTAGTTTATGCATGTATCGCCTATATGCAAGGGGAGTTAACTTAACATCTCCTCTATATATAAATTTATGATGAGTGTATTGTATAAAAAAGAGCATGATCTCTTCTTTATATATGGTACACATTTGTCAGAGGAGCTTAACATCTCCATCTATACATTATATATTACGCTTATATGGTTTAAGATTTAGTCATTACTTCTCCATGTAATGCATGTATGCAGGAAGAATTAACTTAATGTGTAGCACCCCATTCCCGGGATATGTACCCTGATACGTATCCCAAATTTTTTTTCAATCATATTGTTCAATTTTCTTCCAGTATGTGTTTTTGGGTTATGATTGCTTATATTATTGTGTATCGGATCTGGATTCTCAGATCTAGAGTAAGCCCTGACCCGGACTGGGAACCCGATACCAGCCAGTCGCCCGATTTGACTTTCTAGTAGTCCAATTTGACCAATTTTAGTTTCAGAGACAGTTTTCTAATATTTTAGATTTTTCATGATTTTCTGAATTTTTCTGAAATTTTTCTGCAAAATCTCCAAAACCGGTGTCGGTCGGCATCGCTGACTGATTCCCGAATTTTTTGTTTTCAAAAGGGTGTGAACTTTCAGAAATGGCTTTCACAGTACTTCTTAAAATTTCATTTTCTATCTAAATATATTTTTTAGAATTTTTCTAAATTTATCAAAATTTGACCGATTCTAGTGTCGGCTGGTATCGCCAGAAGATTTTAAGATTTTTAATTTGAAAACTATATCAAATTTATCGAATCCGATTTCACCGTGTATCTTAGAATAATATTTTCTATTTTTGAGAATTTTTCGGTACGTTTCTGAAACAGTCAAATTTTCGCCTTATTTAAATAATAATATTTTTACCGGCGATTTCTTTTCTTGCATTTCCCTCCTCTACTCCCCTACTTTATGCTACCAAAAATTATAATAAATAAAATAGTTAATTATAAAAATTTTAAACATTTTATTTCTTTTTTTCTCTTCTTATTTTTTTTAATTTTCTTTCTTTTCTTTCTTTTTCTTTTCTTCACTTTGATTTCTCCCCCCACAATTAACGGCTCGATCCTTGCCAAGCCGCCCGCTGCCGCCGACAGCAGTAGGGCTGCTGCCGCAGCCCTACACCTTCCCCCTAAACCATCAATTCAATCCATTCCTCCCATCCTCTATTAAAACACTTCATTCTTCATTTTCCAACACAAATCCAAAAGAATCAACTTCATCTCCTTCAACCACAAAACCCACACACGCATACTCTCATGGCCGCCGCCTCCACCTTCACCACCACCTCCTCCGGCCACTCCTAGGCCACCCAACCAACTCCCCAACACCTCCTCTTCACACCACCATCTCCTTCAACCACCAACAACCTCCCACCACCACCAATTTCACCAAAACCCACCTCCATTACCACCATTTCTTCTCCAAAATTCACCATCCTCTCTACCAAATTCTCCACTCCAACCAACCCAACATCATCTCCTCCTCCTTCTCTAACTCCCCACAACCTCCAATCATCACCAAAACCACCATCACCACCAACCACCATCACCACCTCCACCAAAACACCTCCTCCAAAAACCCCACACCTCCTCCCCTCCCATTGGGGGAGGCGCGCGCCCAGCACCACCGGCGGTGGCCGCTGGCCGATCTCCCTCCTCCCCTCCGTCTTCTCTTCTTTTCTTCATTTCTTTCATTTCTTTCTTTCTTTCTTTCATTTCAAACTACTTTCATTCCCTAAATAAATACCCAAATTTCCCTCATTCCAAAAATACCCCTCCCCTCATTCCCTTATTACTTTCCTTTAATTACAACTCTACCCCCTTTCATTTTAATTTCTATTTTCCTTTTAAAAACACCTTATTTTCTCTCTCTTCTTCCTATAACTTTCTCTCTCCTCTCTCTTTCCCTCTCTAATATTTATATAAATATTTTTAATTATATATTTAAATATACAACTACGGGCTAGTGGATTCTCGTGCGGATCGCCGATTTCCCAGAATTTTGACCGGTTTTTCACCCCGATTTCAGGCGAGTGCTTATTACTAATTTAAAAATAATTACCCTTGTATTTATAATATGATATTGACATGTGGATATTTTAATATGCCTAATATTTGCTATGGTAATTTTTAGTACATGACTCCATGCTATATTTGACACCGGTATTTGCTATGCTATATTTGACACCGGTATTTGCCATGCTATATTTGACACCGATTATTGCCATGCTACATCTGACACGGATATTGCCATGCTCTACTTGACACGTGACTTCTGACACCGACACTTGGCATGTTACACTCGATATATGATTTATGACACCGGCACACGATATATAGACCCGGTACTTGATATGTCATACTTGACACCTGACCCTAACACCCGGTATATGATATGCTTTCATGTGGTACAAATACCTGGACCTGACATTGTGACCCTTGATCGGACACTACCACCCCTGATACCTGTATTATACGATATATTCATGACTATCACTTTTACGAGGACTTGGCATGATTATTATATTAATACCAGATATTTGGTACTCTTGAACTCCTGTACTCCTGTATACTTGAACCCCTGAAATAGGGAGGCTCCTGACATTACTCATGATATTATACTCCTGTTGACCCCCGTAATAGGATAACCATGAATATAGATTACTATGAATACTCTGTGGACATTATCACCGGACAAATTATAATAATTAGACAACTTACACCGGGATGGGGGAAACTGATGAGTATCGATATAGTCCCCATATTTATGATGGTCTTATTGTGTCGCGCGGCCATATACTTGGATTCGACCTGGAGGTCACCAGGCGTTTCCGTGGGGGTGTACGGGCACCCCTACTCCCTTGCCTGCCGGGTGTATCATAAGCCCCTGGGCCTATTCCTGTGGGAGCGGTGACATCCTATTCTTGTTCGGGCGTACAATAAGTCCCGGTACCTAGCGGTACGTTCCGCTCAGTACCGGATACTCCTTGACCGTTGTCCCGGGCATGTACGAGACCCATTCTAAACATGGTTCGTCGTTCCCCATCAATTTTCAATAACTTACTCCTCGGTCTGTATGCTGAGGTATGTGGGATGGGACACATACCGATGTATACAAATCAGATGAGTCTTAATAATTAATAAAACATGCTACTGATATAGGACTAGCTATACTCTTGACCTATACTGCTCACCACTTATACATGTGCTACCTTGTGAGATTACTTGTAACGCCCCGATCCTGGCGGATACGGAGACATTACTGCAACGTATATACGCAAGTCAGAAGTACCTTCACGTATATACGCTAAGCATCAGTACAGGCAAGAATCAGAGTACGGAAGCAAGTGGTGCATTATACATTCCAACACATGAGTACAATTACAGAGTTATCACCAGATGTGATAAATATTACAATAATATTACATCACCAGATAGGCGCAAATGCGGGAGTACAAGGGATATACTAGAGTAAACAGTATAAAAGGCACTCACGAGTTTACTAAAGGAAACTCGAGAGGCACACAGGGGCCTGGAAGGATGGGCTCTGAACGGTCAGCTGGAGATCCACGCTACCGCTGCGCTACTCTGATCAGCAACAGGGAGGATCCACACGCTCCAATGCTCCAAAACCTGGACATGAGGATCCAGGGGAGTCAGATGAAACTCCCCAGGCGAGTGGTGATACAAAGCCAAGTGGCGAGCAAGGGTAAGCACATGTATAGCGATAAAACCAAATATAGCCGAGGACGAGCAAATCTGATTGTATGGTTTCAGATCACGGCTCCATAAGACTAGTACGTCGAAGGAATAATCCAAACAAGGAAACCCTCATCTATATACCTTATCTTATGTCACCATAATCTAAGCACATACAACCCGACTGTACTCAGGGCATGATAAGATAATGAGCAGGAGGCAGGTGGATACAAGGAGTAAAGCAGGGCATGAGCAGTTAATATAATAATAATCATAAAACCGGAAATCCGATGTAAAACCAGTACAAGCAAATATGGTGAGGCATATCACAGATTCAAAGCTGTTTAAGCTGCAGGCTTCAGTATGCGTCCCATTCCACATACTTCTACTCACAACTTAAAGGGCAGGTTATCATCTTGACACTTATTATTACTCGTCTTACCCTGATATCTAGCTATGTGAACTAGCGTCCCAGCACACATAGATCCATATCCGAGTAAAGCAAGGTTGTTATTGGAAACCAGCGGGGGTATCAACGAACTATGTTTACAGTGGGTCCCGTACATACCGGGACCACGGCCCAGGATTGTTCCGTTGCTTGGTGGACGGAATCAGCCGCAAGGCTAACAGGAGGGACTTATGTATGCCCTTATCATGATTCAGGAGGAGGGAGCCAGCACTCCCCTCGGTCGCCTGGAGGCCCACAGGTCAGACCGGAAGTTTTAGTTGCACAACATGCCTAATACCACTGTAAACACGAACACATATTGATAGCCGCAAGTTTCCCCCGACCCGATGCAAGTTGTTCCTTTTATGGTTTATTGGATGATTATCAGATTCCGGGAATGAGCAAGAACAAGTCAGGAATACAGGTATCACAGGAGTACTGGTTCGTACTATAATGTATCACATGTGTATCAGGAGTACAGTTTGTACTATCAAGATGTCAGGTCATCATTCCCGTTATCGTGATAATCATGAGAGTCAAGTATATCATGCTGGGTGTCAAGTGATAGCATGACAAGAGATTGATATTAGACAGGTAACCAGTCAGGTCAAGAGATTGATAATAATCCGGTGGCAAGTCATATCATAACTAGGGGTCTTGCCAAGAAGTAGCATGTCAAGTGTTAGGTGATAGCAAATCAGTTGTCAGGTGATATACATGTGTTAAACAGTAACATGCATAAATAACAGGTATGAAGAAATGGCACGGTGGTAGAATAGTAGTTGAGCACGACCAAGCGGAGCTGAGCAAGCTGGAAGTACAGACAGCAAACAGTATTTAACACTGGAGCGTCTGGCGAGGTTACCGGGACGACTCGACTGAAGTACGAGCGGTAAATCCGGCAGCAACTCGCCTAGACGAATCTAGTGGTAAAGTGCTGAACGCTGATCATGATAACCAGACGGAGCTGAACAAGCTGGAGGCACAGGCAGCGAACAGGGTTTGACACTAATGCGTTCTGCGAGGTTACCGGGATACTCGGATTAAGATACGAGTAGAGAATCCGGCAGCAACTCGCTTAAACGAATTTAGTGAATAAAGCACTGAGCGCTAAGCATGCTCACCAGGCGGAGCTGAGAAACCTGACGATCCCAATCACGCCTCTTCCGAGACAGTGAGGGACCGGAGGCTGAACTGAGAGACCTGCCGGTCCCAATCACCTCTCTTTCGAGATAGTGAGTGACCGGAGGTTGAAGGGTCCGGAAGCCAAGTATAGTATAAGGCAGTACAATACATCACAGGCATGGTATATGTACAAGAAGGAAACTACCCTAGTACAAGCATTCGTCACAGAGCAATACATGTCCAGATACTGGCACTCGGCCATACACAATTATAGGGACTCAGCCCAATACATAATACATGTAAACATGGAGTAAAACACATGTCGACCCAAATGGAGGCGAGAGCGAGAACACTCGCCTAAATCACCGGAAAGCCGAAAGTCTGGAATCCATGGAACTCGCGCACGCGCCATAAAATAGTATATATTTATGAGGAGAGAGAAAGTGAAGAGGAGAGAGAAAGAGTTAGAGAGAGGAAGAGGGAGAAACTTAGAGAGAGAAAGAGACTCAGGGAAACGCGGGTTTGGGAAGTGAAACGCGAGGGTCGCAGACGCGGGAGTCGCGTCGCGGGAATAGCAGACGCGGGAATCACAGACGCAGGAATAGCAGACGCGGGGTTCGCGTCGCAAGAATAGCAGACGCGGGATTCACGTCGCATAGATGCCTCAAACGCGAGATCTGCGTTCAAGTGCGGAAGCGAGGGAAACGCGGACGCGGACGTGGGTTCTGCGTCGCGTCAATACAGAAACGCGCGGAGCGCGTTAAGGGATTGCCTAGACGCAGGGTGAGATCCGCGTTAGGAAAGTCTTGGCGAGGAAAATCACTCGCCGACAAGATTCCTTGTTGCGCCCGACGAAGGGAAGTTCGGCCCCAATCCAAAAGGAGGGTACCGGCCCCAAGTCTTGCCAACGGAGAAGAACACGGCCCCAATCCAAAAGGAGGGGCCGGCCCTCGAGTCATTTCCAAATGGGGAAGACGAACAGGAAGAGGAACCAGGAGGAGAGAGAGAGACTCAGGAGAGAGAGTGAGAGGTCCAAGAGAGAGAGAGAGAGAAGGGATAACATGAGAGAGAGAGAGAGAGTTAACAGGGGAGAGAGAGAGAGGACCAATCAACAGAGAGAGAGAGAGAAGGGATCCAGATCCAGGGAGAGAGAAAGAGAGAGAAGGGGGTTTGCCCCCTGGCTCCCGCACACAGCGCCCCCCTTGGGGGCGCTCGGCCTGGCCACCGGCCAGGCGGCGGCGCCGGGCGGCGCTGGCGCCGGCGGAGAAGGAGGGGGCTATGCTCCCTCAACAGAACAAAGGAGGGGGGCTGTTGCCCCCCTCCAGCAGAGAAAGAGAAGGGGGGCAGTGCCCCCCTTCAGCCACGCACAGGGGCCCAGGCGGGCCCCTGGCCGCCCACGGCCGCCGCATAGCGCCGGCGGCGCCAGACTGGGGTGGCGCCGGCCACCCCAGGGAGAAGGAGGAGGGGGCTGTTGCCCCCTCCACAGCAGCGCACGGGGGGCGCGAGGCCCCCCGGCCGCGCCCAGGCCCCGCCGGCATAGCGCCGCCGGCGGTCTGCCCACGCCGGGGCGCCGGAGGAGGGAAAAGGACCGGCGAAGGTGGTGGCCGGTTCGGATCTGGGGAGGAAGAGAAAAGGAAAGGAAAGGAAAAGAAAGAAGAAGAAAAGAAAGGAAAAGGAGAGAGGATATGGAGGTGGCCGGAGGTGGAGGTTCTCCTCGCCGGCGACGAGGTGGCTGGAGTTGGGTGCGGTGGTGGTGGCGGTGCGGGTCCTCTCTTGGAGAAGAAGAAGAAGGAGAAGAAGAGAATGAAGAAAAAGAAGGAAAAAGAAAAGAAAAAGAGAAAGAAAGGAGAGAGAGTGTGATGGTGATGGGGATGTGACTGGGCCCACGTGGAGGGGAGTGGGTTGCTGGGCCGGCGCTGGAGTTGGCGGAAAGAAAAGAAAGGAAAGAAAGGAAAG